>JYCQ01000110.1:0-282291 GCA_000931505.1 Hypoxylon sp. E7406B | reverse complement strand
ATTTATTAATTTAATTAATTAAATTATATATATATAATTATTTTTAATTTATAAATTCCTTTAATATATTATTTATTAAAATGTTAATTAAATATAAATTATATAAGTTTTAAAATATAAATTTTATATAATTTTAAAAAATTTTATATATAAGTTTATATAATTATATATAATTAATTTTCTTTATTACATTAATAAATGAGTTATTTAAATAATATAACACGTGATTTATATATATCTTATTTACTTTTTTATTTAAATAAAAACTATTTATATTATATAACTTAATTTTAATTATTAATTTAATTAAATTAACATTAATATATTAATATATATACGTAAATTATTATTTATAAATAACTTTATTATTTTAACATTTTTTTCTTTATTAATTAATTTAACTTAATTATTTACATATTTAAATATTTTATTTTATTATATAAATAAACTTTATAATTTACTATTATTATTAAAACTTAATTAATTTTTAAATTATTAATTATATATAAATTTAATATTTAATATATTTTTTTATTTTTATATATAAATAAGTTTTATTATTTATTAAAAATAATATAATTATTAAATATTTTTAAAAAATTAACTTTTAATAAATAATAAATAAATTAATATTAAAAAGTTAAAATTAATAAAGTTTTATATTTATATTTAATTTTTATTTATTTATAATATTTTTAATAATATTATTATTAATGTTAAAGTTTTAAATTAATTATTAATTTATTTATATATTAAATAATATTATTAAAAAAGTTTTAAAAAAATTATTATAAAAATTATTTTAAAAAAGTTATTTTTAAAAAGTTATTTTTAAAATATTTAAAAAAAAATTTACTTTAAAAAATTTAAAAAAAAATCGGATCGAAATTTAATTATTAAAAAAAATTTAATAAAATAACCGGATCGAAAATTAAATATAAAAATTAAATATTAAAAGGCATTTTATAAAATAACCGAAACGAAAATTAATACCGAAAATTAATTTCGAAAAATCGAATCGAAAATTTACTTTTAAAAAAAATTAAAAAAAGATTAAATATTAATTTAATTTATATTAAATTTATATTATTATAAAGCTTTTTTTTAAAATAATCATTTTATTAAAAAAAAAGTTAAAAAAATATATTACGAATTAAGAAATTTTATTTTAAAAAATTACGATTATTCGATTATAAATATTTTTCGGAATACGTGATAAGTGAGTTACATCGTATATAAGCATAAGTAAAAACGTTCTGTCAGTTTAGCGGTTTCCTTGATTTCGTCCACCGCAGGACAACATTATTAACAATGAATTTCATTTACATCTGTTCCACTTCCCTCCCCGATAAGTGTGCGTCTCTTAAAAGTTTAAATGTCCTGCCGCAATAGATGATATATCTCGACACGGTGGACCTTGATAATGATCCATCCCCCATACCCAATACCATCCAACAGAAACAGCGGTAAACCCGACAAAGACAACGGAAGCATAGTTCATGGTTGTAGGATCCAAGGACGCCCCAATGCTCGACGGCATGCAAAATAATGGAATAGCCAAGAGAGTCCATGAGACTGATATAATGTTGTAGAGCCATCCTAATGAGCCCAGGTAGAAGCTACCAGTCCGAACAGTTTGGCGACCATTAAGCATACTGACTATAATTGGCGCACCGTACGAAGCAGTCAAGGCAATGACGCCAACGCCCGAAAAAGCGTTGAAGGCAGCTGATGAGCCGAAGTAGATGACACCAAGTACGATTTGGACGGCCATACTCAGCATCATAGCGTTTAGTGGCACGTCATCTAGTCTGTGATCAATCTTCTTCCACCATTGCGATCCAGGAATTGCACCGTCGCGAGCGAAAGCATAAACACATCGTGAAGCAGCCGTGGTGCAACCGATCCCACAGATGATAGCCAGGACGAGGAGCGGGATGAGTAGAGCGAATGCGCCTCCTGAATTGCCGATGGCACTCTTGATAATCGCCGGGACGGGCTGCGCGAGGACGATGAGCCCCTGAATGTCAGGAAGAACAAACACCAACGGGATCAGAAACATCAACCCGGCTACAGTGTTGATGCATACCGTCAACAGCATGGCCTTAGGGACCTGCGTCGCCGGTGCTCGAACCTCTTCTGACATAGAGATAATCATACCTGTACTACTCGTGGCGTACGCGGATTGCAGTAGGCCGACGACGAAGGACCAGCCGGGGGTCCAACCGGAGTTGGCTTCGAAATGCGTGAAGACCCATTTCGCATCGTGGCGGCCTTCCCTAGCAATCGCCAGAACACAGCACGTGATAGCGATAACGCCAGCAAAAGTCCAGAAAATCGCAAAAGTCTGGGGACAGAAAAGGTTAGATTCCAAGACCCTAGGTAGTTTGTAAAAGGAACGGGGTTGCGAAACCGAGTCTGCATCTTACGTCAAGAATAGGCAACCATTTGTTGCATAGGGATGAGACAGCATTGCACAGTAGCGTAATGCCCAAGAAGATCAGGAAGACTTGGTAGGGCTCGCCCGCGAGAACACCCTGGCCGTCCGGAGTCTCAAAAACATTGACGCAACCAACTACAAATAACGCCGATCCGAAGTTGACAGCCAGTGTAATCGTGACGTTTCCGACAACGTATAGCCAGCCACAGGTCCAAGCGGCAATGCGTCGCCACTGAGGAGGTGCTAACATAAATGTCTGATAGTAGACACCACCAGCAGTTGGATAAACACTCGTGATTTCGCCCAGGGATGCAGCGACACAAAGGATGATAAGCGATACGACGACCCAGCCCCAGATAATGTTCACAGGACCACCTCCGACTAAGGGGTAGTACATGGTAGTAGCCAGTCCGTAGGGAATCGATGCGAGTACGAAGGACATGAACGCGACCTGCAGAGTGGACCGGTTCCTTGTGAACTCCGAGGCAGAATACCCAAGAGAAACCAGGAGTTGGTCCGCCGACCCGGTATCCGCCTCAGCGGTTTCGGCACGGACCGCATTGTCGGTCTTGGTAACCGGCATCTTTCCTTCGCTGTCCGCCATCATTCAACGCGGCGATGTTGGCGCGCKACTAGTTGAAGTGAGTGGCGCTCGGCCACGCCACCGTAGGCGAGAGGAAGAAAGAGGAGGAATAAGGGAATTATAATGAATAAGCCTTGTGATCCATAAGACAATTGTGCTACCGTGACGTCGCGTCTTATTTGAACGGATTATCTTCTTCGAAATGTCAGAACCGGTAAGAACAATAGAAAGTGATCATAGAGAAGCGAATGGGGAGGAGTCGCAAAAATACCAGGAAAGGAAAAAATATGAAGAGTGATGTCAACCCACAGCTGAGGGTCGCTTGCGCCTTCAGCGAACCAAGATTGGGTTGGCTCACTATTTGATCCCTGTAGATCCCGAGATAACTTGCCTTCGGCCTGCCGTATAGCGGTTAGCGTCCCACGTGCGACTGACGGGGTGACCACGTTCCCTGATAGTCATCCTTGCCAACTTTGTGTTACGAAAGATAAGAGCGATTACGTAGCGCCTAGGGCACCTCTACCTATCTCTTATGTTGCCATCGTGAAGGAATAATACAACATGAAGATATAGTCCTATCAGCCGATAAAATACACAGCCGATTGAGATTATACAATTAATACCGCACAATTATCACATCATACTAGTAATGAACATGTTAATCGGCCTATCCACTCTAGGAAATCTTCAACTCAAAAGATCGACGCGCCCGAGTAAGGTCGGTCCGAGACAGACGGCTACTTCGACCAATAGCGTGTAATGTTTAAATAAGGGCCAACGGCGCCGGGTCCGTTTGACCCCGATTTTTCTTCGGTCCTAGGCCTTAACTCGACACGATTAACCGTCCGAAACACGTTAGCTACATATTCAAACGCCCTATCGTGTGGGTTGGCAGGCTTTAGAAGCTTCTAATGCGTTAGTGGCAAAGAGGGGGTTCGTCATTTCAAGACTTGCGAACCCAATTCCAGCTTCGGTGAGCAGCTTCTTCATAAGCACTACCTCAACAGAAATGGATTTAATTCGTCTTCAGATTAATAGAATACAACACCCAAGACCCAACCTCGTAAAACAGTAAAACGAAGATATATGTAAATTCACCACCCACTTTCAAGTAATTAATTGAAGGACAGTAGTGAAAAGAATTAGGTATCTAGTAAATTCCGAGAAGACTTAGCATACCCGACAACTATCGTAAGCAATGCGCCTCTGCCACTTCAGCTCACAATAGTCGGGCGTGCTGATTGTAACAAAGATAGGACTCGGTCCAAATTCCTATGGCCCCATGCCACATTCTATGCATTGTACTAATTGAACAACTCATCCAAGCCTAGGCCAATTCTGATCGTCAGAATGCTCACCATCAGGCTTCCCATTCTCCCACAAATGCGCAAACCTCTCATACGACTCCCCCACGAGTCGAGAACGGTATGGGGGCTCCTTTCTGCAGGGTTAAACGTCGATGACGGTTGTGCTTGATGAGAATTCATTCTACCTTCGATTGTAGACGACTTGTTATTATTATCATCTGCGATTCCTTAACGAGTTCTGGTTCACTTTAATCTCGGGCCAATAATTCTTAGCAAGAGTGATCATGTCACTCCATCTCTCCACGCCCTCATGCCGAACACGATTCGACAGCCTCATCCCGAAGAATAAAACCGCCAACGGAGATGACTTCCAGTCTGGCAAACCCTGGCTCTTGCTGCTTGCCACCGTTGCGCAAACGAAAACCATCGCGGCTAACTGTAAGACGACGGGTAAGATGATCCAGCCCCATCTGACCCGTACGAAGACCTCCATGGCCGTCTCTGTACCCGGTACAGGTATGATCGCATCCACAGCCGTGGAGTTGGCAGTACTATCGGCCGTACGTACCACGGTCGTCATACCCTGCGCAATCGCGTCGAAGATGCCCTGCATATCGAACTTGGGTGTGGGAGATGCTCCGTCCCACGAGGCCATGGAATAGAATCGCAGCGGGACATCGTTTGAAGCTATCGCAGCTCCCTGTTGATAGTAATTCAGAGAAGTGGCCATCCCAGACAAGAGCTTTGAGAGATACTGTTGAATCAGTTGGTGAGTTATTGTGTTTATCATAAACGTTCCCTATGTGACAATCAAAGGTTAGTAGTGTTTTGCAGGATAGTTGCATCGCGAGACAACGAAGGGGTAAGCTAATAAGGAGGACATAAAAGTCTCAGAGGCCCTTACATTGATCCAACCGGTAGAATAGTTGCCATATAGCTCGCTGTCCTTCTTATAGAACGACGCGTTCGAGTCTGGTGGCTTTAGCGAGAAGAATGGCACATCAGGCTCCACGTTACCGTCTGAGAAGGACGAAATCAAAGTCTCGGTCAAGACACCGCCACTCATACTGCTTTCATACTTGTTAACACACCAATAAAGCGAACACTCCTGTGCGGCTCCGGGGTAACCATTCCCCGCAGGTGGTTTCTTTGTGTTGTCAATTGTCCAGCCCGGTACAATCGCTGTCAAGTTCAGAATGACGAAGCGGCCACGGTTGTCCAATACTATTGGATCGAACGAACTGTCGGTCGCGATCACCAAGGTACTTCTGTCCCCGAACATCGTCCAGTGGGTCGTGACTTGGTTTGGGAGCGTCCACCGCCAGGAGTTGTTTGACAGTCCGCTAGTGGCGGGACCATCATAGTGTTCAGGGGGTGGTAAGTAACTCGTCAGATTGGCACACTCGGAGCAGACCGCGAGGGTCTCGGCCATTTCGAATGATACGTTTCCCCCAGATGATATCGGATGCAGCTGCAGTGCATTGCGACTGAAGGGATCGGAGAGATTGCCATCGAAATAGAGTCCTTGCGTCACGAGAGAGGTAAAGGCAGCGGGTGCTTGACTAAATGCCTTCGGCGAAACCATTCCAATTTGGTTCACGCCTGTCTCGAAAATTATTCGTGAGGATACATTAGATCGTCCTATCGGTTGAGGTGCGGATTCGAAGACTGTGATTTGTTGTATAAATGGATCAATTGCCAAACTGAGAATAATAACCACAGCTCCAAGTGATGCCAAATCGCTTTGATTCTTAAATCAGCAACTTACACGTATAGTGATCTTTCCTCTTAACCTACCTCATCCGGGTTGACCACAATAAAATTAACGAACCCCAGGGGCCCCTGCTCGCAATGCCATACGTCTCCAAGTCAGACAGAGGATTTTGGCCCTTACTCAATCTTGCCCATGTCCGCTGCCCTAATGCTGCCGTAACTGAGACCAAAAGTGCCGACCTTGAGATAGTTGCAAGGGTAGAAATCAAGGCGTTAATTGTTATACTGAGTGGCCATCGGGGTAAGGGACGATCGGCGTGCAGCACGAGGGTAATGAAAATACCTGCAAGTGAGGCAGCGCTGATGATAGAGGCCATGCATTCAAATAGCCATCGATCCCCGGTCCATTGAAGAAAGCGCTCTGTCCTCTCCGGTTTGATCCCGTCAGGACTGTTTACATAGGGCTGATAGCGTGAATCCTGATCAAGCAAAGGATCGCCATCTTGAAATCTAACAGTCGGCAGTGGTTTATTATCAGTTGCCCACGGGTTTTTACTATAGGGCGATGATAACCCCATTTTGGAAAAGTGTTGCTATGATCTGTTGGGGAATATGAAATGAGACGTCTGTCGTGGATATTTGTAAAGTTTAGAAGTTAGGGCACCTGTTTTCCATTTCTCTTCGGCAGCTCGAGGACTGTGTCATAATATCGATCAGATAATTCGACACGAATCAGATCACGGCATAAATATAGAAATCGAAATTCCTCGAAAGAAATTATTGACTTCCGGTGCTTGGAGCTATGTTTAATATGAGCCGGTTTGGCATATTTGGTGCTAAAAGGGGGAGAGAACTGAGTGCTATGGGCAAGAGGGTGCGTGTTATCTGGTAGGATCGCCTCCTATGGGTTCCCCTGAATATGCCTCAATGCAACCGGTGAGCCTAACCGGTCCGGAGCCTCATGATTATTTACGGCAATGCCTCCACGATCAGTGCGGGGTTACACAAAAGGCCAATGCAGAGAATACAAGAGCCAGAGTCTCAAAGGAAATGTTGACTTATTGGTTAGAGAGCAAGGTAAACATAACGAATTATTGCACAAGACCTACAGGATTGCTGAAGGAATGCAGCCGCATGGCCCCCATATACATGATTTGACGCCCTAGCATGGTCTTCAACCTTGTTAATCATCTACTAGTTCCGTTTTACCCCTCAACACATATGATATATGATATTAACAGGGCGTGCAGTGTGATGAGTCGAAGCCATCCGCATGACCCCAAGTTCATATGCAGCCTCAACTCCTAAAGCGTCGAGCCACGAGCGAACCACCTACCCGCTCGAAATTCCAATCCCTACGCCGAACAAGGCGGTTCATCGACTCGAGTTGCGGTGCTGTTCGAAATGTCAGACAGGTACACGAAGCATGTCTTCACATCTTTGTGCTAGCAGAACATAGAGTTGGTCACTCCGGAAAGCTCAGCAATGCAGCACGTGTCAACCCTGGAATTTTGAGCTCCCCTTTGGGATTATATACTCCCTACCCCAATCGCCACCCTGCTGTCATTCCCGGGGTCGACATAGTACGCCTCGCTAGGGGCCATGCTAATGGTTCAAGAAAATAATGGTTCCCTAACATGAATAAGACGGGGCACGATGATGTAAGGTATCTAAGACATGGCTGGCGTGGACTTGGGTCAGTTCGTGATATGATATTTCCCAACTTTCAATATGAGCGGGACGATCTAACACCCGGGATCGAACCTTGTTACTCCTGGTCCCCTTTTTCTTTGAGGAGTACCGAGCCTAACTCGATGTCTTCGTCCGGTAGCTGGCCATCTTACAATAATTGCATTTGCATCTACTAGCCTAGCCACCTCCAATTCGCGCAACTTCTTCCACCTTGAGTGATACGAAGTTKCTTGCTGTACATATTTAGCGTATCTATTTAGTTTAATGACTTTGATGTTGAATGATACTGTTAGCTTGAGTGCAACAGATGATAAGGTTGACATCTAGATTTGATGCCAAGGCATTTGGGCCACCAAAGGCTTTCACATCCGATGGGGGTGCATAGCGTAGACGTGCAGCTTCTGCAGCAGGAACAGCCATATGGATTCAGTATGGCAAATGACTCTCGGCGGTCCAAGATATCTCTGGAGACGAATCCGGATGAGCGCAACACGAATGAGCGCCATCGTGATATATGAATTTAGGTAGTTTCGATATGACAGTTCAATAGACCAAGGCAGCCACGCATAGATACCACATCTATAATACTCTCTCGCTGTCACAGAGTTATTAAAAAATCTCGACTTGTAAATGTGAAAATGGCTAACCCCGCTATACAGTTTTCATATGGAGAGAAATATAGTATTAGTAACCAAATGCACTATAGATGAAGGTGTCTTTAGTGTGAAACACAACACTAGCATGTGTGAATACTACGTCCCATTAAGCATTTTAGGTAGATGGTCCTCATCTTCATTACCTAAGTCACCATCCCAATAGAAACGATACACTCATACTTCCGAGGCTGATGATAACAATAAAAACTTTCATCCAAATAGACGCTCGCCATACTAGGAAACCGAAACTCAAGCCAGCAATGGCATAAACAAAAAGTCGACGTAGATAGTGGCGGCGACGTATTGGAGAAGGCCTCTAGCAGTCCCCGCCCCAACCCAAGTGCCTATTCACCTCGTTCATGGCGTTGATGCCGACTCGGAACAGACCAAGTGCACCATCAACAGTCGAATTACCAGTCTCAAATGTCGGTTCTGGCTCTTCCGCTCGTCTCAAGTCGGACTGGTCCAACACCTTCTGTCGCTTCTCCAGCACGGCCTTGCAGATGGCTCGTCCCCACATGTTATACCACTGATCTTCGCTGATGCTCACGTATTCCTTGCCGCCGCCCTCGGCCATGCGCGAAAATGGCCACTCAGCGACCACAACCTCCCACCTCTTTGTTCGCAGCCATAGATATGGCCACGTGAAGATGAACATCAGGGTAAAAACGCATAGCATCTGTATCCACGCCGTCAGGCGCCAGTGATTTATCTTGGTGTCGTTGTAGCACTCGACCAACGAGTCTTTGGTCACTAGCTCTACCTTCAGATGACCGCGGTAGTTCGTCTCGTTGACTAGTTGCCGCAACTTGTGCTTGACGCGCTCCTCGTCGAATCCAACCATCCTCCGAGAGAGCGCAAAGACTTTCAGGCCCGCATGGCTAGCAGCATACCGATGGCACCACTCCTGCAGCGTTGGTTTCGGGTCGCCTCCAACCTCGATGTGCTGGTTTGAGCCAGGAGCACGTTTCCTTAGTATCGTGCCACGTCGCGTCTTCTCGCCATTATCCACCGTCCGCAGATAGCTCCATGATTTGTGGTATTGGGCGTCCGAGTATAGGTAGGGCGTCAGCTCAACAGAAACGTCGAAGTCAGTAACGGTATTCTTCTCTGTCTTGCCTTTGCTGTCCCTAGTCGTCTCTGTGTGCGTACCGACAAGCTTGATGAAGGGTCGTGGGGCGATGGCAGCCAGGTGGTGAATGTGTTTCTCGAGGTTTTCCGGGTTTTCGAGGCTCCTGGCCAACCAATACTGCGCGCCGGTGTTTTTATCCTCGTAGAAGGCGGCATCTTCTACGTATGGTTTCTGTGCTACAGCTCGGCCAGTGCCCGGGGCAGGCGTCGGTGCGATATCCGGCGGCAGCATTGGTGCGGATTCGGTGTAATCTGGAGGTAGGTCATCGATTGCAAGATCGGGAGTGTCGAGGATTTCGGCATCGTGATAATTCTCTCTAGAGCTCTCGCCTGGGTTAGTATGCAGCGACACGGCGTCGGCTGCCTTGTTGCCTTCTAGACTTGAAGGCTTGCCCATTGTTCAAGAAGAATTCTGTGATAGCTAAGATAGAAGAAGGTTTGAAACACAAGGTGAATGTAATGAGGCTATACCTTCAACCAATTCGGAACAGAACGAAACAAAGAGAAAAATCCGTATTTCTGCCTAAGCTGAAAGACGTGAGGGGGCAGGCGAATCTCGCGACCCGAACTGAGGGCTGTGAGGCTGAGTACGGTCCTAGTGGTGCCATTTTCATGTAGGTACATATCGATAGCTAAAGACCAACGCGATCCATTCAGAAGACCCTTGAAACAAGGCCCTCCTGCCTAACTTGGTAGTGCATGTGGGGGGCAATAGCACCCCTGTTTAGCTTGTAGGCCTCTAATGTATGTACCTAGAAACCTCTAAAATAATAGGTACATCATAGATGCTGGGCTGGAACTGTTCCTTCTGAGAGCTTCACTGGCCAATTGAACATTGAAGGTATAATACCTTAGGTGCCTCTAAGCTCGGAATATTTTCCCCAAGACTCCTCTTTCACAACCTTAATGTAGTGGCAGTCAAGAATACAGTCACACATTTCCACCACTAGTCCATTGATAAATACCTACATAGTAGGTACCTTTGGTCCACTCACATTAACATCATGGTAGGAGCTGTACCAGGCGCAGTCCCCGTTCTTTTGCCTACCAGGCAGCCAGGCGTGGTCTGCAATGCCACCCTTTCCGGCTCTACACTAATATGCAAACTTACGTCCATAAACTACTGACCTCGGTCAGGTTGGTAGATATATAAAAATTATTGATAGCTATAAAAGACTAGGTACATTGCCAATCTCCTTACTCTTAGAGGAGGCCTCTTTTCTATTACTCCCAGAGCAATGAGAAAGCTACTAATCGCCATCGCAAGCCTCCTAAAAGCCGGGCAGCCGGGGAATCAAAAATTTGAACCCATCTATAAAGTCCAACCAACCAGCATCCGACTGTCCCAAATTTTTAGAGACCCAACCAACCACAGCTCAGCCCTAATATGGATACCACCAAATAAAGGGCAACGAAGGTATACCTAATTGCTCCAATAAAAAAAAACGTTACATACAAAGGCGAAAAAGGTGAAGAAATGACAAGAGTGGGACTTGAACCCACGCGGATTGCTCCATGAGGAATTAGATGCTAGATCTTATTGCTAAGGGTGATCACCTTAACCTCACGCCATAACCAACTCGGCCATCTTGCCTGTTGCGGTGAGGTTATGAGGCTGGTATTGTAGCTGAAGACGTTTTGTCCAAACAAGTGGACCCCATTTTAGACTCCCATTGGGCGAGAAATTTGGTCTTCATGCCACCAAAGCTTCAAGTGCAAACACCTCATGGCTTGGTTTTGTTTGACTTCGGAATACACGTAGGAAATAGGTCTATTGTCTTTCCACTAGCAGATTCATGTGCCTGAATATCAGAGTGGGCAAAAAGTAATCTCTCAGGACGATGAAGCCGCTCAGACAGAGAATAGAAGTCCAAGAGAGAGGCTTCTATTGCGAACGGAAAGTTAAAAAGAATAATGCCCAACACAGGAATCGAACCTGTTGCCTCCTCATTCCCAAGCAACATCTTTCCCGTATATTAGAGAGAAGATATACTAGTGAGGCGCTCTACCGATGAGCTAGTCGGGCCAGATCGTGAACTTGATCCACCTTCGAGGTGGATTAGTTGCTGCGTATGAAAATTTGCTCTTTAGGACAACTTATTTTGGCTCTATTCATTATATACATCATGTCCTCACATTTTCCTGGATAAATTGATGATTATTTCTCATAAACAAGCGTGATCTAAAGGGGGCATATATGTATAAGCGAGTTGTTACACAATCTCGTAGCCGAATGATACATGTGGACGATCCTCCTTGAAATTCCCTATTATACGTACTCCATATAAACATTATAATACGTCAAGTTAGACTTAAATTGCTATGATTAACCGGTTGCCAGGTCACGAGTTGCTCGGTTATAGTCTGCAACGTCGCTGAAACCATATATCTACAAGGCAGCGTTATATTGAATTAATCCCACGTGGCCATCTAAAATGGTGTGCATAATATAAATACCTACCTAGGTAACCACGGATGTCTGTTTAGCAATCGCTTTTGATTATCTACAGAAGGCAATGAGCATACCCTCCCATAGCAGTCACACCTTCTTGTTACTACAGCCCGTGGACATTCAAGCTCCACAATCTGGTGTAACGTAGATGCAAGTATGTATGGACAACCATCTATTCGTCGAGGGAAGGCAGCCAAGATCGTTGAGTGATCCTGAAATTCTTAGTTTCTATCATTTCCCGAGTTATCTCCTATATGAAGGTAMAAGCCTATACACATTGATACAAGAACGTGGACTTGCATAACCTGTTAATGGCAGGGKTGCCTCCTAGGGAAAGCCTGTGACAGTTAACCATGACACACGGCCGGGATAAAGACCAGAACATAATATAACGAGCTGGTAGACCCTACCCCAAGAGTGGATGTCGGATTAAAACGAACGTAACGGCACTTGCATATCGGCAAGGACATTATGTCACCATACATTCTAGATGCGTTGTGATTATAACCCGAGGTCGTAGGTTTACACCATCTTATTCAGATATAGTAGAAATATAGATACATGTCACTAGTAGGTAGTTGGGACGAATCATGGGCAGCCGGTTGATAGGCCTCGGGAAGTTGACGAGCATTGTTATAACCTCCAGGAGAGAGTAGATTATGGAGCCTATAGTATGAGCTGGAGACCTACTGCCATGGCCGCCAGAATCACCACGACTGGAGATTCAGCTCAGCGTGGGGGCCAACAGTTCTATCTTAAGCCGATTGGTCAATCCAATATGCAAGCCACGCTCATTTTCACTGCTTGCAGGGCGCCCAGCTCAACCTCCGTTCTAGGCTCTCAATCATGATCCTATAGTAATACTATAGCACTGCCTTATAGTACGAGCGCTACCATGCAAACTTGGAGGAATACCTGCGGGAGCGGACTTACCGCATCGGTAAAATACCACGTAAAGATCATGATTCATTGATATTGCTTCTTGGATAGAGACTAGGTCACTGGTAATCCTGTAGAGAAGTAAGGGGCTTAGACTTAAAGTGAGGGGAGAGACTATCACCACATTCTACTGTGATTCGGTGTGTTCATGATGACGGGGATCCGTAGGTATAGCCACCGGAACAAGTTCGAATCTATCCGGATTGGCTTGCATCCCCATAGGCTCGCTGCGTAGCTCCCAGCAAAGTGATCAATATGTGTGTAACTCTGTCTCGGGTTCGATATTGGCCTTCGAGCTCAAGTGGTGGAGGGCAGATGGTTCGAATTGGCCAGGAAGAAAAAATCACGGGTTATTTGACGCAGTATGAGATGTCAGTTTCTCCAATTTCCCCTCGTCGAGTGCAGCAATCGAATGTAACGAGAAGATAGTTGTGCATCTCGAGTGACACAGGCAGGATCGTCCAGCAACGGTTTCGTCGGCAGTTCAACATCGTGATATTTGAAATGTCCGAGTACGCGTCGCCGATCGACTATAGCTTGATCAGGAAAAGAGGGGGGGGGGGGTTCTCTCTCGGCTTACGCGGTTTGGAGTAGACCCTGAAGAGCAAAGAGTTTGGTATCACCCAGCTCACATTAGACTGTCAGGGAGATGATTGGTACCCGGGACACTAACCATTAAGCTGAGAACTTGAAGCTACTAACCTCGTCCTGAGCAAGACAAGCTATTTTTGGTCAGCCGAAGGTCAGCGTTGAGCGCTAAGGTACGGCATGGCCACTATTGGCGGTAAGCTACGTATGCAATATGCTGCTCTAGGTAGATATAGACCCAACGATATACACGAACTATAATATCCGCCCCGAAAACTGCGGGGAAGCATGTGCTGCATGTACGTTGACGGGTATTTGACCTCACGGTAGCTTCCACCCCGCATTCCAGCATCATTCTTGCATATGAACTGCATCTGCTAGTGGCCAATGGACGTCTAGATACCTAGTATGTAGAGCCACTAGAGTAGTAAACTAACAGGGGTAGAGTGGCCACAAGGCTGTGAAGGACAACTTCCCGAGCCTCACCGAGATGCCGCTGCTAGGCGACATCACCTTGACTTCCCTATACATGTCAATCTCGACCGAGAAGCTCGTACCTACTACCACGGGCGAGCGGCGACCCACGATTGGCGACATGGATAGTCTAGGGCTAACACTCAATGTAGGGCAGTTTGAACAGAGACTCGAACCTGGTTGTTCTAAGTCTGGTTGGATGAAACCATTGGTGGTGGTGCAGTGCATTCTTGGGATTTCCCTTCCAACTTATCCGACCAGCATGTCTCGGCTAGAGGCACACATGCAGATAAGTTGCATTGCTAGATATCAGATGACCACGGATATGAGTTGGCAATCATGAAGAAGAGTTTACCGGGAGAGGGGTTTACTGGGGGATCCGTAGCTAGGGCTCGGGCAGACTCAGGTAGTAAGACCATCATTGGTGGCTTCATGCGAGAGGCCCAATGAAGTCTTGTCGATTCCCCTCATCTCAGATATTTGTAGATCGTGCCCCCTCAGCCTGTCGGGGGAACATAAGTAGGGGAATCAGCACCCCCGGGAGTCGTTTCACAACATGTTCTCCAAGATATTCGGTTGGGACCAGAAGCAGCAAAAAGACATGAGCCCTTTACCTGAGGAATTCGATATTATCGTGTGTGGAGGTGGCAGTTGCGGTTGTGTGGTTGCGGGGCGGTTCGTCTTATTTCCAATATTCATCTCTTCTGCGCGATTTGTGGACTGACTCTGTGCAGTTTGGCGAATCTCGATCATAATCTCAAGGTTCTTTTAATTGAAGCTGGAGAAAGTAACCTCAACAACCCATGGGTGTTCAGACCGGGGGTTTACCCCCGTAACATGAAGCTGGACTCGAAAACGGCGTCCTTCTACGAAGCTCGTCCGTCCAAGCACCTTTCCGGCAGAAAAGCAGTTGTTCCTTGCGCCCATGTCCTCGGGGGTGGTTCTAGTATTAACTTCTTGGTACGTAGATTAATTTAACAGACGGACTTACATCAAGCTGAGACTTCATAGATGTACACACGCGCTTCGGCCTCGGACTATGATGACTTCCAGGCCAAGGGTTGGTCCACCAAGGAACTTCTACCACTCATGAAGAAGCATGAGACGTATCAGCGGGCTTGCCACAACAAGTCAGTCCTCCGGACCTGTGTTTTGAGAAGTACTAATTAGCCAAGGGATATCCATGGATTCGAGGGACCAATCAAGGTCTCATTCGGAAATTAGTAAGTTGCATCTCATAAATCAAACTTGGGTGCCCGTGGGACTAACTGTGATCCAGCACATATCCCGTCAAGGATGACTTCCTAAGGGCAGCAGAATCGCAAGATATTCCTGTCGTTGACGACTTGCAAGACTTGACCACCGGCCATGGCGCCGAACACTGGCTGAAGTGGATCAACCGTGATGTATGTCTCCCTACCCCTATATGGCTTAGGGCTCACGACTAACCATTCGTGGGCTATAGACTGGTAGACGTAGTGACAGTGCTCACGCATATGTCCATTCGACTCGTGCCGTTCATAACAACCTGTATCTCGCCTGCAATACCAAGGTAGACAAGGTCATCATTGAGAACGGCAGAGCTGTAGCAGTCCAGACGGTGTAAGTCGAGATAGGATATCGAACCATACACAGAGAAACTAACTTGACTTTAGGCCGACTAAGCCTCTCCATCCGAATCAATTGAAGACTCGAATCTTCAAGGCGCGCAAGCAAATTGTCGTGTCTGGAGGCACCATCTCTTCGCCACTAATCCTTCAGCGATCTGGCATCGGTATGTACTTAAAATCAGAAGGTACAATTATTAGCATTGACACCCAATAGGTGACCCTGAGAAGCTTAAGGCAGCCGGAGTTGAGCCAATCGTCGACCTGCCTGGTGTCGGTCTCAACTTCCAGGACCACTATCTGACCTTCTCTGTATACCGTGCGAAACCTGAGGTTGAGAGTTTTGATGATTTCGTCCGAGGTGATCCCGAAGTACAAAAGAGTAAGCATGCCTGCAATAAATATTTGTGCTGCTACGATTCTGACTGAGCATCAGGGGTGTTTGACGAATGGGCATTAAAGGGAACCGGCCCCCTTTCTACCAACGGTATCGAGGCAGGTGTGAAGATCCGCCCAACTGAGGAAGAACTCAAGGAGTTTGAATCTTGGCCTCATCCTCAATTTAATGAGGGTTGGAAGTCATACTTCAAGGACAAGCCGGACAAGCCAGTGATGCACTACTCTGTCATCTCGGGCTGGTTTGGCGACCACATGTTGATGTAAGTTGACACCCTAGTCAAACGTGGCCATACTTCTCGCTAATTGTACAGGCCGCCTGGAAAATTCTTCACCATGTTCCACTTCTTGGAATACCCATTTTCTCGAGGCTTCGTGCAAATCAAGTCGGCTGACCCCTATGAGACCCCCGACTTTGATCCGGGATTCATGAACGATGAGCGCGACATGGCGCCCATGGTCTGGGGCTACATTAAGTCGCGAGAGACGGCTCGCCGCATGGATGCTTATGCTGGCGAGGTCCAAGCAATGCACCCGTTCTTCGACTACGACTCGCCCGCTCGTGCCAATGACATGGATCTTGAGACGACGCAGCGCTATGCTCTCCCCGGCAATCTAAGTGCTGGCCTGCAGCACGGTAGCTGGAGTGTCTTCAACCCCGCGCCGTCTAAGAGACCGGAAGCCAATATCTTGAACAGCAACAAGGCCGATGTACGAGACGACCTTCAGTACAGCAAGAAGGATATCGAGGCAGTTGAGGAATGGGTGAGGAGGCACGTTGAGAGTACCTGGCACTGCCTGGGCGTAAGTACCCGTGACTGTTTTCGATTTCATTGAAGTTGATCAATACTCACAATTCCTTAGACCTGCTCCATGGCGCCGAAGGAGGGCAACAGCATTGTCAAGCACGGTGTCCTGGATGAACGCCTGAATGTCCACGGCGTCCAAGGCCTCAAGGTAGCAGATCTTAGTATCTGCCCCGACAACGTTGGTTGCAACACGTAAGTACAGTTTCACGCCGTTTAGTTTTATTTACCTCTAACATGAGCGTCAGATACTCCACTGCTCTCCTCATTGGTGAGAAGGCCGCCACGCTAGTCGCCGAAGATCTGGGGTACTCCGGTGAGGCTCTCGACATGAAGGTCCCGACATACAATGCGCCTGGTGAGATGACTTTGCCATTCCGCGTGTAGAGAGGCTAGGCTGTGTAGTCTTGGTATTTCCAGGTTGTGTTTGATTTTATGCGAGTCCTGGGATGATGGTCCCGTGAGTTTCGAACCAGATTGGAATCTTATTTGGAAGTTTCTTTTGTTTCTTCTCATACGTCCTACGCTTTCACACAGCACTTATGAATGTACCATATAATGTCGAACTGTAAACTTAGTGATATGAATCATCAGCAATGCAAGATTGATATGTTTCGAGTTTTATGAATGGCAGAATGTGGAATAGGTAGCGTCAAGCGAAGAATGATGCAAGAGGAATGGCGTGATAAGGTTGGGAAAAGAGGACATTGCGAGGGTCCACAGTGAACCGGAGGATTGGGTCGAGCAAGTTACTTACCGTTTCTATTAGTGTATATATACTGTGTGATCCGCACTGTAAGACGTCCTGATGCGGGATGATAAGCAGTAAGCCAACTCCTTCGGCCATTTAATAACATTGACAGAGCCGCGTCACAAAAATGTAAGCCTTCTCACAACCCATGAGAATATTTCCCCTCATTGTCCTCGGCGAGACAAGTTGGGATTAGAAGCAGTCGAGGCTTCAACACATCGTCACGCCGAACTCCAGGCCGACCAAGGTGACGCGTTTGGAGCATTGTAGGACTCGGAATTGACTGGTTTGTTGCGAAGCCAACGCTGGTGTAACGCTGTCGGTATTTATTTATGAGAAGTTGAGATTGAGATCAACTCTGACGGGAACTCAACATCAGAGTCCAATTTCAACTTAATTGACTCTGTCCATTGTGAAATTCCAGCAAGGCGTCCGGACCATCTTCACAATGGCATTCAGCAACTCACCAAATGACAACGGTAACGGCGAGGCTGGCGATAATGTCTCCAAGCAAGCCTCTGCTGAGGCCAGTGAGACCACACCACTCTTAGCAGCCTCGCCAGTGGCCACGACGGCCGACCCTAATGTTGCCTCGGCTGTCACAGAGAGCGAGTCCCATCATCCTCTACTGCCAAAGCCCGAAGACAAGCCGCTGCCCAAGCTGCAAATCTTCCTGCTCTGCTACGCTCGCCTCATCGAGCCCATTGCATTCTTCTCTATCTTTCCGTATATCAACCAGATGGTACAGGAGAACGGACAGTGTAAGTTGTCCAGTCCCCTCATTGTTCTCCGGGGATAAGAGCTAACCCAAGATATAGTGGATGAAGTAGACGTGGGCTTCTACGGCGGACTGATCGAGTCCCTCTTCTCCCTGACTCAAATGACCGTAATGCTCTTCTGGGGCCGAGCAGCCGACCGCTGGGGTCGCAAACCCGTGCTTGTCTCATCGCTCGTCGGCGTCGCCATCTCTGTGTCTCTCTTCGGGCTTGCACGCTCCATCTGGCAGATGATAGTGCTGCGATGCCTGGCAGGTATCTTTGCCGGCACAGTCGTTACAATCCGTACCATGGTCGCTGAGCACAGCACGCCACGCACCCAAGCTCGGTCATTCAGCTGGTTCGCGTTTAGTGGAAACATAGGTCTTTTCGTAGGGCCTTTAATTGGAGGTGCTCTTGCGGATCCCGCACATCAGTATCCTTGGGCGTTTGGCGGCGTGCCATTCTTTGAGCAATATCCATATGCTCTGTCTTCAATCGTGGTTGGATGCATCGGCGCGACGGCCGTGATAACGAGCGCAATGTTCATCGAGGAAACTCTGAAAAAGGACACGAAMCCTGCCACTAACGGCACCAACTCAAATGACACCGAAGCAGAAGCAGGCGCCCCTAAACCACCCTCGACCTCCCTTCTGGATCTTCTTAAAGCTCCCGGTGTCGGCGCCGTGCTGTACAATTACGGACATGCCATGCTCCTTGGTTTCGCATATACGGCCATCGTCCCCGTGTTTTGGTACACATCACCTCAGCTCGGCGGCTTCGGGTTCACCCCTTTACAAATCTCCATGTTCATGGGTCTCATAGGTATTTCTCAGGCCCTGTGGCTGCTTCTAATCTTCCCACCATTACAACATCACCTCGGCACCAACGGCGTCCTACGCGCTTGCGGCATTGCGTATCCTTTCTTCATGGGCGTTCAGACGTTTCTCAACTGGCTCCTGTATAAGGATACGCACGCCACTGACATCATTTTCTGGATTGCTGCGCCCATCATTGTGGCGCTTGGGTCGGGTGTCAGCATGGCCTTCACCGCCGTCCAGCTTGCGCTCAACGATGTTTCGCCGTCGCCCGCTACTCTCGGCACTTTGAATGCGCTCGCGCTTACCATCACGAGTGGGCTGCGCGCCTTTTGCCCCGTGCTATTCGCCAGCTTGTTCGCCGTCAGTGTCAAGAACCAGCTTCTTAGCGGTTACCTCGTTTGGCTTATCCTGACCATCATCGCTGCTGGCTTCACCGTCTCGACGCGATTCATGCCCGCTGCTAGCGAGAAGGACTATGATCGCGGGTTAGCAGGGGCGGAGCAGGAAGGCGAGGATGATGATTAAAGTGTGATAAAAGCGTAGAAATACATAGATCTCTTCGATGCGAGCAGATGTAAGACAGTTGAGGGCATGTACGATTTACTCTGAATCCATAGTGGCCATGGAATTATAATCTCTTGATTTAGATGATCGTCAAAGACGTGTTCAGGGTGTTAAGTCGGGGGGTTAATGAGACGGCCGGGCATGGCATGGAGATTAAAGGATTTCAAATTACTTTCATAATGCTCAAGGAATTTGAGGACAGACCTACTGGTAGTACTAGCTTTCAACCCACATTCACGTCGAATCCGTAGGCATTGAGTTATGCAACCGTTATGATTCTTATACACATCTAATCGTAACAAACGTAATGACTGCAGCCAAGGACACCGCCCCATGCAATTGCACTTCCTATGCATTTCTTTTAAGTGATTCTTTAGTCTCTATTCCGATTGCTGAGCCATCTTTTGACAATGAACTCGCGGACTCTATATCGCTTCAATATCTCTACTACCCCGAGACTCTCTTCAAATGGTGGCGGTATGTCAACATACGCAAGCACCAGAGTCTTCAACGCCGTACTTTGCACACGGTTGACGGTATGAAGCCAGTGCCAAGATCTCCGGGGAGGTTGTCGACCTTCAGCTTTCCACCAAGGGTCTGTGTAGGCAGGTAGAACGATCACTGCGAATTCAGCATGGGAAAATACCGGGCCCCTATTGTACAACATCCAATCCACCCCAAACTTAATACCAGGTCGTGCCACCCAGCCCAGGGACCGGAAGTGATGGTACACGGCATAATGAATGAGAAAGGGATCATCCGGCTGAAGATTTATCTGTCTCGGGGGTATGTATGACGTTTGACGGCAGAGCGTAAAGAAATCTGACGCGGTAAACGGCTTACCAGTACTCGGATCTAAAACTGTGAGAGCTCCAAGAGCGAATGCGAGGTAAAAAGCTTCCTCAAGACATAATTGCAGGTGCTCCCTATCCACGAATTGAATATTATTTGACTCGGAGTTGGAGCTTGAGGTATTAGTACTTTCGAGAAGAGGCTCTGAAAGACCCAGCTCTGTCAAACGTGACAACGGAGAGCCTGCTATTGTCGAATTGCCATCTACCACATTCCCATTTGGTTGTGAACCGTGATGAGGACTCGGTGGATCAGACAACTGAAAGGTTGCCGACTCGACCTTGGGCGAGAATCGCACAGATTTACGTCTTTTGGAAGGACCCGTCGGAGTGCACGGACGAGAAGCATGACCATTCATCTCGGATGATGCAGTCGCCGCACCTTTCTCGACCACGACAACCTTCGCAGCGGGCTTTATCGTGGTAGCACTTGGCGACAACGAGGTGCCATTCAACGCTGCACTATTTGTGGTTCCGTTGACGCCCTCCAGGCCAGCGGCAGTAGGAGTTTCGGACAATCCTCTGTTCACTGAGCTGCTAGAATAGATGGGAACGAGGTCACGATGAGAATTTGGGAGAGCCAACAATTCCATGGGTCCTACTGGAGCAACCCAGGCTTCTAGGAGCCTGGTCCGTTGGATGGCTTCTTGCTCCTTTCTTGCGCGGTCCCATTTCATCATCTTACGCTCCTCTCGCCTCTGGGCGGTCAAATCCTCAGCGACGTGCCCTTCATGTTTGCCTCTCCGGGCTTGTTCTCGCTTGAACCAATTTGGCTCACTTCGACTGTAGTTACCTTTCCCATAGAACCCTTGCTCCCATAATGCCCGTATCGATTTGGGATCTTTGATTTGTACTGACCGGGTCTCGGGTGACCAGATACCTTCATAAATTACGGCCGGCTCAGCAGGAGGCGGGGAGATGAGTTGGCGCGCCCATGCGTAGATGATATGAAAAAGGGAAATTGGGTTATTGGGGTAGAAAGTTGGTAGTGGAAAAGTGCGAATCGGAGCAGGAAGAGCATATATTTGGTGAAGTGGAGGTCCTCGCGGAGTATGAGGACGAGGATTAGTCTTCACTTGAGATGGGGTTGATTCTACTGGCGCTGAGGCGGCATCATGTAGGCTCGAGGTGGCGGACACGGCACTGGGTGTGTCTGCCATGGCTATTGCTCATCATGTCGGCCTACTTGACCATTGTCAGCTCATGCAACTGGACAAGTTGAACTCGTTGAAATCAAGCTGCGTCGCGAATCGTTGAAATAAATGGTATAAATCGCTCAGATACCGTTGTAGTCTATATTTGGGCACTCATCGAGACTTTTGACATCTCTAAGCTCCGAAATAAAAAGTTTGTCATCACCGCGACTAGATATGAAGGAGCTTTCCTATGTGTAGATGGAGATTTCTGGATAGCTGTCCAGGGCAGTAATATTGTGGTGCCGATAGGGAGAGAAATGAGGAGAGGTACTACACTTACATGATTATGGAGCGTACCTATGCGATTGGATAGGCCATTCAGCATTTGTCAAGTAACTTTGACTGGGTTTTCTCTGTCCTAATTGCTGAAGAGAGCAAGTATGAATTTACCATGCAAGCTGAAATGGGAGTTGAAGGTGAAGGTTTTATTCGTGGGATGAAAAAAAAAATAAAATAAAATGGAACTCGTTCAATTGGATTGTCGGCCCGAACTAATCCGCCAGTCCGCGGGCATTGGGATCCCGCTTTGACGGTTCGGGTGGGGTGTCGCAAGGTAGGTACGTACTGAGATAGCCAGCAGCTAAGTCAGCAACTACCTAATCCAAATGACGTGGCCCGTGCGTTTTGGAAGGTCGCAAGTGGGGAACGAAACAGCGACCCTTCCGGATGCCATCGGCCGACTATGATCACCTGCAATTTCATTGAGTTTTTTTTCATTAGCGGGCCTCGAGGGCGGAACCAAAGATTGCCGGGTGGACCGCACCGCTTTCCACCGCTTCCCACCGTAGGAGGATTGTATATACACCCTAACATACATGTACCTGGAACTGGAAGCACAAAGGACAATCTTGGAACCTGACGCTTCGACATATGATCGTCATTAGCCCTATAGCACGGAATGCGGTGGAGTAATAGTGGTTTTTGAAGATGAGGATTGTCTCTTTTCCATGTTCCTATCCTTCTCTCCTTGCATCCCGTTAAATAATCAAGATAATCTCGCTATTGTCCAAGAGCATCCGTTTCAGCAACGACTTCGTCTCTCCTTCAAACGTCCTACGGCTACATGTCTCGCGTCGTAACAGCTATTCAACCTCATCCTGTCATGTTCCAATGTTCTCGTCTATTGTTGAGATCTTGGGCTGCGTCGGCATTATATGGGGCTCCTTCGTCGTTCTAGTTCAGGGGATAGGAATATACAAGATGTAAGCTCTTATGCATTTTATTCCGTCTTCACCGGACACCCATCCTAACTATAGCCACGACAGCTTCCGCTACTATTCGTCAGTCCCGCCCAACCCCGTGTCGCCATACCTACCGAAAGATGAAGTGCCCCATGTTACCATAATCCGACCAGCGAAGGGTCTAGAACCCGGCTTGTACGAATGTCTCGCATCCGTCTTCCACCAGTCCTACCCGAAAGACAAGTTGACCATTTACTTCTGCGTCTCATCCAAGCAAGACGCCGCATATCCAGTCATTCGAAAGCTGCTCGACGATCACCCCGGTTTCGATGCCAAAGTTTTCGTTGAGACCGAAGACCCTTACCTTCATGGTGACCATGGCCATGTAAATAATGTTGGGCCGAATCCTAAAATCCGCAACTTGAGTAGGGCATATAGGGAGGCGAAGGGAGATATAATATGGCCGCTGGACTCCAACGTATGGATTGCAAAAGACGTGGCCGGCCGTATGGTCGACAAGCTCTGCGGACACCGACCAGGCGGTAAGCGAGTGAAGCCTTTCAAGTTCGTACACCAGTTACCCTTGGTCGTCGATACGGTCACATCTATGAGTAGCTCGAATTCAGAAGGGCAGACGCTTCTGTCCGGATCTTCCATAACCGGCGGCTCGGACGCCGAGTCCAACGTCTACGTCCCTTCCTCCATTCTGTCCAGGTCTTTAGCCCATGGCGGTGGCAGACTTGAGGAAATGTTCATGGCCACGACCCACGCCAAGTTTTACGGAGCCATCAACACTGTTGGCATCGCCCCCTGTATCGTAGGGAAGAGCAACATGTTCCGCAAGTCGCACCTTGACCAGGTAACCGACCCTGCACAGAACCCGATTCTGACAGGCAGAGCTGCTACCCTGCCCAAGGGGTTGGATCATTTCTCGCTATTCATGTGTGAGGACCATGTCATCGGTGACCTCCTATGGCGGTCCGACCTTCCGGGCTACGCGAATCACGGTCTTGTTTGGGGTGACTTGGCCATTCAACCAATGGCGGGAATGTCAGTACCTGCATACATCGCGCGCAGAGTCAGGTGGCTTCGGGCCAGGAAATGGACCGTCTTATCTGCCACGCTGGTCGAGCATGGTGTCGAGAGCCTCGTATGTTGCTTCTACGTGTCCTTCGGGCTTACCAGTGTCCCCTGGTTTCACGAAACACTTGGCATTCCACAGACTTGGAAGGCTTTGTGGTATTTTTGGCTCGCCGGTGTCACTACCTGGATGATTGTTGACCGCATCGTATTCAAAAAGCTGCATGCTGGGCAGAGCATACACGTGGATGAGCACACGCCACTATTTGCGCGCGGTACGAGCCGCGGCGGAGCAGAGAAGCGCCGATTTGGCGAGTGGTTTCTGGCATGGCTGGGACGAGAGATCCTAGCCCTACCTATTTGGACCTGGGCCGTATTTCTCGGCACCACGGTGAATTGGAGGGGGAAGCGATTTCGCGTCCGCTCAGATATGACTGTTGTCGCGATAGACCCCGAGGATGAGGAGCAGAGTCCTCTGCTTCAGAATGGACATAGTAGTAGCCGCACATCAACATCAAGCGCAAGAGGGAAGGTAGACTAGACCTATGATACCCCAACATTAGCATATACCCATGATTAATATATAATTCATTGCATAAGTCAACATTGACGAGAATGAGCTGTATACAGAATGGCCGAAAAATCGACAAAATGATTACCCATAGTATATTAACTCACCTGCCCATTTTGCACCCGACAGAAGTCCCCTGCAATTCAGTCCTTACGGATACCGAGTCATGAGAAAGCATGCAATTCTACCAGATATCCAAACTCATGAGAACCTCTATTAAATGTCAGATATAAAATAAATAAAATAAATGCCCTGTTTGGTATATCCATCTCGTATGCTGCCGCAGCCTTATCTATATGGTCAAAGTAAAAAGTAAAGTAGCAGACAAGTAGGTATAGGTATAGTTACGTATAGAAAACCCACTCTCGTATGGTATCCCGTCGTCCCCCAGACGACACGGGCCAAGATTGATTGAATGATGCAATGCAACGCGTACACGGATGAGAAAGAAAAAATAGTACTGGTACAGCCTACCGACTTCCCAATTCGAGGGTAATATTTCCCGGCCAGCAAAAATGCGGTTATGTTGTATGTATGTTCCCAATTCCCAGCTCGTATCCCATTCGTTCCGTCGTGTCTTATTCTTTTTACCCTGATATCCTAATCCCAGTAGATTGAAAGGACAAATGGTAGTTGGGTATCAATGATTTTAACTCGGAACAGGTAACAGGAAAAGAAAAAAAACTACTCCGAGGTAGTTGTGAAAAACGAAAGTTGAGGGTATCCAACTGACGATGGGAAATGTGTTGAACATGTGAACCTGTATCTTGCTCCCGGGTATCCAGCCATCATGCTTGACAAATAATCCGTGAGTGCAAACAGATGAAAAAACGTAAGACGATAAAGTATGCAGCAGCAAACGTCAGCGTAGCAATTATCATAGCCCCATCATTTCGTTCTGGCCGAGGAACGTTCTGGCCAACTCGTCTCCGCCACGTTCGGCCTCCTTCATCCAATGGATCGCGACACACATTAGGGTCGGGTCGCTTCTAACGTCACCATCCATTGCCGCATCTTGCATGCCTGAAGATGYCGGCCCTGCCGCACCTAGACCACCTCGGCTCCGGTCAGCGGCATGACGTATGCCACTCCCAGAGCGTGGGCCGAATTTCTCCATAACTGCCTGCTTAAATACATCCCGCGGTTTCGACAGAGGCAGCGTGCTCCTCTCAACCAGCTCGGGGTTGCTAAGGTTGAAGAGCCCTAGCTCTCGTTGCGCTGTCGCATTACCCTCCTTCGCGGCAATCGTCCACATCTTTGCCGCGTCGCGAAGAGAATGAATCGGCGGCGGCCGGTGCATTTCCGGTGTGTCATCCCCACCGCTCGGCCGCTTCCTCGAGGGTGTGTAATAGTTCAGGATTTCGTCCGCAACCTCGACCATTGTCGTGATCACATCCTGCTTTAGCCCAAGTGCTACCACTACAATATCCCAGAAGGCCTTGTTCCGATCAGTATCCAGGGTAGAAGGCGAAACAAACGAATTAATAAATTGGAGATCACGGAATAATGTCTTCGGTCGTATGCCAGCGTCTTTGAATAGCGACCGAAGCACTCGCGCGATAGCGTCCGTGTTGGCTGCTTCTTTGACAGAGACGATGGATCGTGCATCGGCACTCTTGTTAGAACGAGGCTGAAGCATGAACGACTGGAACGGCTGAGGGCGCCGTTCTCTAGGGCTATCAGCATTGGCTTCGTTTGTATCTGCTTTGCCCGGTGCGCTGCCATCCTCGTCAACGGACGCAGACTGATGTCTCCACCGGGAACGACGCCCACCACTAGACAGAGAAGCAGCTATGAGGTGCTCTAATTCGAGCAGAGCACTAAGCTTGGTGTACGGATTCGGGTGGACGGCGAACATTCCCAATAGCCTCTGGTAGGCCTTCGTGTAAGGGAAGTCGGGCGTGTCCTTCTTCCTTGAAGACTTCCCGCGAGCCGACATTGTATCGCTCGTAGCAGAGCTGTCATTGCTTGGCCCCGAAGCACTATCAGGCCTATCCGCGCTCAGATCTACTCTAGATGCCTCTCCCGCTTGTCGAAGATTACCGAAGCTCTTCCTCTTCTCAATGACTCTTTGCTTTGCAGAGCTCTTGCTTGTGCGGTCTCTTTTTCCCGAGGGCCGTCGGGCCTTTCGTTCCTCGGCATCTCGGCGCTCAATGCATTCCTGGCCAAGGTTGCCAAACCAAGCATCTGTCTCAGACCCAGACGCAAACACAAGATTTCCAAGCTCGGAAAGCAAAAGGCTTGTGAGAGTCTGACGAAGTTCCGAGAGGAAGCGCTGCTTCCCTTCTGAGAGGCGACGAAGATGAACAGTCTCATTTGAGGACACGGACGCTCCGGACCGTGAAGCAGAATGATGGGACGGCAATGGTTGGTGGTTCGGGTGAGAAGAAGAGAAGGTGCTGGAGAGGTTGGTCACGCTGGTCGTTGGAGACTGCGCACGAGAGGTTGCTGAGCTGACAGTGGACATCGTGGATTGGAAAGGGGACCAGAAGGTGGATGTCGAGTCGATGGCATGTATTGGAGACGAGGCTCCGAAGTAGTCGTGCGCATCGAAGGTATCAGACAGCGCGGTACTCGCCCTCGAGAAGCTGTAACGATGGTGTGAATCAATGGAAACCTGACTAGTGTTATACGTCGACATGTTTCTCAGATCTCGAGCCATCGAGCCCGGACGGCGTGTTGGAGAAGCATATCGCCTTTCGTGCTCGCTGCTTATGACACTAGCAGCATCGTCGCCCCACACACTTTCTGCTCTGTCTCGACTGGTACGGGAACCCTCAAACACCTTACGATCCCGCGAGTACAGTTCACTAGACCAGAGAACGGGACCATCCACGATGTTTTCACCAACTAGCTTTGAAACGCAGCTGTCGACCTCGCAACAGAAACGGTGAATGCGTTCCTCACCTTGACACATGTTCTGAATGCCGAGCGACTCCAACCACTTACTAGTGATCTCAGCCTGAGCGTCACTGAGCTTGTTCGGGCCTCCCTGGTCTTCGCTAGCAGCCAATAAGTCCAGCATCTGAGACTCATTCCGATAGATATAAGCGGCGGCGGGCCCTCGTGCCAGTTGAGCCCGGTTACGTTGAAAGGTGCCCCATTTCCTCGGTACACCCATTATCTTCAGCGCGCTGCAGATGTTCCTAGTTTGTTCGTAAGGTGCCGAGTTATGAACATCTGTAACATACCACATCTTGTCTCTAAGGGCTCTCAGGCGTTTCATCATACTATCAATGAGGCCTTCGTGGCGTTCTTGGCTCTGCTTCAGCCAGACTAACCAAGCATCGTACTCCTCAATTGCCGAAGCAGAACGTCGAATTGAGTCACGAGGACCCCGAGAAAATATGTTGAGTAGTGTCGCAAAACCATTCTTGCGTAGAGATGGGGATGTTAAAGCATTCAGCTGCTGAAGAGTCTTCCAATAAAGATGGGCAGACACGAAGTCGGACTGGATGCGTGACTGTGAGGAGGCAGCAGCGAGCATCGTAATCAAGACCGAAGATGACCCCGACTCTGACTTTTGCTCTTCTTCACATCTATTACGGAAAGGGTTGTTGCTACTCATTGACGACGCCGGCGTTATGATCTTGTTTTTAGACCGATATTTCTTCAGTCCGGAAGCTCGATTGCTGAACGTAGTCTTAGTGCCATGATCTTCGAGGCCTTGGGGGATTTCGAAATCCTCGACGAGTTTCAAGACTGAGTCTCGCAATGAATGATAGTCCTTATCGAGTTCAGGCTTTTCGTCGGGTTCATCATCCTCTGTGTCACTGGTAGTAGAAGAGTTCTCCTCTTCAGCTTCATCATCGGGATCGTAAGTCATTTGCAAAGAAAGGCCATTCCCATCGGCGGATATGAACACAACAGCCCAGCGTTCGGCACACGGATGGCATGAGCCCGAAATGACCTCTGGACCAAGGATCTGCACCATCTCGTGCATCGCTAACCGAAGACGGTATCCATCGTCTTCGTAGTTGTTGTTATGTTTCTGTCTCGTCCCGTCAGGTACCGGCGGCGAACGTCTTTGAGGAGTACCAGCTACTTGATCTTCAAGTAGAGGCTCGCCTGAAGTGGTCCCGTCACTGAAAACGGATGAAGCACTCATACTAAGTACAGAGGCGGTGTCAAAGTTACTCCTTGACGTGCCTATAGATATCGGCTGGGAAATGGCAGAGAAGCCAGATATCGACGGCGCCCCAGACCGAATGCTACTCGAGTGAGCAGATTGCGGCCTACGCTCCGGAAAGAGCGCATTGACAAGTGTAACAAGGTCAGCTGGGCTGACGACCAAATATGGATGTACCTCAACGGTTTCTCTTAGGGAGGTAATGGATCTAGCCGGGAGTAGTCTACCGGTTCCCCGGGTACCCGTCGGTTTGAAACGACCCAGGATGTTTTCAATGTGGCCCTTGATCTTGAGAGGCGTGGAAACCGGCTTCTGGGGATTTCCATTGGCGAGCATCTCGACCACAAAATGCTGGGCAAGCGTGGCAACCTGCTTGAGGATCTTCTGGCGGCCATATTCAGTAATGTGGTATTCGGCCATCATTCCGTAACTCTCCGGGTGAATGACGACAGCGAGTAACCAACTGGAGAAGATCCACTTGTATACAAACCATCTTCGGGTGGTATCAACAAGACCCCGCGTACTCTCCTTAGATTCCAAACGACGGAGAATTTCATTCCCAAGTTCGATGACACCTTCTGGAATACCCGTGGCGTCTTCATCATCGATGATGGCAAAAAGATCGTTAACGGCACGATCATAGAATTCCTCAGCGGCAATGCTGTCCTTGGTAGTCCAATCAGAAAGATTGAACCTCGTCCCGTTCTGATCCTCTGCTCGGTCGAGCAAGAATGCGCCATCCTCGAGTATCTTCATTAAGTACCACTCCATATTGGCCCGTCCCGACCAATCGCGCATGGCAGACCAAGCATTGAGGATTGAGATTAAGACCGGCTCACTGGTGGACTTGGTAGAGATCAGGCGGGCAAAAGCAGAGGCCCAAATCCCCGTCCTCCGTTTGTCTTCGGCGCTGTCCGGGCCGGCCGAGTTAGCAAAGCAGGTGTATATGAGAGCAGAAAGGGGGTCGTGGCGCTGGAAGGAAAGAAGCCGCTCAACGGCATTAGGGGTTTGTCCCGATTGTCTACTGGGGCCGCTAGAATGCCCACGTCCACCGGCACGACCGTGGTACGGTAAAACTGATTCTATTGGTTCCAATCCCTGATGAAAAGTAGTAAGAGCTTGAAGTTCCGTAGTGTTCAGGGCACACAGCCGCGTAGCCAGATAGTCCTGGTTTGTCCTGATTTGGGTAAGGAAGTTCAGGAACGTCTCCCTGGCAGAAGCAGAAATATCATTGAGAAAAGGGGTCACAGAACTGCTAGGACCAATGCTCCCGGTTGTACTGGGCGGAGGTACTAGGGTTTCTGCGGACGCCAACCCTGACGATTGCAATGACTCCATCTCAGGCTCCAAAAGAGCATAGCGACGGGTGGCGTCGCAGCTGTTCCGAACATCATGAATGGCACCAAACAGATTAGCAAAAGCCCTCTTGTCATCGTTCCGGAAGCTGTCCGCCAGGTTGCGCAGCGCAGTCTCCCCACAGCGAGTCAATCGCGCTGAGAGGGCAGTTGAGATTAGACTTCTTTGGAGGCGAATGCGAGTGTTGGCGCACTTGCGCTCCTGGTATTTGGACAGCCGGACCAGGTGGGCAAGCTCTTCGAGAGTAGTGCCTTCACTTTCGACAGTCAAATGTGGATTAGTGTATAGTGATACATCGGCCAGGAGTGGCCGTGGAAGGGGACCGGAGTCATCCTGGTCTTTCAAAATGGGTTGCAATGGGCTAGACGGAGCGGGCGGGCTAGAAGCCGGAGAAGGAGACGGAGGGGGCTTCGGCGGTGCAACGGCTTGGTCTATTACCGGCTTCTTGGGCGCACTCGCGCCGGCGCCCGGGGTAGCGCTCGACTGCTGCTTTGAAGCCGCATCGCGAGACGCCTCGTCGCCACCAATCTTTCGAACCGATCCTGACGATTCTCGCCGGCGGTGCCCATTCGAGGGCTTGGTGGGACTTCGTGATCGAAATCGTCGCGGGCGTGATACTTCCGGTCGAGTCTCGGGGGAAGGGGTCGGGGACCGCGAAGGGGGATGTGTACCAGTCGGGGATACAGCTACAGCCAAAGGCGACAAGTCAGCAATCTGGGACGTAAAAGTCGACAATTTAACCCCGGCACTCCTCGTCGTGCTTCTCTCCAACCCGACTCACGTGGAGAAGAATGTATGCAAACGGGCGATGATAGTGATCGCTGCATGGAAATCATAGTGGGCGCAGATGAAGGTATTCGCAAGCGCGCCTCTTTTTCACCCCAGCACAACCAGCAGCACCCCCCAAAAAGAGAGCTGCCAGGTAGCCACGGTGTGTACGATTACTCGATCGCTTTCGACGTCGTGTGTATGCTTCTGGGAGTTGTCATCTAGACATGAAGCAAAAAAAAGACAGTGGCCTTGTTCGAGTGAGAGTAGAAAGTCGCCTGCGATGGCGGATAGCTCAAGTGGGTAAAGCGTAGGTCAGGTCAGGTAAAGATTAGGAAAGGTAATGTATGGGGGGGTAATGTAAGGTAGGGTAGAGATTGGGCTTCAAGTAAGAATATAATTAGATAATGATAGAGGGAGCTTCGGCAGGGTCTATATCGATTATACTAGTCCCGTCGCGGTCGCGGTTCGGTTGATCCCAGATCAACAGGTCACTGAAAATGAGTGTGAATTATTGGGCAGCGTGAACTGTATACCAGGCAAGCATCCCTCGGTAGATGGTCAGATATATCAATAAATAATATTTTCTTTTCAGCTCGTCCCAGCCACTTCACGACTTTTCCTCTCGTTCGCTCGTTCGTTCGCTCTCGTTTGATAATGCTGTTTGTACGCCTGGTCGGCTCCGGCAACCCGGTATATAGTATATAATCGGTATATAGATATGGGATTGGGTATGGCTTCTTCGCCCGCCGAATAGGGACGATGGGATAGCAGACGGGTGAAGCAGGAAACAGAGAGAGACAGGCAGAAAAAGGAAAATATGCAGACAACGAGCACGAGCAGCAGAAGCAGCAGAAGCAGCAGCAGCAGTGCAGAAGAGACAGATGATGTGTTCTTGTCGACGCTTCCTCTGGCCCTGTCGACACCTTGGAACCTTGTCCAGCTGTCGAAGCACCCAGTTACACAACAGCATTTAGTTGTCGCACTGTCGTTGGCCGACGTGGGGTAAAATTGAGACCGCTTAGGACCGCTTAGCACGGTCTCGTACGGTCCTTCCTGGCCACATGTTTACTGTGTACTGCTGGGCAGTAGCGGCTTTTGTGGGAGACGAAGTGGCAGTGGTGAATGCCACAAGCTAATTCGCGCGGGCCAGCCAGGTACCTCCGCTATCGTGGCGTCGTAGCCTCTACCTACATGTACCTAACTACATGCTCCAGCTAGCACCAGTAGGTACATACGTTGCAGGCAGCTGCCTTTGGGTCGTCAACTTACGTACAGTACCCCGGGACGTTCTCCACACGGAGCCACCCCTCCCTCCCCTTCCCACCTTTCCCACCGCCAGCCCCCTTCTGCTCCCTCGGAGGGTATGCCAAACATCGAATCAGCCAACCACCAGCGAGCAAATCTAGTCCCTCATTTGGCGGGTGTACAACACACACAGAAGGCGACCATGATGACGATACAACAACACATGCACACCCCGTCTAGGAGGCGAAAACGGAGCCTACTACTGGACGGCCCGTGTAAGCCCTAGCAACACGGAAATAATCGCTAAGATTACTGTCCTCGTTATTATACCAGCGTTTCTTTTCTTATCACGCTTCCCCTGGTCATACTGCACACAACAACACACACATCGTAGCAACACATACATGCCCGCAGGGCTCGAAGTCGAGTCCTCTCGCCCCGCGGCTACACACCGAAAAGGAAAAGAAAGACCATGGTCGAACACAGTATGACAATGGCATACTACCATGGATCATGTCTTCGCCTCTTCCCTCTAAACAAAAAAAAAATTCGATACATACCTTTCTGATTGTCATTCTTCGGCTCTTCACATCTGACAACAATGCGCAAACGGCGCAAATCGGCAACAGAAAAAAGAGGGCCTTGGCCAATGATCCAAACAGACATCGACAAGCAAGCCGCCCAAGAAAATAACCGATGCCTCTTAGAGAAAGGGACGGAGGGAGAAGAACCCCAAGAATGTTCCTCTTCTCGTCAGGTATCATCCAGAACAGGTACACTTCGCATGACGGAATGCAGGAATCCATCATCTCACTCAGCTAGCACCCATGGATGTATACAAACTTCCCGCTATTTGCCCAGTGGTCCAGTGGCCTAGTGGCAGAAAACGGCTCTCGGCTAGGCGAGGGACGATGAGTTGGCCCTGCATATTGCATTGCTAAGCTTCTTCGCCTTCCATGCCTCTTAGCTTTCCATCTTACCCAAACCGTCGCTTTGCCCTGGCAGTCCAAGGCTGCATCGCCCGACGCGGCGGTCAACACTGCAGATCCGTCGTAGCCTTTTGGAATATTTCCCGCCGGCGGCTCGCTAATTAAAAAAAAGACGAGGTCTCGCTAACCTGTAGCGGTCGGTTTGGAGCCCTTAGAGACCTGCAGCTCGCCCAATCCCCATCGTCCACGCGAGAGCCATGCCGGTCGACTCCTGCCAACGCATCCAATTGCCTCCTGCACGCCCACATATTCCATTTAACGCGTCCACGACGCCCGCTCTTCTTTTTTTTTCTTTCTTTCTTCACTTCCTTCTATTATCATCAGCCAATCATCTATATCCTACCTTTTAAAACTCTCGACGATGGTTGGTTAGTAATGCTAATAAATCCGTTGCGGCCTATTCGTGCCCTTTGCACCATTGGACACAGCTGCAATGCATGATGACCAGCGGCTGATTAACTTGAAATCGGGCAACCATAAACAGGGTTTCAGGCATGATCGTGTTGAGAGTTCCCAAATGTAGCCCAACCAAATCCCACCCACTATCCTTTCTGGCTTGGAAACGCGCGATGCCTATCTGTTCAGGTATCCGATTCCCCCTTTCAGCCTTGTACAGATCTCATTGCTGCACGTCAGTCGCAACATCCCAGTCACAGTGGAGCCTCATGAGAACGGCGTTCGTCTGAACTTGGATCCTATTATAGCAAGTTCCCATGCGGGTATACTGGATATACTGGATATCTCTACCAGCCAGCCAACCACGGCTCAAGAAGATTGGCATCTATACCCCGGCTTGGTAATCGGTTTCCTTGATCCATCCAGTCACGTTTGAGCCTACTAGAATGTCACCCGTAGTATAGTCTATCCTGAGATCAAACTTCGGATTCTCGCAGACGACGTCAACTTAAAGCAGCATTACTGACTCACTGAGGCCAGTCATCGCTGTACAACATAACTGGCCCTCATACGGGCCGGAACAGACGTGTTCAAAAGCACTGTGTGAGTAATTGTCTAATACAGATCCGTCACTCCGGAAAGCTACAGAGTGGGACTATCTAGCTGTACCTGCTTAAGTCAAAGCTCAATACTCTACTCTTCATACTCTGAGCCCACTATACCCCGATCTTATAGATCCGGAGAGGCCCACTATCCCAGTTGCATAAGAACTATACAAGTAGAATCGGCCGAATGTTTTCATGACAACACTTTAGGCGCACGCCCCATTTCCATAGCGATATGTAGGCATCGTCACGGTGCATATAGCTAGGTATAACTGTACTTTCAGCTAGAGCTCACGTAGACTAGGATTAGGAGCTCCCCCGGCATGACATGGTTATATGTGTACCCCATACACCAGCCCCTGGCAGCATAAACTGGGTTCACACGTATTCCGTTATCCGCCCACATGTACGGTTCCAGAAGTCAATCTGTCCTTTTGTAAGGTACGGGATCCGTTGGCCTGTACGAGTCAATCGGTGAAACTCCCAAGCTTCTCTTCCGCCTAGAACATGTAGCTAGCCGCTGTCAGGTCGAGCCTGTGTCACGTTTTCAAATATCAAAGTATAATTGAGGTATTAAAGATGGGTACAGACCAGTCATACATGCATTACACACACATATTTCGTCTAGTAATGTAGGTACTATAGAATATTGTCCAGAGTAAAAATATTATTTGTTTGAAGCGGAGCACATATCGGGCATGCTAATGCCATGTAGTTATAAACGCGATATGTACGATTCAAGCCAGTGCCTGTTCTCAGATTATGGCAGCAGAGTGCTGCTTGTAACATGATGTTAGCAGTATCACTATAGATACCTAGGTAACTTCCAATTTCAACACGTCCTCACAGACAATATCCCTTGCCTCTTACAGCGTGTATTAGTGGGCCGCCTCAAGCAGTTCTCACCTTGTTTCCCACAAGAGATTCGGCGACCAGTCCACCTTAGCCCCAGACACATAATATGCGAACCGCCGTGGACAAAATGGAGTCCTCTTGGGCGCCAAGCCGGAGTAGACGAGGATTCTGGTCGCTTCGGTAATAAGATACAGATCCCGAATCGTCTTCATATGAACTACGTGTCAGGGGACCAGGAGCAATGACCAACTGAGGTAGATAGCCGCTCCAGAAATTCGGTTGTCTAAGGGCCCCTTGCGCAAACGTCTTGCACTTGGTATATCTATTGGAGCCACATCACTGCATTGTCTACGATAATTGCTTAGTAAAAGGCCTATATAGGCGGCCAAGGCATGATGACTTGCAAACATCACCCCCGCCCGGTGCTAGTTTTATTTAAATCTACTCCCTCTAAAGGATAACAAGAAGATTCTGGGGGCGTGCTACCAAATGCAAATACGCAGTCATATGGTCATGTGGTCACCGAGAAGCCTCGCCATTAAGCACATGTTATGAGATGGCTTGTGGAGGACCGGTTGACACCTATCACAACTCTAACTTCACGGACAACCTTGCCAGCTCCCATATTATCTATATGACTCGTTATTATCAATATTAGAGGGTGTACACTTAACAGTTTCCAAATAATCGTCTCATGGTGGGCAGACGCCGATGCTCAAGGCTGAAGGTTGAAGTTACATTAACATAAGCTCGGTGTTGATATGACAAGGCTTAGACGTGGTTGTCCTAGCCGTGCTTATCTTAGTAATTGTGCCTTCATGTAGCTCAAAGATTCACCGAATCTATATGCTCTCAGTGCTTGTGACCAAGACTATCCAAAAGGCTCATCGTATAGAGATAGGAGCGATTGTCGTGGAAAAGTTTTCTCTCATATTCAACTCTTTCATTATACCACCTTCTAATTACGTTCGAATCTCGCATATAGTGATTTATATAGTAGTTAAATATAACCATATTGTCCAAGTTACTTTGCTCGGCGAGTGCCACAAGGAATTACCCTCTGTTCGGAAAGGAGGAGCAAAATGATGACCGTAGTGTCCATAACATCCTAAGAGCCCCTTGTACTAGTCTTGATATAAAGGAATTTTTAATACGTTACGTTTTCATGAAAATATCCTATAGCTCGACGTTAATCGTAATTTCTCATTTATCTTTTATCTGAGGATACGAGCACTGCTCGTCTATATCTACGTAGCTTATGGATACCCATAAAAGAATTACTATCAACCTTGCCCATTGAATGACTCTATAATAAGTATTGGCAACTTTTGTTTCCAGCTTAACGTATGGGAATCAGATGAGGAATACGTGGCTAGTAGCTGGTCCTCGTACAATAGAAAAAAACCACTGTATATGCGTCGCTTGTATAGTAAGGGGCACTTTCATAAGTTTACGTTGGCCACTCCTATCGCTATCGGCATCGTTTGCAAATTCATGATAAGTGTCTGAAATATTCATAGCCCCAATCAGTACCTAAGGTATGCGGCTCGATGTTGACATTCCAAGCGCATAGTGTAACATAATGCCTTCGAACTTTGAGTGTACTGGCTATCTATACGAAGACATGCAGCGACTTAGTTGAGTCTGTTATCAAGAACTTTTGTATTATCCCACACATCAGAACGTTAGGTTGAGAGGTCTCTGTCAGATTTCATCTGCACCTATCTATTTGTTCTTACCCGTCGGGATGCAGAACAACACAACCTTCTTATCATCACCCTCATCATATCCCTTGTCTACACGGTAGTATCCCTTTCGCTCTAGCTGAATGATATCATCCTTCTTAAGCATGGCCACGCCCTCGTCGCAGAGTGCCTCCTCCATAGTGGCTGTCGTGGGGTTCAGGAATTTCTCAAGGTCGTCGTCCTCCTCAAGCTTATCCTTGGTAATTAGGTAGTCAAAATCCCAAAGCTCCGCGTCAATGAGTTTCTGGCCCTGTGTCGAGAGCCACGTGACCTTCTTGTCGGTAGTCCGGACATCTCCCTTCAGGTTTAGCTCGCAAGTGATGCTGGTGATTGGATCACCGCTAGCAACGGCCCTGACGATTGCGTTGCCCCATTGCATCAAAGTAATCTCCTCACCGTCCTTGAATGACTTGGCGTCCTCTTGATCCAATATCAATTCCTTGCTAAACGCTACCTTCTTCGTTCCCACCTTGGGGTTTTTGGGGTGCAGGGGCTTGTCCTCGGTACGTGGCTCTGCAGGCGCCTCATCTCCCATGATAGCCACCTTGACGTGGTCTTTCTTGATAACAGCGGTGTGTCGTGGCGCGACCGGGTCTATGACCTTCTTGTTTGTGGCCCAGAAGCTGGCCCAATCCATTGATACGACGTTTCTAGATGGTCCCTGTCTTAAGATAAAATCACGGAGCGCAGGGATGGTCATGCCTCGTCTTCTAATACCTCGAATTGTAGGCATCCGTGGGTCGTCCCAGCCCCAGACTCGGCCAGTATCAACCAATTTCGCTAGCTTTCGCTTGGATAGGAAGGTTCGGATGAAGTTCATGCGGGCAAAGTCCCACATGTACACTTGGCGCAGCTTAAGCGTGTCGAGGAACCATTGGAATTGAGGGTTTCGATCCGTGTACTCGGTTGACCTCAATGCATGCGTGACACCCTCCAAGCTATCGACAACAGGACATGCGAGATCATAGGTAGGGTACATCTTCCACTTGGTGCCCGTGCGATGATGAGGGTCATTGGGATTACACCTGTAGATAACGGGATCACGCATGGCCTTGTTCGGGTTGTCGACGGAGATCTTGGCACGAATGCAGTTCTTCAGACCCTCCTCCGTACCATTCTTCATTTCATCGAAAATTCGTAGGTTCTCCTCGACTGTCCGGTCTCGCCTCTTGGATGCAATGCCTTTCCCTCGCTCCTCGCGCATGGTATCTACGTCCGTGTCATCGGCATAAGCATGACCTTCCTTGATGAGCTTGAGGCAAGTATCATAGAGGTGATCGAAGTAATCGGAGGTGTAGGTGACGACGTCGGGCTTGATTCCCATAAGAGCAAGATCCTCGATGATCGCATCCTGGTACTCCTCCTTCTCCTTGCTTGGGTTGGTATCGTCGAGTCGCAATCGGAGCGTACCGTTGTAAGCTTCGTGACCGAAGTAATCACTGAGTAAGGCTGCTTTGGCGTGTCCAATGTGGAGGTAGCCCCTGTGCTTGAATTAGAACACGCTGATACTCATTATCGCTCCAATAAAAGGGTTTCAATGGGTTCTTACGACGGCTCGGGTAGGAATCGAGTGACAACTCCCTTGTCAGTATCCTGCAAAGCTAGGTTGTAACTGGCTCCAGCTCGACTAGCCTCCTGGATCTTGGTCTTCCGCGCCTCGTCGGCAGCCTTGACTTCAGCTTGAATCTCAGGGTGGACTTGCTCAATATAGGTGAACCATCGGTGGAGGTTGACATAAGAGCCCTTGCGGACAAAGGAGACAGCAACACGGTTGCTCTTGATAGCAAGCCAGATCTTGGTGTCAATGTCGCTCAGAGTGTAACCAGTAAGATAGGTCCTCAAGGTTAGGTGTTTCTCGAGTCGGTTGAGGTGGGGCTCGATGGACTTGAAGTCCCCTCCAAGGGAGGTGGATATGGCGACGAGCTCATCTGCCTTCATATTCGCAATTGTGTATGGTCCTCGAAGCTTGTGAAGTAACCTGGGTGAATTGAATGTCGGGTCGACCTTGAAGGTGGTTGCGTGCCAGTGAGTCGAGGTCGGAACCGGGTTGAGTCAACAAGTAGACGACCGTTTTTCGTGGCGGGGKCACCCCACTGACGGCATTACCTTGAAAAAGCTGTTGGAGGGGTCGTATTGATTAGATAGCGAGTTCTCTGACTGTCCGATAAGATAGTGGGTGTGGCTAGGTAATTGGACTCGGGTGGCGCCGCATTTTTCGAGGCTGAAAACTGGGACCTTGGCCCTGACCCATGTCCGAAATTTGTTTCTGGGGTTCGGTTTTTGAAGCTTCGCTGTATACCACAGTCCAACGACGACCGGTGGTCATTACGGATCAGAATGGCTTCGGTAAATCAGTGTATCGCTTCGCTGGCGAGGCTGAGCCTTTCAGCGCCTATAAGGCCAGTCAATGCGACAATCCCTAGGTTCTTAGCGCCATCGATAGTTCAGACACGATGCAAGAGCGTCGGTTCTGTTGCTATGCGGGCGCGTGAACGAGAGAAGGAAAAGCTCAAGAAGAAGAGGAGGCAGCAGCGCTTCAAGGAATACAAATTTGCAAGCCCGAGCGACGAGGAACGGTACTCGCTATGCGATGCTATGCGGTGAGTGGAGTCTACCAAGACGAGTGCCCCGTCACTTTCGCCTGTACTGATAGAAGGACTAGATATCTGCGAGCCGCTGAAGTTGGCCGTCCTCCCTCATCTGTTACCTACGAACTTGCTTTAAAAATCAGAACACCCAAGAGTAGCCCGGTTCTCCGGAATCGAATACGGCTGCCCTATCCTATCAAGAACGACACACGCATTGCTGTCATCTGCAAGGAGGGKAGCGGCGCAATGCACGATGCTCGCACGAGCGGTGCTGTTGCGTTTGGAGAAGAATCTCTATTCGAGCTCATTAAGGCGAATCCGAATAAACTCCCATTCAACCGTCTTATCTGCCATGTCGATTCCGAACAGGCCCTCAAGAAGGCCGGCCTGGGCCGAATATTAGGTCCTAAGGGTCTGATGCCTAGTTTAAAGACGAATACTATCACCAAGAGTGTGAAATCGTTGATGCATGAAATGGTCGGTGCTGAGCACTACAGAGAAAGAATTGGTGCCATCCGTATGCCCATCGGGAATATTCAATTTACCCCCAAGATGTTGGCCGAGAACGTCAAGACACTCGTGACGGCGGTGAAGGAGAACATCGCAAACATGGAGGACAAAGTCAAGAAGGACTTGATTGAAGTTGTGCTGACTTCCACGAACGGCCCGGGCTTCAGCTTGAATGGAGGTTTCAATCCTTCTGATGAGAAGATCACGCCCGCGCACCTGAGCACGGCCATGTAAATATTTACACCTTATAATATAAGAACGACTGCACAAAATGTACAGTATCTTTTTTGTATAAGTCATATGCTCGGGTATCTTGCTGGGATGCTCTTCCAAGGCTAAATGTATATCATGATCTTGCCCAATTCAGTTATCTGCTTTTCAACGTCTTGACTGCTTCTGCTTGAGCGTCTAGGAGAGAGTAGATGCCCATCAGCTTCAAAAGTTTCGCCTGTCCTCTTGTCTTTGCTTGCTTGGCTTCTTTCAACGCCGCTCCAAGGTCTAAGAGGATGGTATTTCGACATCGGGTCAGCCTCTCTTCCATTTTCCGTACAAAGGCCGTCTCTCTTCCTATGTTGTTGGCTAATTCATCAATCGTGACGTAGTCCTGCGCAAATTGCGCCAATTTTGCCGAACTGCTTCCCACGGCCCCCTCGAGCTCGTCTTCATCCTCTTCGTCTTCATCACTGTCGTCGCTATCAGGCCCTGTACTTCCTATGGCTAGTCGGCCTTCGAGTGCAGATATCCTCTCGTCAAGCTCCAACATCTTCCTTCCGGTTTCTATCTCGCCTCTGATACCAAGTAAATCCCGATTTAGCCCAGAGACCTCTGATCCTCTTTCCCTTACTCTACCCTTGATCTCCTCAACGGCTCGACGAAATCCCAGCAGCGCGACCCGGACATCTTCGACCTTCTCTTCGCCACCTTTCAACTCGTCCCCGAGACTCAAGAAACTGGTGTAATTTGAGTTGACTAGCTCTAGAAGTTCCGTGCTGATGGCGGCACTGCGTTCCCTGAGGTCGGATCGAAGGTCTTCGAGGGTCTGATGGCGATTCGCAAGGGAGGAGAGGTACTCGGCTGGGTCAAAGTCCGGGGCAAGAAAGTCGGAACGCGGGAGCGCCGTGGGAAATGGGAGAGGGGCGTCATCTTCGGCGTCTGATGAGGAGGAGGATGAGACTAGGGCGAAGCTGCGGGAGCTCACTGGCCTAGTCGGCGATAATGTTGGTGCTGAGAGGTGGGCCATGATATGTGGAGTCGCAAGCGGTAGGGATGATGGGAAGGGTTGTCGGAGAAAAGAGGTATTGTAGCAAGTAGACGTTGAGATTAGCTACATGTACATGTAGTTTTTGTGTATCTGGGCATGCGAAGTGTAGGTACGTTTCATGTAGTCAGTCTTGGATGACGATATCTTCTTGTTTGGACTGGTGGTCTCTGAGCAGGGGAGGGTCAATTTCGTTCTATGGATTTCAGCTACCCAGATTCCAACGTGCGTGGCTCTTTCGCTTCAATGTTGTCAATCTGTCTGAAAGCCTTATTGTCTAAGTGACATCGCGAGTCGCGATTGACGTCTGGTGTGAGCACGTAACAGGTACGTACAATAATTTTGAGCCAGCCAGCTTTGAATGTGGGGATGCTGAATGCAAGGGGGTACGACACTGCGTTACACTAGACCTTCACCTTTAAGGTTTACCGTAACCGTTTTAGGCCATCCAGTCAAGTTATGCTCCGGTACCGGGATGGAGGGGCCTGAGCTAGAGCAAGTTTCCTCCGGCCATACCCGAGTACCAATTCTTTCTCTCCAGTTTTCCACAGCACCCACAGCACCTCAACCAACAAGAAGCGATGCCTGAGGGGTAACAAGGAACCAAGACAGCCAAACAAACCATCCCTTTCCACTCCCACTGGGCACTCGAACGAGTTCGGAATCCGACAGGTCCGAGATGCAGAAGTGGACCGATGCTCTAATTTTTTTTTTCCTGTCAAGCCTATCCTATCTGGGGATCCATGTGACATTGGTCGGCTCGTCCTGGGCGTGTGGACTGTGCTTGTGGGTTACAGGGCCCTGGCATAATCTTATCAATCTGATCAGTGATCTCGAACCATCTCCGTTCAACTTCTTACCACTTTCAATACGTGTTGAGAAGTCTGCATGACCCCCCAATTCTTCAACCCCCACCACCATCCTGGGACTAAGGGAGGGAGAGCTTGGAAGAGGCAATCGTCGATGCCACATCGATACTACATCAGCAAATTGATTGACGAAGCAGCCTACTGAATGACCGATCCATATGCCTCATTCGCTCATCCTTTAGTCACACTTATTCACACCCATTTACTCCGACAACCGAGAACAGGCACTCAGCCGCTAATTTCTGCTCATACTATCTACCCATACTAATCGAGACAAATACGGCACACAGGAACCCTCAAGCTCTTGGAACCAGTGCCCTAATTCGGACCCTGAAAGTCACCTCGGCCCGTTCCCACTCTCGCTGATTTCTACGTTACCTGCCCACCTGCAGGTTTGCTTGCTTTATTGGGGCCAAGGGTCCCAATCAACATTCCCCTCCAGTCATTGTCTCCTCCTCCTTTGAATTGAGCAGGAAACGTACGACTCAAGGAGAGAAAAGGGATCATCTTATAGGGGGCACTAGGAGAGTGCAAGATCTCCTTGATATACCTTTATACCTACCTACTTCGATCCTATCACACGATCCAGCTCAAGTTGCAATATTGCGGAGCCGAGCCCGCGGAAACCCAAACTCACAGCACACGCTGACGTCCGAGCTGCATTGCATCAGCCAACAGGACAACGAATAGGATTGACTAAATGATTCTCCCGCCTCTCTGCTCCAGAATCGGAACAATATGGCGACCCCTACTACCACCACTATCTCTCCTGCTAATTTGAGCGGTCATTCAAAACTGCAGCCAACCAAACTCGCTATAGCCCCTATCTCATCTGCATCTCCCCCCGCCTCAGGTGCTGCTTCGCCAGTCTCGAGCGTGTCAACGCCATCATCCAACTTTGGCCGATTTCCTCTTCAACCTAACTCCATGGCTACAACAGCGAAGGGCTCAATTACCAGCAAGGAGTGGGTCATTCCTCCGAGGCCGAAGCCCGGTCGGAAGCCCGCTACAGACACACCGCCGACTAAGCGCAAGGCTCAAAACCGGGCAGCCCAGCGGGCGTTTCGCGAACGGAGGGCTGCCCGCGTCGGCGAATTAGAGGAACAATTAGAGGAGCAGAGGGAAGAGTATGAGCGGACACAGCAACAGTTGCAGGATCGAGTGCAAGGCTTAGATACAGAGGTGCAAACTCTGCGCAGCAAATGCGTGGTACTCGAGGAATTACTAGAGAAAGAACGAACGGAACGCACTAGAGTAACTAACGAGCTCGACAATCTAAGACGACAATGGCGGGATGAAGGTTCGGGCGTGTCTTCGAGAAATGGAAGTTTCGTAGCCCGTCACGGACGGGCACCCAACTCACTAAGCATCTCTCAGCATCCAACGCCACGAGGAAGCATTGCAAGCAGCGCACCGGATCATCGCAATTCGGCCACTGCCTTTTCTATATCGCAAATCATCTCCCCTCCCGATTCAACAAATTCATCAGGGGTTCTTCAGGAGTCCTCGACAGATCCCTCGGGCTGCGGCAATTGTGACTCCAACGGGTCGTGTGCTTGTGCTGAGGTAGTTAATACACTAGCTGAGTGCAATAAGTGTACGATCGGTACTAGGTGTGAGTGTCTCGAGGTAGCGCTCAATGGACCAGTTCCAGCTACGGAATCCGAGCTCAAGCGAAAGCCATCATCAATATCCTCTCTGGCACCGGAAGAGAAGAGGCAGAGGATACCTGAACCGTACCCCCACGAGGTTGACTTCACCGCCATGTTTTCCAAAAAGAAGGATTTGGCTCCGGAGCCAGCTCTGTATCAGCCTGTCGCTCAACCGGCCGTAGCGCCACGAGATTCTTGCGGCTTCTGTAAAGAGGGCACCTACTGCATGTGTGCTGAGACTGCCGCCGCACAGACCCTTGCTCCGGTATCCCAACAAGTCCAGACCCCGCCCCCTTCGGAGAATGATGTCGGCCCTGCTCCAGTAGAAATCACACCTACTGGGGCCGTTAAGCTACCCGGTATCAACTCGTTGAATCGTACTCCGATCCCTACAGCCCGCCCTTCTGGTGGTTGTGGGCCTAAAGGGCCCGGATCCTGTGCTCAGTGTCTTAGAGACCCAAGGTCGGGACTCTTCTGTCGCAGCCTAGCCGCGAATTTCGCACGTAAGGCGGGCAAGTCAAGCGGTGGATGTTGTGGTGGGTCTAATGGTTCTGAATGTTGCAAATCATCGGAAGGACTAGCGACATCCACTGGATCGTCGTTTAATGTCAGCGTATCATGCGCGGATGCCTACAAGACGCTTTCTAATCATCGCAACTTCGAGAAAGCGGCTGATGAGATAGGGACATGGTTGCCAAGGCTCAGAGCAGCTCCCCAGCAGGCGAACGCACCAGCTAGACTACCTATTGAGGTCGAGACGGCTAGTATTATGGGTGTGTTGCGAGAGTTTGATGTTCGATTCGGAAGGGATGCTTAAGCTATTACGATACATTCGGTAGGGTGTGGAGAGGCCTGGTTACGTCTTGGGCGTTTACGCGAGTATATAACGATGGCAAGGTGTCAACGGTTCATTGCATCCGCGGTGTTTGAGGAGGGGAGGGAGGTTGGCCGTTTTGCCCTTTTTTTGGCCGCATACTAATAGTGGTCATATTGCATCTTTGGTCATTGTACCATTGCCAGCCCGATAACGGTCGATAGAGACTATAGGGCTAGCTTCTTCGCGATGATCTACTGGTTAAGGGATGCCTGAGAGGATGTTTCTGAGGGATTCTAAATATGTGCCAGGTGTATTCAAAAGCAAAGTGCCATTGATTTCGGAAGAGACCGAATGCATCTCCCATCTTGCGCGATCTACGTCTATTGGCGGCATGTCTTGGATTTTCTGATTTAACGTGTTTCATGGTTTATGTCTTCTCCATATCTATGTCCTCGAACATCGTCGAACAGGCCTCAGCTACCACAGTAAGAATACTTCCAACCTTCGTGTAGACCTTCTACGACCTTGCCCAGGGCAAATGTACCACATCTAAGATCGTCACTATAATATGGGCAGAAAAATACCACGAAAGTCTCAGGGAATGTTAAATTTTATTGAAGTAATAGAGATGCAGAATGATAAAGGAAAGTCTTTATGCCCATTGCCCAATAGTCCAAGGGGAGGTATTCCCCGTCCTCAACCAGATATGTACCTTAGGTATGCAATGCAATGATAAACCCCAGCTGTGTAACTCCAGTGTTCGACCACTCGTACGTAAAGGAAAGTTCCCGTTTTACACTATACAAATCCCTTCCGCTCGCCCGACGTCGGCTCTTCCACTGTCCCCCATCACATCCGAATCGGGGAGGTGTCGGTCACCGGCCCCCTAACCTAGCCAAGCACGTAGACCGCCAGGGTACCAGGTAGTCAGCCGCTTGATTTAGGCGCTCGAGCAGGTGCTGCCGCTGGCGGATTGTGTCTGGGTCTGGCTCTGTGTGTTGCCGTTGTCGCCGAAGCCGCAGCCGGTCTTGCCAGCCTGGGTCTGCGCGCCGATGCCAGAGCAGAGACCGAAGTTCTGTCCCGAGACGCCCGCGCAGCATGTCGATGCGCAGTCGGCCGAGTTCACGCATTGGCCGCCGATGAACTGGAGGCCCTTGCCGTTGCCGACGTTCTTAGCACCAGCTGGGTCGGGCTGGAGAGGAGAGGGCATGGCGAAAGCCGGGAGGGCAACTATGGAAAGTGTTAGCAATGGGTTAGGTAGGTAGTGGGTTGGAGGTAGGGAACTCCTAGGACTTACTGGCAAGAGTAGCGAGGATGGTGAATCGGACCATTTTGACTGAGTTGTGATTGGTGAAGAGGGAGAATAGAAGATTCAAGATCTGTTTGGTGAAGATGGGATGAATGTAGCTGATTTATCTGGTAGATGTCTGTGTTGTGATCGCATTGAATGGAGATCATGAAGCGGATCATGACGAAGCTTAAATACTCAAGCAATACACCACCTGGTATACTCTGCTTCATCCCTTCTCGAACATTTCTAAGGCGACCCTAGCCCCTGACGTCGGGTTTGAGCACGGCCGTGAGGCTGAGTGAGGGTGTTTCTGTTACGCCTGCGGCCTCAGCTACGGACCGCCCCTGTTTTGATACGTCGCACATTGTTAACTCGCCGAATAACAATATCTTAAAAGGGTTGGATATATTCTGAGCCTGGAATCAATTTACGTACTCATCCCTTACGGAGTTGAGTGGTGTCACAGTATATTTGGACTACAATAATAGTACTGGATGTCTTTTTGATATCCCTTTGATACGTAAGAATAACTGCCGTGAGGCTTAAGCTGCGTTGGCTTGGCGCCGCAGTAACTACGTGTAAGGCAACGTCTTTTTGTAAGTAGGGAGAGTTTATGAATAGTAACTCTTGCGTAACGGCATCTCCCTTCTGCCAAACGGCCGTGATAGAGATTCAACAGCTTGTGTCTCTTCGACATGGTCAACACTTGAGCCCTCGACACAATGCGCACATCGTAATCTGCGAAACTCCACAATGCCCAAGGATAACAATCTAGGATGTTCGGAGCAAAACACCACCGATTATTGCGAAGGACCAGCAGGCTGGCAGGCAACAAGGGCCAAGATCTCATTCTCGGAGCCGTATGTTGTGTTGAAGCCATTGAGAAAGACATCAATGCCAAGCTTATCCTACACTCGTTGGAAGAGTATAAAACGATCCTGAGCTTCTTTGCTTATGGAGGAATTCGGTCGTGCTGGTTTCCGAGACGGTTCCCCACAAGGAATTCCAATGTACAGGCCTTCAGCTCGGCCAACATCAGATGAAAAACACAGATAGTCGATTGCTTCCTCCTGTTCGTCCCAATAGCGCGTGGCGAAACGTTTGGAATTGAAGTTTCGGGCATGACAGAGAATCAATGCAAGCGATGATCGGATTTCCGCCGAGATCTACAGAGCAGCCTATATCCGCGGATCATATCGCGCAACGTTATTACGTACAGCGGAGGAATATGTAGAGATGCGCATCATGTGAAGAAGCAAATAGGAAGGAGATACTACGCGGTAATTGAAGGTGCACCAGGTCGGAAACTTAGCTTGTCTGGGAATTGTGTCAACTCGGAGCATCGTGGGGATGCTTCTGAAACCACTACCTTTTCGGATGGCGGCCGGGGGTTACTGGCCAATCATGTATCTTTAAACGGMCCCCTTTTCAAACCCCATCGAATACCTGCTGCTACCTACTACTACTATGTATATACGGCTTTTACTATAGAATATACAGGTATATAACTCTAGATGAAGAGAATGTAGAGGAGTTGCTCTCTCCCCTGAATCCACAATGGCTTCGTGCATTCATAAGATTCGAACGATTCTTTGATTATTGGCAACTATCATCTGTTGGATATGGGGGACAGACATCACGCCCATACATGAATATCTCCCCTTCCACCAAGATGCCGAAAGCCGGACTGGCTTCTGAATAGTCCGAAGGTGCTCTCACTTTCATGCTTCCCAAAAGATGTATTGGATATGAAATAGGTGCATATCATATCTAAGAAAGCATACTGCGTCATGGGGTCCTAAATGCATGAATTGATAATATAACCTTACGGCCTTTAGCTGTGAAGTCTGACTAACAAGTGACGTTAGATACCCAGGTGCGAATAGGTACCAGACAAAGAAATTCCAGCCTAGTACTACACTATCTTTTACTCACCAACTTCGGAGAATAAATAAGGAACAACCATCTAACTACGCTTTCTTTACAGTGCCATTGTCTCTGCATCCTAAGGCCATGAGTCCCTATCAGGCCATAAATTATCCCTGTCCTCACCCTTTGGCCTATGTATTAGCCTAACACTTAGGTCTCACCCCCACGCCTTACGCAGCACGTTCCAACCACGATGCCGATTTTCGTCACGCAAGAGACGTACACATGCTCGCATAACATAGAGATACGTCTTCACAATTTCGGCACCCGCGGCGGCATCATTGTCGAGATGGTCCCGATCCCTTCGCAATGCCCGACGTGCCTATGCGAGTCTCTGTTGGTTTCTTCATTTGCTTTCCGCCGTAAGGACGATGCGCTTGCTCTAGACCGCATATCCCCACCGCACGTGGAAGAGCTTGCCAAGCATCTGTACGCCCTGTTGGCGTGGAAGAAGCGGTGTGCATCCGCGGGCATTTATGGCGCAGGCTACAGACCGGAATTAAATGTAATTCGGGAGTTGGAGAAGCTGACCTGCAGTGTTGTGGCGCCGGCAGACCTAGGTGAGTTCCGGGAAGCGTTGCACACTCTTGCTAGCGGGTTTCCCATGTTTGATATTCGATCGGTTTTTTAGTGACAAACATTGCAAATATAAATCCCGTGCATAGCTCTAGGGGATATATCATAATTTTGGTAGTCTTGCCGGAGTACGAAGTCGCCCTAGATATGGGACCGGATGAAAGACAAGTCAAATAGCAATCTCAAAATATCATAGCTATTAATATTGTTGTAGTTGATACGTGTCTATCAAGCGTTCCCAATCCTCTATATGTGACCATGTAACCCTCACTTCTTGTTGTACAACCTTAAACATCTCATTCGCCGCAGGAAGATCATCTTGTCTTCGTAGGGGCAATATCATACGAAGAAAATAATTAAGATAGATGTTGGTTGCAGCCAACCTGACTTGGGTTTCAAGTAAGGCTCCCAATCTCTCGTAGAGAATTTGCAGTATGTGCTGCTTAACAGCATTGATGCCTCATCCTACTCAGCCTATGCCCCACTGGTCAAATGCATCCTTGTTCTGGCCCCTAACAGTACCTGGGTATATAGCGTATATCAAATAAAGACCAAGTACTCGACTCAAAGGAAGCCCCATTCAAGCTTCTCCGTGGTAGAGCATATGCTTGCACATATCCAATCGCCCACAGGCTTCCTTAAGTAGTTCGGAAGGCGACTCTAATGCAAGGGAACCTATAGCATCAAGGAGGTTCGGTAATCCGTCTTGGAGATTCGCTGCATCAAGCTCAGAGAGCTTGGTAACCTTGGAGAGATAGTCGACAAATCCGGTCGTACTGCGTTGCAATTGCTGCGGAAAGGGCCGGAGCGTGTTAGATTGATCCCTTGACTGAGTGCGAGCTCGTACGAAAGACCACACACTCAAGGTCGCATAGTACATGATCCACGGCCGATGAGGATCAGGGTCGCGTCGACATGAGTATTGTATCCCATACATCCCGATGGCGTTATTCGCGTATCCATTATTCTTTTTCTGGCGGGGGTCCACAAGGATTCGATTGAGGAGTTTAAAGGCATGGAGGATTGCATGGCGAGTGGTCAGTTGAGCCGACCAAGTCGCCATCCGATTCACGACGTTAGTGTAATCTCGCGTGGAAACTTTCCGTCCCAAGAGCCGCTTTGCTCCAGCATATACCTGACAGTCGACAATATCGATGTATAGGCTGATGTGAGCAAGGTGATACAGAACAGATGCACTTTGGATGAGGCCATTGGAATGGGATTGAGTTCCAGAGCCGTCCGACTCTGGGTCACTCGAACCAATGGCCTTGTCAAAGCTAGTCTTCCAATCATCAAATGCTTTCAGAAGCATATTGCACCACTTATCCCGCGTATCAGACGAACCGGATCCCAACTCCAACCACTTGAGATGCGTATCGCGGTGTCTAAGGTGCCAACCGACACTTAGAAGGCCACACATTATGATCATTCGACCAAAAGCATGCGTCTGTACTTCCTTCCCATGGATGGCACGTTTCAATCCATCGAGAAACGATATCGGTTTAACGCCGTATAATCTAAAATTCGAATCGTGGAGACGTACTGTTTCAGGGCTCGAGGCAGACCACAATGATTCGTCACAAGGTAAGGGTAGGCGAATTTCGTGAGGGACCATGTCAGCGGTATGGCCAAACATTGCAGCGTGAATGATATCCATCATAAATGCGGCGAAGACAACTCTGTGCATCGATTCTGTTCTAGCCCATTTCACCCACCACGTCCTTGCATCTGATGTCGCAGGGTGTTCCGTTCCGTTCTGTTCGTCCGAAGGTGATTCAGCCCCGGCACCTCCAATCAAGGGGCTCCCTCGTCTAAGCAAAGTCAAGGTTACCGAGTGGTAAACGTGGGCCCTTTCGTGTAGATTCCTAGACGAGTACATCTTCTCGTAAAACTCCAACAAGAGTAAGGCTTGAGCAACCCAAAGGTCCACCGGGGGAGAAGCTTCATCCGCAGTCAGGATCTCAAAACGAACATTCAATATGATAAGATCAGCAAATGCCTTGAACTCTAGTAATTCTCGAGTCGCTTCACGACTATAGATCTGAGCAGCACCTAGGGCAATCATGACCATGAGAAGATAGATAGAACATTGCGCGGAAGAAAATGTGGGCTGGTGGACGATGGGTAACCTCGGCGACACGAAATCCCAGTAATGTCGCATGCAGTCTCGCAGGAATTCCAAGCTCAGGCCCGGCATATCGTCGCCGGTATCGTGCATGAGGTTAGCTAACTTTGAATCAAATCTGTTTTGTTTCTGATAGAACAACTGCACGTATCGCAAAACCTCTAGCCGGCGATTGTCGGAAATAAGCTCGTCGGGCATATCGGGGTGTCGTGGGGGCGTAAGATCTAGATTGGACCGGCTGGTAAGTGATTCGTGGTCATAATGAATATTATTATTGAATGGTGACTCAAGGCCACCTTCAAGGAAAGGGAGGTTGGCGAAGCTGAAGTCTCTGTACGTCTGCTGGGTATCAAATAGCCAAGCACCAAAGTTCTCACGGATATCCAGCTCGTTTGCATCAGCCGTGACAGGAACAGGAACGTTGTGATATGGCACGAAGGTGGAGTGGTCATGCATGGGCGGCTGTTCACGATTATAGAAGCTTGGCTTCTGGCGCATGATATTGACACCATCCATCGAAGGGGGCCAAGATACGCTGTGAGCAAGCGGACTTGGCTGCGTAGGGGCCATGGGAGGCGGCAACGGTGGAGGCTGGGGTTGAATGGGAGAGTCAGACGTCAGAAGCACGGCAGCATTTCGAGGAGCGCTCGCGGGCTGCTGAGGAAATGTTGATGGCCGCGACGGTCCAGCAGCATTTCCAGCGATACTGGGCGAAGGCATCACAGGCATCTCCTGGGCGGTCTCTTTGGCGGGGATGCTGAAGCTGCTCGTCCGGTTCCTCGGAATATACGAGGCCGAATGGCGCTTCTTGTGACGTGCTAAAAGGTCCGGTCTCACAAAGGTCTGCGTACATTCCGGAACATCACAGGTGTAGATTGTTTTTGGATCATCTTGGATCTGAGTTAGCATCGGTAATATCATTCTAGTGTCATTCTCATTCTCGCTCTCATCGCGATGCAGATCCGTAAGGGGGAGTAGTGATCTGCAAGGTCAAGGTTTAAGGGTTGTTGGGTCTTACGGTTCAATTGATGCCTCTGGAGATGCTCAGCCCTTGAATAAATCTTGTCGCATCCGGGCCAGTCGCACGAAAACCTCCGCGGCGCGCCCTTCCGACTTGCGCGTTTGTAGGCGCCGGGCGAGCCACCACCACCACCATTCCCTCCTCCTGGTGATTGTTGCTGGGAAGCCATTTAACCGCGACATCGCTCGTCCATATCAATCAGAAACGTATGACCTGCATATGCGCTGAGCCGTGAGCCGTGTTCCCGCGAGTTCAAAGGGGGAGAAAAGTAGACTAAGGAAACCCGTGAGCGGAGTCGATGGGGGTCCAGGCTGGTTTTCAACAGGAACAAGATTGCGCGAGATTTCCCCAGCGCCCGGGACGGCTGAAGATGGAGCGGAAAGCCATGGCTTGCACGGGAATATTCGCCAAGAATTTCAACGCGGGGGTAGAACCCCCCCTGTATGTAGGAACCCCCCTGCCGCCTCTAGCGTGGGGGTTGTTTCGTTTCGACTTGGAAAATGCTGTAATTATCCGGGGTAAGTCGCCGCCTGTAAGATGTGTCAGACTCGATAAGACGTGAGTAGTGGGGGCCGCTTCCCGTCGAGCCTTCTTCCATCGCCCTACCGACATAGCTACCGGTTGGATTTTCACATAGTGCAAATACATTATGTAGGTAGTTGATGTATGTACCTCTATGTAAATATGTCTTAGGTACGTAAACAAGCGTACTACCTATGCAGTATAAGTTGACCTCGACACAAACTTCGAGTTCTACCTTATCAAAGACCCTTTGTTCTAGCTCTACATAAAGGATGATTCATTTAGGGTATCAAGACAGGACCTCATCATTAGGGCCAAAGAAAGATAACATTTTATCAAGAGGAACTCCACTATTCGGATTCTGTACTACATATCCATTTTAATTTCGGTCAGACCGATATCTTAGGTACCTACACATATACAGAGTATCATTCACTCTAGGTAGCATATGAGTGTAGTATGGTAGCACTAATCTAACACTTAAACAAGACTTATAGTCTCGATATCACGGTGCTTTGTCCATCAAAATCAAAGAAGTAAGCGCTCAATGGCCGCGACGTCGCTGTCTGCCTATAGACATACATGATCAATTGACTTTACTTAATTGAGGCTAACACAGCCCTCAGGTCTACTACCCTCTTAATTAACAATAAATAAGCATGCCAGCACTGGCTCAGCCGAGCAAACCTTCTGAAGTATGCATTTCCCTTAAATTCAAGAAAGCATTGACTTGATAGCATATAGTACCGAGCTCGAACCATTGAGTGTTCAAACTGACGCCATTTATCATAACATCTGTAGTACCTGCATGAATTACTATATAGGTACATGTTATCGCTAAATATACTAATAGACGTATTCATTTCAATACGTTGCGCTACTTACTGATATCCTACATTTCCATTTAATGATGATTTTGTTGCCATACCGACAAGCAAAGGGTTCGTTTAAAGCCACTATAAATTGTGATAAAGACACTATATACCCACTCGTACTAACCTAAATATGGTATAACATAATAGATACTTAATTTAAGGTATGTATCTCATATTAAATTAAGTACCTTTCATTCCTGTCGATGGCGAATCTAAATGAAGCTATTCGCAATTATCATAAGGTCTTATTAAGCCTTATTTAGATTATCTTATACTTTACCTTCTAAAGCTAGAAAGAGCTCGTTCGAGGGCTTATAAAGAGGCCGGAAACAAAAGTATAAGTCGCCATATCAGGTCCATTAGACAAGTCATCGACGAAAAGGGGGAATCCATCTTATAATATAAGGTAACAATAACAGCAAGGGTAACAACAGGAAGCTTGCCTTAACATCGAGAGGAATAAAAAGTACTTAATTTAATATGAGATACATACCTTAGATTAGGTATCTACTATGCTAACCATACATAGGTTAATATGAGTGGGTATATAGTGGCTTTATCACAATTCATAGTAGCTTTAAACAAACCCCGAGCAAAGCAACTCTAAGAAGTACCATTACAGACTATACAAAGGACCAAGTGCAGAAATTCCCTTGTGCCTCGAATGCTTTGTCTTCCCTTATTATATTTTCCTGGAGGAAAATAGCACAGCGTAAGGCATTGTCTACTGATATCTGGTTTATATGTTTTGTCGACACTACTATACTTTAGTGTTTATTTTGACACTGCGTCTACGAAGCTTTCAGTTAAAATATTATGAAACTAAAAACTCCTCAACTATCGAGCCCGAAAAGGAAGAAACAAGCGATGGAAGCAAACTGGTATTCTTGCCTGGGTTTCTTTACAATGCTATTTTTCATTTTCATTTTCCACAAGATGAAGGCACTGCTTAGCTTTTGGAATATTCTGAATCAAATCTCTTTTATTAATTGGGTATATTCAATGGTCTGGCAGTATCCCAGCGAGAACAAGAGACTGGAAATTATATTCCAAGAAAGTTGTGAGCGATCCGTTGCCTTCGTCTCTATCAATGCATATGTTTGGGATTTAGATCGAACTAGAATAACCGATATTGGAACGTCTGTTTGGAGCCCTAGCGATCTTGGTTCCACCACATACTCTTATCATTGGCGGATCAAAGATAACATGGACTTGAAGAACCGGAATACGCCAAATGAGCCTGATACATTTACTTTCGGTGGCACCGTGTTCATTAATGAAAGCGATATCACTCACATCTTGGAGGGGACACTTATGCCGCTACTTCCACGATTTCAGAGAGTCATTGTTGTCGGGCATAATATCCATTCTACGATGGAACTATTGAGGAAGCACTGGAGACCGCCAGCCTCCATAGTGATCCTTGATACGCAAAGAATATGGCAGCTTCAACAAGAGCAGTTAAAGGAGGCTACGCTTGAGGAGGCGCTCAAAACAACACAGGGGGTAGAGTATGACAAATACTTACTTCATAATGCTGGGAACGACTCATATTATACATTGCGCTTAGTGCGAGTGCAAGGGAGGTTCAGTCATCCTTCTACCGATGAAGACTCTAAAAAGTATGCTCTGTTGCCCGAGAACCCAAAATTTAAATAAAGAACACTCCTAAAAGTGAATTTTGACATCTCTGTAACTAATTACATGTAATCAATTATTTATATCAATTAATGGATGCCTATATCATAAGATTGTTCGATCCGGCTGTGCTAAACAATCTTGCTATATGTTACGCACATAAGACAGAGTTAGAGTATCGACCTTGAAGCTAAACCTATTCGTTTTTTAAGAGCCGTACAACTCTTGGAGACTCCCGGAAAAGCACATCAGCTATTAATTCCGTTCGTCCAAATGGATCCTTTAATAGTTGATTCCCTGCGACGACAATCGGATCCTTCTCCTCAGCAATATACGGGCTTAATGACTTCCCGAATTTGTGTCGTAGTCTATCATGAAGCGAACGCATGCTAGCTGTGCTATTGCAACATTCGGCTGCTTGTGGATGACCGCTGTCAAAAAGACAGGCCCACTCCGCCTCGGAAGCCATTTGATTACTAGTCTTTAGCATTGGATCGAATATCGTTGTGTGGAGCCATTCCTGAGGTTCTTCGTCTTTGTCCCAGAACACTGAAAATATCAAAGAGAGCTCACCACTTGATATGAGTTGGTGAGAGACCATAGAGGGACTTCGACATTTCAATTTTGTGATGGAGATATTTGCCAGTGGATATGCCTCTCTTAAGGCACGGGCATTGTATCGCATTGCCTTCCCTGCTGAAAGCATAACAAGAACTCCCGTAGGTGAAATGAAGGGACGTCGTTGCAGAAGCTCGATGTGACTCTGGTAGACTGGTTGGGACAGGGCTTGAGATGCATCCAAAGTCAAGAACAATTTTGTCATTTTACAGTTTCCCAGAATTGAGTACGACTGGCCAAAAAATACCATGGATGAGGGATGGTGCGTCCTGAAAAAAGTGTCGTCTTGTAAATGATGTAGTGCAATCCAGATTGGAATTTGTTTGCGTAATTGTATTCCAGCCCCTAGCTTGGAATGTCGAGCTTTCTGGTGCAGCTCTTTAGCACAGTTCAGCTTGATGAAAAACAACCCTCCTGTAAATGTCTTGAGAAGGGAGATCTTCACAAGTATACCAAGGTTCGTGATAGAATACATATTATGCTGGATGTCTCTATGTTTCACTATTGAACCACAGAAGCGAAACTCAGCAGGCGATTGTGCTAGAGCACTTGTCCAAGGATGAGTATTAGGTGGCTGCAACTCCCACGCGAGGATGCTTTGGTCGTTTGAAACTCCTATGATCTCCTGCTGTAGCCTTGTGAATGCCTTCTGTCCTTCGCCATATAGGAGAGGCATGTTGATGTTAAAGATACCTAGGAGGCAGTATGCGATATCCTCCTTGCGGCTCGTCTCGCGGTCGGCAGACCAGGACATGCGCTGCGCAATGGAGTAGTCATAGATTGTTTCACGCTCCTCCAAGGCACCAATATGAATTCTGGTAGCATCTGAAATTACTCTCGCCAAACTGCTCTTGTCCCCAAGCGCCGTCCAGCTGTGATCGAAGAAAATCACTGTCTTTGGTGCGAGCAGCTCTTGTAGTGTCCAGCCCCTTGTGAACCAGCGGCTCTCGCGAAATGTACCCATCTGGGCGTGGACATCAGCAAGATACACATAGCACACTTGCGAATCACGGTACCAGGCAAACATGCTATTGATAGCCTCACTGAGCTCGGTAGAGCTACGCTTGTCGATACAATTGGTATCGCACCAGAGGAACTGCAGGCCGTCGGCTTGTGCGCGGCGACATGCCCCCACAATCTTGGCATACCCTTCCTTGCATCTGACGGCATCATCAGTACGGTGCTTCCACTCCTGGAACGTTATTTCCTTGTCGCTATCCCACGTATGCGAGAGAATGGCGTATTGGGGGGTCTTCCGCCCAAAATACTCCTTGAGCTCGAGTGTCTTAACATCGATGAGACGCATGGTGACGATTGGAAGCACAGAAAAGAGATGAGTGAAGGGTCGTGGTAATGATGATTGCGATCTGGGTGTGGGGGGTATGCCTGAGAATACATGCAAGATTGGAAAAACACTAAGATCCTGATGAGTGATGTCCAAGGGGAAATACAGTACATGAAGACTGCGATGTTCTCATTGCCGACATAGAAGCTCGGTTTCTACACGAGAAGTATGACAAGTAGAAGGTTACTAGGTGTTAATAGACTCGACTTTTATCTGGTGTGTTAGAAAACTTGTGACAAGTGATAGTTCTGAGATTTCAATATCGTTCATCGATAAGCTGAAAAGCCAAGATGGCTTTTTGAGAAATATAGGTGCCACTGCAGAGTGGAAGCACATCCGTTGAAAGATAAGAGCAAATTAGGGTATATCAAATAATTAGAAACTGTATGTCTTCATTTGATATTCATGTTCGGCGTTGTCATTGATCAGTTGTATCTTATCAACTCTAACTGAAACTTTTCTCTGGACCCGTCGAAAAGTAACATTTTAGTTGAACATTATAAGTCAATATTGACCTCTCATACAGCATCTGGCAGTCGCATTGCTATGTCTCCAGATTGAGTGATGTACCTGACCCAAGGCAATGATGGGTATTGTAGCTAGAGAATGTATTAGTGTGTATATAGACGGGTTCGGCGGTAGTGACGTACCTTGGGTTCTGTTATTTTTAGGTACCGCACTTGGATACCACTCGTAGTGAAATAGGGAATTTCAAATTTCACCTGAATGGGTCTCTTGGCCCCCTTACCCGCACTAACGCCACCCATACTTCCACCAAATCCACCCGTCATTCCTCCTCCGTGCTCATCGTCACCTCTCACACTGGGAAGTCCCAGCTCAGCTCGCATGAGAAATTCCTTGCCGCCGCCGAATTGCTTAATCTTCCACACGATGGCACTCTGCTCAGGAGCGTAGTGAACGCTACCAATGTTAGTTCGGAAGCGCGGTGAGTCGGCGTCATCAGGTACTGGGACAATGATCTCGACATTGTTAGCTGTACTCCTCCTTTTGAATTGTGCCTTCGCCTTGAGCATATACTCGATTCGCGACCCCGAGTGGCTCTCGACTACACACTCAACCCAAATTAGAGGCTTGACTTGTGTGTTCAACCGGTAACTCATTAGCTCAAACTCGCCATCTGGTGGAATGAAGGAGATCGTTCGGTCATTTTCGAAGCGTGATAACCTAACGCACTGGTGGAATTTCACGTCCTCCATCTCGATAGCTTTGCCCCGTGTTGTTCTTCCAGTCGTTTCGAACATAACCTTGTCGTTTAGACCCAGTCGCAGTTCTGGCATGCCAGAAAGGTAGCACTTCATCTTGATCGCACCCAAAATTTCGGATCGTAAAACGTTTCCGTTTGCAGAGACCAATAAATTCAGGCTTTCAATAACATCTAAGAATACTTCGTTCTTCCTGTACCGTATGCCCTCAGACCGCCACGAGACAGCATTGGTGACTGCGATCGGCGGTCGAGCTTGTACTTCTAATTTGTGCGACTCTTGGGTGATGTACTCCTGCAAGATCTTAGACTCGGTCGTTTGGGGGTAGCCGAAATCCATCATCTCGTCTAGTAATTCGTATATAATAACGAAATTGTCGCGGATCGACTCTTCTTCTAGCGCCTTAAAGTATTCGGTGAAGACCTCGACGACTTTGTGTAGGAAAAGAAGGATCTCGGCGGCATTTGTGTTCCGTTTCGTCAGGGCAAGGAGGTAGAGATTGTTGTGTCGGATATATAGGTACTGGAGGTAGTCAGCATCTGTGAAAAGGAACCCACAGCCTCAGAGATACGCACGTTGATGCCTTCGTGGGAGAAGCATGGTGGTACAGCAGAGGACTCTTCTTCGGCTTCGCTAAGGAGGATGGGGAACTTCTCGACTGCTGACATGGGGATATCACCTCGATAATTTCGGGCAAGCAGGGTCTGTTGCGATGATCTGTTAATTTACCTTCAGATACAGGAAACATAGAAACTAAGATGGCCGTACCTTGCCCTTCAAATCGAGGAAAAAGACTGCTGATGCCATGGTGTCGGTCTGATAACTGGATTCAGGGGCGCAAGATAAGTTCGGGTGTCAATTGGCACTTAGGCCAGACAGCTGCTACTAGAATCGTTGAATCATACGATGAAGGAGTTTTGAGTGTTCTGTAGTGCGCAAGTAGAAATGTATGAACTACAGAAACTTCTCGTCGTCGATGTAAGATGTATAGTGTAGTCTGTAAATCGCAGGCGCAGCAATTCCCAGGCCAGCTTTCCAAGAGACCCCACGTCGCTTGAAGCTGCTATTGGAAGTTACAGTCTCACGTCAAGCCACACATAGCCTCATAAGGCTTTCAATTAGGCTTGTGGCTTATCCGCGCTTGTTATAAGTAGTCACGTGGCTATAGCGGATCCTGCGCTAGGACCCACTGCCAATTTTCACGATAACTTTCCTCAATACATTTTTTTCCTTCCTTTTTCTTTCCTTTCTTCTCCAACGCGTCCAATAGACAGTGCAACTCATTATTCTTACCACGCAACTGGTACCGACATTCTGTTGGTTTCCTGCCGTGTAGTCGTTGATGTAGATTGCGATTTCGAGACGCGGAGAAGGATTCATTTGATATGGTGCCATAAGAGCTGCCCGAGTATTATCTGCCGTATTGGCAACATACTGTTGCTTGGGCAGCGTCAGAGGGACCGGACATTCTATATACTACTTTGCATTTGATCGCTGAATATTCAGAACTACGTGCGCAGTTCAATATTTGAACGTCAGGCCGAGTTGACATTCGTCTACGAAAATMCCTTGAGATCTATCGATGAGTGCCTTGTTTCAACAAGACATTCTACTCTACTTTGTTGCGCACTAATGAAGACTACTAAACTTCTAATGCTCAAGAAATTTGCCCGAGAAATGATGCCAAGTGGGCTTTGAGTTATTCCAACCTTGAGACAATGGTCTTGTCAAAAAAAATTCTTAAGCGGTCGATGAAGTTGTCAATCAGCCGATCAGAGCTCGACTACGAATTTTCACTAGATTTTGACGGCCTACAGCATTAGACAAATGTTACAACGTCTATTGGTTTTGGTTCTAGAAGCAATTGGCAAGTCGGATTGAAGCCAAATCTATCCACTTAGTCGGCAACTAGCATCGTCTTCTAAAGCTCGCTCTTCACTAATTTTGAAGCTGATGTCCCGAGGGCATGTTATGTGACGTTGGGATCAGCTCCAAGTGGAACTATGTACGTAAGAGGCAGATTCCTTGCTACAAAGAACTTCAGAACATGAAGAACAACTCGGGAATATCGTATATAACACCAACTCATTTGAAAAATGAGAGGATTTTTATGAGGCTGATCAAAAGGGGATTGGGAAGAATCAACATTGGAGAAACAATTGCCCATTCGTGCCGATTTTCCATACGGCGCATTGTCGTTCGGACCCCTAGAAAATCCAAGGAGGCAGCGTGGCATTATCATATGCTTTTTTCTTTTGCTTTTTTGTCTCACAGTGCCAAAAGTGACGCATCAGCTTCTCTCTTACTGGCTAAGAGGGCTATATTAGTTGCATGTGATCACCCGGACACATTTTAAACCATACAACTTGGGCTCATTGACACGTGCTTGTACCTACTACCTACTTGTCCGCATCGGTAAGCGTTTTGCGGCGCGATGATCTTCTGCTTTTCCGGTCTCATCGTAATAGCATATGATTGAGCTGGAATTCACTTGATCCTTTGGGCTATTTCGGGTTGTTCTGTTGCAGTGGTACCGGTAAATCCTATTATACATATCTGTCATCGTATTAGGTTTACCCAATTTCGTGTATCCATGAAAAGTAAGATTATTTCTCAGCTCCTGTAATATATCACTTTCAATATTCTAGACTGGAGTCTAGACGGGTACATGTAGCTGAGGTGTGAAGACACTCAATACGCGAAAGTGGTGATTTCMCCCTCAATTCGGTAAGTGGCTCGTGTGGTGGTCGGCCGCATCGTAAGGCTTTCACAAGCCGATCATGTCGGTACCGTACGAGGGGTACTGTACAGATACTTCCGTGCTATGTTTGGGGAAGCTTCATGTGGGGACCCTTACGACATTTGGCCAATTGCGATCGAAGCCGAGCCCACATTGACCACTCACAACGCAAGATCCCCTGTGTTCCACTTAGACCCTGCCAGCAGCCGCGTGCTTTGCCTCTCCCCTGCCGGGGATGGTAGCAGTGTTCGATGGGCGCCTGACCAGTCGAAAATACCACTGAGGAAGCCTCGCTTTGGCCGTTCGTAGCGTTGCTGATAGGATGTTTTTCAGCAGCCTAGGCCCTTCCCAGTGCGCAGCCCTTTCCGCCCATTCCCACCCCAATTCCCATTTCCCACTCTTTTTTCTGCTCGCTTCCCATTCAGCAACCTAGTGTCCATCATCCAGCATCCAGCACCCCAAGGACACCGCGGTCCACCACGAGCACCTGCATATTGGATGGCCCGGGGCCCCATAACGGTTCTGGTGGTCCATGTCTCTGACATCGCTGCCCTTTGATCCTTCCATCATCTCTCACACCGAAATCTGATCAGGCCTTGACTGACCTCACTCACTGTATCCTACTGAGATATTCAGCGGCATCTTTTCATTTTTCACTATTACCTGATATTACACACTCTATTCTTTTTTCCTTCACCAGCTGTGTATTATGTTGTTTTTATTACTAGTTACTGCATATGAATAATCAGGTAATTTGATTCGATTAGTCAACAATTTCCTGACGTTGACCCAACACTACCAACCAACCCATACCGACAGCGATCGCCTTATCTGTATAGTACAGCACCAACTTCTCGACACCTATGCGCTCTCAGTATACATGATACCACAACCCCTTCAACTCGAATTCGCCGCAAATGCGCAGATGATCGCTACATGTCTTATTTCTCCCGCGATCTGTCGCTAGATAGCCTAGAAAGTGTGTTCGATAATTGCGCTTTCGGCCATGCTCGAGCAAGACACAATGGAACAACAAAATCACATGTCTCTTCCCCCGCCGACTCACGATCAGAAGCATGGCCTCCAACAGCCAGATCCTCGACACGCATCACCACCGTCTGACCCAACGGCGGGTATGTTTGATCGATTCGACCGGACCTTTAAACTTCCATTATACCCTCCACCGTCCTATGCGCAAGCTCACGATCCGGCTGGCTTAAGGTTTCCCGACCCCCCAAAAGCCGAGCTCGCTCCCATCAAGTCAATGAGTGTGCCGAACCATGACAAAAAGAAATCCACGAACAACCACCTTCCCTCTTTATCCGCGTTAACAGCCTCGTCTGCTCCTTTATATACGCCGCCTCACCCGCCAGAGCCAACATACTCTCCGCCAGCACCACCMCCCCTCACTCACTGGCCGAGTCTTAATCCACTTACCGCTTATTATACCCCGAGCCATGTACAGAATGCTGAGTCGCCCATGCGAATGGACGTAGACACGAGCAGCAGCAGCGGTCTGAGTGCTCCGTCGCCGGATCGCTTTCAAGATGGAAGGGCTAGTAGTGTTAGTCTGGACGATCCGGATGTGCGCATGGCTGCTGAGGCCCTAGGCGATTTGAGAGCAGGTCAGTTACTACCAGTCGCTTGTTATAAGTGATGACCGCCTTATCACATATGAGTTGTCCACCAAATGACTAGTCGCAATACTGACACTTAGGCGCATCTCACAGATTTTGTCTCCTCCCCGTCGAACCAGCATGCCCCGGCGCCTGGCTCGCCAAACTCTCAAACGAACGGGTCACATCCCGAGCCACTGATATCGCTACTCACCACTTCACATCCCCTACTAGCCACAACCATTGAGGGCGCCACCTCTGCGTACGTCAATTCAAAGAACTACTCGCCGAGGTTCAAGTCGAGCGCTGAGTATGTAGAGGGCTATGTAATCCCCATCGCTAATACGGTGGGCTCCGTCGGTCGTGTGACTGGCGTGGAAGGGGGTGTACGATGGTTCTTAGGAGGTGGAAGAAGGCATAAGTCTCAAGGATCTGACCTCGAAGCCGCTGACTTGGGTTCTAATAAACGTCGAAGGGTTGACGGAACTGGTACTTTCAGAGAAACCACACCTGAACCTACATCTGGAGTGCAAACACCAAGGGCTTCTTTCGATAACTCACGCGATCGTCGGCTCTCCGTCGCAAGTACCGTCGATACTCTACCTGCATATGACGAGTTTCGATCTCCACCGTATGCTGAGCAATTTGCACAATCCGAGACGCGTCCAAATAGCGCTGCCTGGCAATCCCGTCTCATTATGTCGACATCAGGTCTAAGCATCGCCATGAGCGAGGAAAGCCTACGGAGTCTCAAGTATTGTCTGAGTTGGCTTCGATGGGCCAATGTTCGCATTGGCAATGTCATCAACTCTCTTAAATCTACTATGGAAAAGTATGAAAGGTCGGAGTCCGAACGGACGGGGGGCGATCATCCAATGAATGGAACACAATCTGCGAATGAATCCGTCGACAGAAGTCAGCTAGCAGCGAAAATTGCAGAACTCAGAATGGATGTACTCCGAACACTCCAAGATGTCATCAACACAGTCAGCAGATATGCAGGTGGCGCTCTACCAGAGAATGCTAGAGAGCTTGTTCGACGCCACTTAACGAGTCTGCCTCAGAGATTTAGAGTTGCAAGCATGGTTGGTGATGGGTCGCAAAATGGCGGCCGCCCTGAAGCTAACGGAGAGGAGACTCGAGAAGCGCAAGAGAAAGAGACGCGCGAGAGTGCTCAACGAGTGTTGGTTCTCGCCAAGGAGGGTCTTGACATGATGTCCCAGGTTTCTGGAGTGCTTGATGGTACCATTGTTAGCGCCGAAGAATGGTGTGACCGGCTGGGTAGGCGGAAGCGGGAACAGCGGGAAAGTTTACTTGGAGCGCCACACATCCCTCAGGCGCCGTTGGACGAGGTGAAGATCGGTTGAATGACGTGAAGATAAATAGCATAAAAAAATCAAAGGCGGCGTTCTGCGGGGAAGACAAAAAAAAAGCACATAAAATCGGAGGATAAAAAAGGGATGAGAAACACCGAGGGACGAGATGAAAGAGCCAAGGTCTAGATTCGGCTAGCTAGCAGAGGATCTTGGCAATTATGGACGGAACGATTCACCACTCAGCTTATATGAATGCTGATCTACTTGGTCTAACTTGACCGACAACACATCTACAACACATTTTATTGCGGTTATGAATCTTGCTAGAGATACAGCTTATACCCATATGGTGGATACTCGGAGCGCTTCTTTGTTGGGCGTCACGATACTGCTCTTGCTGTCTCCTGCAAAATTCTTTGTTCGATTGGCTCATACTACCATTAGGACGATTCTGGCTTGGCGACTCTGGTCATGTTTTCAATATGGATTAGGCATTCAGGGCTTCAAAGAGTTTTCGGTTTCTGTATTTTTCGTCTTGAGCAAACGGTCCTGGGGTTCGTGTCAAAAATCTGTTACTCGCACATACATATCATTGCATCGCCGCAAAGACTGAATAGACCTCATTCTGCTGTGGCAGCCTATACATTAGAATTCGAATCTAACTCGTGCAAGATGTGTCGAGGTATTTTACGCTTTGCACGCGTGCTTCACCCACTGTGTGACAGAGAGGTATCTAGGAAGCGTCCATGGCATCTATTCAAATAGGGCACCGTCCTAGATACCGCTTCATCCCATTGTGCCATTGACTACAGCCAAATCTCACCTTGATTAGCAACTCGAATACCATGTAGCCAGTGCCCCATTATCCGTCATTTAATATATTTTAGCTACTTAGTTGCGGAGTACTTGAACCCTCTCCTTGCCCACCAAGTTCATTCTCGTGGGKGTATTGATGCCATCGTTACTTACCTAGGTACCATTCCTGTAAGACCTCTTACGTACAATCGCTTCTTCTTCAATGTACAGATTTCGCCCATACATTGGTTCTTCATGGAACCTAATAGGGAATATAGCCAAATTTCGCACTCGGAGAATAGGTACCTATTCAGGGGGTCCCTTTTGCAAGTGAAGGCGAACAAACAACGATCCAGAATCAACCACATCTAATTAAGGAACAATTGTGATATAACTCTTTGTCTTAATTTGACATCCATGATTGTAATGGGTCACAAAAGCATTGTATATCCATATTTCATGACTATGGCAGCGAAAACAATGAAGAGACAACAACATTGTTTATGATGATCCTTGATGTTCGAATCATGCATCCCGTTTGATACAAAAGCGCCCATGGGCCCCCAGGTCTTTATACCATCACCTATTCCTCTTACAACTGGTCAGATGCTAGGATTTCTTCAGAGTAATCTCCGGTGGGTGGTTATCGCTGGTGCTTAGGTTGTTTTGCTGCAGTGGTCTGTGTATCCTTCATTCGGAGATTTATTTGCCTTGATAATTAAGCCAATATGTCTCTACGTGCCTCAAGCGTTATCTGTCTCTGTAGAATAGAGACAAAAGGAAGCAAAGTCGTGCTGGTCCACGAACGAGCAGACCGGAAATTAACTCGTTCCGGGAAATGCATGGACTGTGGAATAGCACGCCATCGCGAAGCGAGAGTTTTCAAGACCCTTCCTACGAACTTAATGCAGCTCTCAGAAGCAGCAAAGCCTCTGGGTTTCGTTAGAGGATACCAGGATGACAACTTCTCATGCCGTCTCTCTGTAATCCAAATCATTTCCAAGGTAACAACTGGGTTGACTCATGAGGAGGAGGTTAATCTTGCAGCGAGAGTTTACACGCAGCTGAAGTTGGAAGGAAATCCGTTGTCTGATCCAGTATGGGAATGCAATGCTCATTGGCTCCCAGACATAGTTTTTGGACGCCTTCATGAGATTATGGAAGACCATTTGGGCCAGTCGTATAAACATCATGTTTCTAATGGGATGGGAGGTTTTATTTAACTGAAATATGGTAGAAAGCACACGCATATGTTTATGAATTGATGAAATTTGATGAGAATATCACCCCGGTCCATTAATGTAGGTACCTTTTATGCACTTGATGCGGTGCTTCCTGGGAACCTCTCAAAGTTTGTGATTGTCCAATAGTATTCAAACTAATGGTGAGTTAGCCCCTAAATACTAGCCACAGGTGATCCATTTCGACTTATCTCAAAGACGACTGTAGGCGGTCCCATTGGATTGGTATCATATGCCGCAAAGATTACGGGCCGGCCCGTGGACTATTATTCTAATGGAGTATCAGAGAATATGTATAATTCTCCCCAGCTAAGGCCATCAGCTTGCATTCTCGGAATACTTGGGTCAATATATGCAAGGCTCAAGTGAAATACGACTACTACTCAGGGTTTTAACTTAGGTATGTAAAATCGCCTCACGGAAAGTGTGTATGATTGTTTGGCCCTTTCAGCCCATCATTTGTATTCGAATTCCATGTATCTATTGCTATTAGGTACTGTGGCTGAACCTAAGATCTCTTAGCCGGCCGCAACATGAAACTTTCAAGGCGCTTGCCATCATCTATGAGGACTGTCTCTATAAGTTCAAATCCATGCTTCGCATAGAGAGGAGCTCCAGCTGGGCTGGCAGCTAAGAATGCTTCGACTTCGTCCTCGTCAGCTCTAGTTGTCCCCCATTCCACGAGTAGCTTTCCAGCCCCTTTTCTCTGAAATTCCTTTCGGACACCTAACATTTCTAAGTACCAGTGCGGGCGATCTTTCATAATCTCTTGGTGTTTTCTATCTATCGTTCCAAGCAATTCCTCGACGAATCCTAAATCGGCACCTTCTGGCCAGCTTGGCTCTGGTGGCCGTGGCGGCGACGTCGATGTGAGTTGCTTTCGCCACTTGCCAAATGCAAGAATTCTCTCTGGATCTGTGGAAGCTGAGTCCGTGACGAGTGTGAAGTGTGCATGCGGGTCTTTGATCTCCGCGGCCAACGATTCCGACCAGTATTTCTCTACAGAATCGGAACGCGGGCTAAAGACTCGTCTAGTGAATGGGTGATCGTGGAATGCATCGAAATAAACATCTATCATAGCTGGGATATCCGCAAGAGTCGCTCTTCGTAGTTGAATCGACATCTCAGTTGGTGGCGCGTGTAGTATAATTATGGCAATTCAATGCTAGCGATGGAGATGATAGATGATAGCTATATGAAAAATAGTATTGTGTGAGGTTTCATAGAAGTAATAAAGAGCGGTCTACTATATGCGATTAGGTATGTGACTCATTCGCCGGTAACTTAGCTATAGTCCGAGGCCGAATCGCTAATGTGTCCTTACAGTGCAGCAGCATAAGACAAGTTCCGAGATATGCCCTTTATTGAACTGCTCATAACTAACAACCAACTATAACCCCCTTCTGAATCTGGACGTAGCATAGCGGAAGGGAACCAGTTGCGGGGTCGTTCTTACGAGAAGTTTCAAGACAGAGCTACACATTGTGAAATTCAATCAGCAATCAGTATGAATGTGCAGATGTGGTCGGTCATAGATATTCGCTTCCTCGCTCATCAGCTACATGAAATACTAGTGAATAAACCAGACATTGATGGGTTCAAGAGTAATAGAAGCGTAACCTCTCATCAGACGGATACCCCGCTAAGAGGTTCGAAGTGAGAACGCTTGCCGAGATCCCCGCGGGGCAATAAGGAGTCCTGTGTGGAAAGCCCCGCACAATAGAGACCATGGTGCTGTTATTCATAAGACTGTAATATAGAGGCTGAAATTCCCAGTGCTCAAAGGAAATGAGGGGAGATATTGGCAGGKGTAGGATCGATCTAGCCTGAAGATTAGATTAGACCCAAAGGCGAATATCGTACTATTGCCTTTGGCAATAGATTGCTTAACAATTTACAGGAGCTTATGGCCGTGCTTCTATTATCTAGTATCCGTCTAAGAGCAGCTGCAAGCCGCCGCCAACGCGAGAATATCCGGATAACGGGCTAGCCACCTAACTTACATCTCTAATAGCGCATGCATAATAAAGTGCATTGTAATATACTGTCGCGTGCCTTCGAGGCCCTATCCGGTGTCCTGGTAGTGGTTTAATAGATTGCATCACTTCTGATTGGAAGATGTCCACAACATACCGGTCGTTTAAGTGAGGAGTGACGGTGAATTAGAGTGTCGGGGAGAATGTAACTGCATCACGCGGTTCTTGTTTAAGCCATGCGAATACTACCTAAAATCTGGGGTAGCTGTGAATCGGCAATCAGATACTGAGGTATCGTAATATAAATGGACGCTAGGTTAGGCTCTAAATAAAACCCTGAGAGGCTGTTTCCCCCTCCTGGACTCTATCATCACCTACGACGAGTGACAATGACGTCCTGGCTGACCGTAGGTGGGAACTTCTCGACACTTCTTAGTGGTGCCAAGTCATTACCACCGGTCCTTGTTGAGCGGACGTGGAACGACATCAAATACGGCTGCAAATGTTATCTGGGCGATGAATGCTGGCCGAGCGCTGACTCTTGGGCCGAGTTGAATTCAACAGTGGGTGGAAACTTGCTGGTGAACATACCGCCCGGCGCGTCTTGTCATAACGTACGTCGGCACCAAAAACAAGCCCTGGAAGTCGCGTTCTAGCTTCGAGAGGGAACAACGCTGATTCTAGTCCGTACAGTTCTTCGACGGACCGCTTGGTAGAATTTCGACTTACGAGGCAGATGCATGTACGGACGTAAAAACTATGTGGTCCGATGAGCCTTGGACGTAAGCTGGACACCCTCAAATGAATCTAAGAATGACCTATTAATGGTTTAACGTAGCGTTGAGAAACCCGCAGCAGCATTGGTGAGCAACATCGATGGTTCTTCTCCCGTTCATGTGTTCGGTCTTGGGAGTCAGAAATTCCTAATCAAGACGACTGAGGGATTATGGCCCCCGAGACATGCCTAAAACCCCTGAACCCCTTACTAGAAAAGTAATAACTGACTCTTGATGTTGTAGTGGACATATTTCACGAACGACACATGTCGACCGACGGATAATCCCACTGAATCTTGCACCCTCGGTTATTATGGTGTGTACGTGATTCAGGCTCAGTCTAGAGAGCACATCAAGGCGGGKGTAGATTTTGCAAGAGAAAACAACATACGCCTAATCATTCGAAATACCGGCCATGACTTCATTGGACGCAGTACGGGATGGGGCTCGTTGGTTATCAACACGCATAGCTTCCAAGATGTCGAATTCACCACCGACTATAGCGGCCCTGGTAACTACATCGGTGGCGCTGTAACTATAGGTGCGGGAGTTCAGGGTAGAGCGCTGCTCACGCAAGCTAATGCACAGAATCCGCCTGTGACCGTGATAACTGGGGAATGTCCAGTGAGTACCTAAGTTGATGTGCGAACGATTTTTGGAGTGGAAATTGACGAGGTGCTAGACTGTCGGCGTGGCGGGGGGCCTCGTTCAGGGCGGCGGCCATGGTCCTCTTACACCACACTACGGACTTGTTGCCGATAGCGCATTGTCTTTTGAAGTGCTTACAGCGGACGGTAGATACCTGACAGCAAATTCTGAAGAGAACCCCGACTTGTTCTGGGCCCTGAAGGGAGGTGGACCATCCGCGTTCGCTGTCGTACTCTCTGTAACCCTCAAAACGTTTCCCGAGCAAAAGGCTGCCGGCGTCACTGTTATGATTAACTCGACGCTTACTAACAACACGGATCTGTTTTGGGATGGCGTCAAATCATTCCATGTAAATTCAAACAGGTTTGTTGAGGCTGGTCTTTACGTTTACTTCGAACTCGCACCGCTACGCCTGCATATACAACCTTTTGTGGGCATCGGTAAGACTTCCACGGAAATGGAAGAACTCCTCCAGCCCATGTTTGATGAGTTCGAGGTCAAAGGCATCCCCTATGACACAGCGAGTAATGACTTTGATACGCTATTCGACCTATACATGGACTTATTCGAAGGCGAGACTGCTGGCACCTCAGCTCTCACAGGTGGATGGATGTTTACGCACCAAGATGTTGAAGAGAACAACGACGGGATTATCGAGGCTTTCAAGACGGTGCTATCGCCGCGCGAGGATTTGAAGGACCAAGGGTTCATTATCGGCCATCTATGGGATGCTGGCCTGAACATGCCGGTTTCGAACAGCGCGACTAATCCGAGATTCAGGAAGTCAACGAACTTTGCCATTGTTGCGCTGCCGGTTCCCGATGGAGCAACTTGGGCCCAGAAGCAGGACCTTCAAGACGTGCTCACTAATATTCAAGATGCTGCTATGAAGAAGGCCGGCCCGAATGGATGCGCTTATGTTAACGAGGTAGGTTCACTGTCCACTGGCAAATGTCCCATCCATGGATAGCGCTGACAGTCCACCTAGGGCGACCCATACCAGCCGGATTGGCAAGATCATTTCTGGGGAACAGAATATCCCAAATTGCTAGAAATACGCAAGAAATGGGATCCTCACGGGGTCTTTTATGCCATCTCAACACCGGGGACTGAGGACTGGGAGGTTATTGAATATGGCACGAGACTCTGTCGTAAACTTTGAATGAGCTCCTCGTCTCTAACAACACGACACGGTTTGTTGATCTTGACGAGTCAAATGAATGCAAGTTGATAGAGTACGTAGAGAGATGAACCAAAAAAAAAAAAAAAAACTGCCGTCTGAATTACTTAGGCTCTGCCATTAAAGTTGCAATGAATATTGGATACATATGCAGAGAGGAGATGACATCGAAGCTGTTGTTTCTGAAGACTTGAATTAAGTGAAGGCGAGATTCCTAAGCGAGAACTATGTAGATGAGGCGAGTTATGGTATTAATGAATAATATGCATCTATGGGCAGCACGTGACGTCAGCGATATTGATAGCGATATCTTATCGCCTATACAGGGTCTCCCCTGCCAGGACGATCCCTACCTCCTAAAGCTTCCCTTCGCTCGAATTACCCAAACCAAATTCMCCCCGCCAATTGCCCCGAGCATGCCCAGCCGAATATCTCACGACAACAACGTTTCCCTTTGAATCGTGACGCGAGGGTATATGAGACGGGGGGTTGAGTCGCGGAAACCACGGTACTCTAGTCTGAACAGCCATCCACTCTACTTCCATGGTAGAGAAATGATGCGCGAGCCAAGCTGAACGAACTCCCCAACGCCGCGTCGAGACCAAGACCGTTCCCCGCGATACATTGCCTGCCCTTACGTCTCTACATACACAGTACGGAATGGCCGATCTCGAAGCACCGACGCCCAGCTTGGGCTTAGGCGGCGACATTCGGAACGAGGTCAAGAAGCCCAAGAAGAAAAAGGTGTTGCTCATGGGCAAGAGCGGTTCTGGGAAGTCGAGTATGAGGAGTATCATATTTAGTAACTATATCGCGAGGGATACTCGACGTCTGTGAGTGGTCCGGCGTCTAGCCCTAAGCGCCTATTCGTGATGGTAGATGGCTGATTCGTGCTTGGCAGCGGTGCGACAATCGATGTCGACCTCTCCCACGTCAAGTTTCTAGGAAACCTGACGTTGAATCTCTGGGACTGTGGTGGCCAAGAGGCCTTCATGGAGAACTACCTTTCTCAGCAGCGCGTCCACGTGTTCTCCAACGTCGGAGTCCTAATCTACGTCTTCGATATAGAATCCCGAGACGTCGACCGGGACATGGCTACCTATGTCTCCATTATCTCCGCGCTGACGCAATTCTCGCCGACTGCGAAGGTCTACGTGCTTATACACAAGATGGACTTGATTACCCCACATGCTCGAGAGGCTGTCTTCGTTGATCGCGTGCGTCTGGTTCGACAGAAAACGTCAGAATTCATCCAGGGTGCCGGATACACAGGCGAACTGGACCTCATACCCTTTGCGACCTCGATATGGGATCAGTCATTATACAAGGCGTGGGCGAGCATCATCCATGACCTTGTCCCAAATCTTTCCGTTATCGAGTCTCAACTAGGTTCTCTAGGATTGTTGATCGAGGCTGAGGAATTGCTTCTGTTTGAGAGAACTAGTTTCCTTGTCGTGTCAAATTGGACATCGGAAGAGGGCCAGAACAACCCAACGGGAGATCGTCAAGAGCGTATCTCGAACATCCTCAAACATTTCAAGCAGAGTATCAGTCGATTTACCGGTACACCTCGTAATGCGGAGCAGTTCACCCTGATGGTAAGTGGATATCGCGCCAGACCATGCGGGTTATGGCCCTATCTCGATCTTCAAAATCGCTGCTTCTAAGGTATTTTATCGTCGTTGCTAACGTGGTTATCGACAGGAGCACAAGGCGGGCTCTAGATTCTCCATGTTCGCTTGCAAATTTACCACGAACACTTACCTCATGGTCATCCTCCCACCCGGGGAGGCGAGGTTCAATTCGGCCAAGTTGAACTGTCAGATTGCTAGGGAGAGCTTTAAATTCCTCGATGGACCTGTTACGGTGTCAGGACCAGGTCAGAACTTCAATTCCTAGTTTAGACGGAAGACCGAGGAAGACATTTGTTTCTGCGTTTACACCGATTTCGAATACCCTTTGCGTTGACTTTTTTCATCTCGGCATACATTTCGACGAGTAACGACACTAAACCGAACCCTGGTATTCATTAATCTTATCATTATGCGCCGCAAACCTTCCGAAGCCAGCAGAGTAGTATTGTTAGAGAGTTCCCGATGAAACCATTCCAGCAATGAACTAACTCTTGCGCGACATGAATTTTCGTTGGGGCGAGAAATGCCAATTATCATGCTTGCTGCCCAGAACCTCGCGGGCTCTATAGAATTGGAGGAGCTGCAGTCGAATTCGGACCCCTTCATGTTCTAGAATTGCGCCTTCGCTTCTCAAACGCGCTAGGGAAGATGCAGTTCGTGGTAAGGGCGGCATTTGTTGAATGCTAACGAGTGAAGGCACGTTCGCATGCCGTGCACCTTTATTGGCCTTATCAGTGTTACTACCGAGGAGTGACGATTCCTCGGCGCCGCTTCGTGGTCCCTGAAGATCGGCATATCTCGATTAGGAAGGTTGGTTGCAACGAGCTGCCAGCCAATTACAAGTGTTTCCCATGCGGTATACCATGCACGACTTTGATGAAGGGGTAGCTGATACCCGCGAATATAGATAATGATCAATAGCCAAGCTTCTCAATTATATCACGATTTTACTCATGAAGACTGTCTTGACTTGCACCTGACACTAAGGTCATACTGCCTTATTTGGGTACCTATGTTATGCCTAGGTAAATATGCTTATGCACAATGGATGCTTCTCGTCTATGATAGGTAGGTGTTCTAGTTGCAGATGACCGTCGCCCTGCCTAGATCTCAGCGCGGCTTTGATACCACCACGTCCTAGTCAATTTGGCAGGTCCTGATTCAGCTTCGCACCATGTAACACATGGCTTAGGATACGATTGATCTCACCATTCCGGGATAGTAGGTCCTGCAGTCGACCTTCATATCGGAATGCTCCTATAGACATCAGATCCCGTAGGACATGCCTGCATGTCTGCCTTAATTAGTCCGAATAGCGTCGCTTCTTTGGGAAGTTGGCGCTTGTGATTGAGGATGTATAACATGGCATGTGTATGAACCCGAGAAAGATCGACAGGCATTGAGATTCCAATCGCAAGCTTTAAGAGCTGCTCTCCGTGCCAACCTATTCCAGTGTCTGAGGGGCTTATTTACTTGCTAACCTCCCCCACCCCGTTCGAAGAAGGCCAAAATCGCCAACATCCATACCGTCACTATGAGGCTCTCGTATATTCTAGGCGGACTTCTGTCCGCACGCACAATTCTTGCTGCGCCGGCTCCAGCTCCGGTCGCCGACCCAAATCCCATGCCTATGCCAACACCTGTTAGTTCCCATACTACTCAACACAGTACTACCTAAACACACAGGCTCAGTAGTGCAAGTCTCATACATTGGTATGCAGAACTAACTTAGACGACTAGCCTGGCCTCCCATCTAGCTCATCCGCGAAGTCACAACTCGCCGGCCTCACCGTCAAGGCGGCCGTGGACGACGGCAAGTACGAGCGGAGTCTTTTCCCGACGTGGGACACTATCACGGGAACCTGTAATACGCGCGAGTACGTGCTCAAGCGCGACGGCACTGGCGTCGAGGTCGGCTCCGACTGCTACCCGACGAGCGGCACTTGGGTTAGCCCCTACGACGGCGGGAAGTGGACGGCTCCGTCTGATCTGGATATCGATCATATGGTGCCGTTGAAGAATGCCTGGATTGTACGTGTTTGACCCTTGTTCCATTCTTTGAGCGTTCCGTTTGTAGCTGTGTTGGGATTGGTATCAAAGAGCACAACGGAACGGATCATATCTCTGCCTTCATGTGTCTCACATACTCAACCCCAACTAACTTATCATAGTCTGGTGCCAACGAATGGACCACGTCTAAGCGCGAGCAGTTCGCCAACGACATCGACCGGCCGCAGCTCTGGGCCGTGACAGATAATGTCAACTCTTCAAAGGGCGACAAGTCCCCTGACGCGTGGAAGCCGCCGCTGGAAAGCTTTTACTGCACTTATGCGAGCGCCTATGTCGCTGTTAAGAGCTACTGGGAGTTGTCAATTACATCGGCTGAGAAGTCAGCTCTGAGCGACATGCTAGACACATGTTAGGTTGAGAGATGTAGGCTCAAATCGATTCTACTTGGAAGTTGAGTCGATGAGTCGGACTAGACTTCCCAGTCTGCTGCAGTCTGGGGTTTAAGGGTCCCATGCTAATGAAAATAAGGCGGTGATGAGGTACTTTAGTTAAGGTCGTTAGAACTATTTATGAGCCATGAGTCGCGCGTTGGGATGAAATCAATTCAAATTATCCGCAATAAGCAACTTTTCGCGTCTATGCGTTTGTGCATCTAAAATCATAGCTAGGCAAGCCTCCTAGCAGCTACAGCTCTATTGTATGATGAACGCCCGGCATACCAATAACACTGTTTCTGTGCTCACTTGTTTCTCTTCACCATAGCAGTACCTCCCTTCTTGAACTCAGCCATATCCCCCAATACCAGGGACTTGTCCGTGTGGTCCTTGTTGGGGAAAGTAGTAGCCAATACCCATCCGCCGGCGCTCAATTCGGGCGAAGATCGAGCGATGAAGTCATACACGTCGTTGACCGTCTGCGTAGTGTTAAAACGAGCCGGCAATCGTGTACCATCAGGCATCTGGATACGGATCATAATTGTAGGCTGAGACTCATCCACCGATGTGCTAGGGGGCGCTGACGATGATGGTACAGCGGTAGCGGTAGCGGTAGCGGTAGCGGTAGCGGTAGCGGAAGTTGCTAGGGTGGGTAGGGTTACAGAGGCGGACTCTCCCGGTACGGGGCTTCCGAGACGGCGACCTTCGCCGCTGAACGGCTTGTAGACTTTGGGAAGAGGCCTGTAGTTCTCATCGTGCTTCTGCAGCTTGACATCAAGGGGCTCGTCGTATCTCACGTTCATAAGATGGATAGGTGCTCGGCCCTGTTGAATCATGCGGAGAGCGTCGGTATTCTCCGGGTCGTCGAACCGGCGAAGTTCTCCGTCGTCAATGCTAAAACCATCGCGCCAGAGATGTAACGTTCGTTCTTGGACCTCATTATTCTGCGGGCGTGCTCCATGACTGCTAGAAGCGGCAGGTCCAAGAGGATCGGGAATGGTACGGCTGGGAGCACCTTCACCACCTAGAGTCTGACCGGCACCACGGAATGCGTGAGAGCTCGAGGGACCGGCGGGGGATGAGGCCTCGGGACGTTGCGCATTGCTATGGTGTTTGAGGTTAAAATCCCATCGAATCAAGCCAAGAGACTAGCGATCTTACCTCTTCGCCTTGGCAAGAAGGTCATTGAGAATTCGTCTAGGATCAGTGCGTTGGCTTGGGTCTTGGACAGCAAGCCCGCTCTTCTCGCCTCCAGCATAGGTGTCTCGATGTACATCTTCATCTTCGTCGTGATGATCGTCGCCGTGGTGATCGTGCCCATGGCCGCCGATGGAGCTTAATGTGGCAAGTCCCTTCTTCTTGGGCGGGCGCTTAGATGAACTGGACGTGGTAGGGATAGGCTGCGGAGCAGGTCGGCCATCGAGAGTGCGTGGGCCTGTGTAGTTTTGAGAACTTGTAGCGGCAGAAGACTCAAGAGGGCCGCCTGCATCTTCTTCTTCCTCGTCGGCGAAATAGGCTTGAGCGGCTGCAGCAAGGTCCCAGTTGCTGGCGGAAAGGTACTGGGTAGCCTAGAGTCGTGTTAATCGAGTGGCATCGGAATTGTATAAGGCCTATCGAGAGAATAGTATTTAATGACTTGAAATAAACATACCTGCTCCGTTGAGGCTCCAGTCATGGCCATGAGCTCGCTCGTAAGAGCATCGTGATCGATGCTGCTCGCCATGTTGGTTGGGATAGAGGCAGACAATCGGAGGGTGGGGCGACGGAGTAAAAGAACGGAGTACTTGATGGGGAAGTCAATGGCGAAAGTGTTCGTTGCAGTGAAAAGCAAGAAAAGTCGTCGATGGACCGGCGACTAAAACGTGGAAATCTTATGATGTCCAGTGGTGTTTGTAATTTCTAGAAGATGCACCTCAAGGCTCTTAGGCAACTTCAGCGACGACGTCAAGCTCTCCACAGTGGCCTAATCACGTCGATTACGCGGGGAGCACTGTAGTGGGGGGGATAAGAGCCCTCATTAGCCCAAGCCCCTCCAACGCAGAAATGACGGACAGCTGCCCACTCAAGTAGCAATTACAGCTAACCCGCTTTGGAAATTTAGAGCTAGATTATTGCTCAAATAGGAATAGACCTCCCTAACGCCGCCTTAGGATGCAGGTAGGTACACTTCATTGCCCATTGGAAGTTTAAACCCGAGCCTTCAATGTCGAACCCTCTCCAACTATTTAAATACAATTTCGAAGCACCAGGGCACACCAATCGTCCTTATTACCACCAAATAACTCTGCGATATGAAAACCTGGAGTTGAAGAAGACAGTTCAATTAGCAGTAATTCCATCCCTTATTTCTTACACACCTCAGCAGTTCCGCCATGTCGTCCGAGGAGCCTAACCCTCTTGCCGAATCCGGCGTTACGATACATTCCGATAGCGAACAATATTCAGCTGGCGAAGATATATCAACATCACCGCCCTCGTCGTCTTCCCCACCTATCGTTCTGTACAAGCCTCCGACCGTATGGTCAATGGTCCGCGGTGCTGCCATTAACCTACTGCTACCATTCATCAACGGCATGATGTTGGGATTCGGCGAGCTGTTCGCGCACGAGGCCGCTTTCCGGTTAGGATGGGGAGGCACAAGAGTAAGTCACGTAACGTAATAAGATATTGACCAATACGTAAGGCTAACGTTGGCTGCTCTGCGTAGGTCTTCCCTATATCACGGCAAAGAACACACCCAATCGGCCCGGGCGTCGAGATACGCGAAAGACCGAGACCGCGACCTAGCTTGCAAGATCTTGCGAGCTTGGAATAACACTATCCGGAGGCTCCAGTATTTGTATATTTACTCTAGAGTTGGTGTGATGAAGCATCTAACACGGGCATGCGTACTTCTGTTTTCGCCACGGGAATACCGAATACCTTTACGAACTAGACGGGCGGGAGAAACGGCGAGTGGAATAAAAAGAGATGCCCAGTGGCCTTTGGACATTTGATTGTGCGTGCATCATCTCTTGCGAGGGATTTCATAGCTCCGCGAGGCTATAGACGTGGAATGGTAAAAATAATAAAATTTATCGTATTCTGTTTCAATGATTTCTCCCTTATGCTCACATACTAGGCTGGGTAGCTATTTAGGTACTTCGGGTGGAACTGTTGTATAAGCCTTAGGAGTACGATTTTCAGTTTTTCTCGACAGTGTTGTACCTAAGGTGTGAACTACCTAGGTACTCACATGCTTATATTCAACTAGCATGATGATTGGAAGTAGTCATTATCCCGTTTGGGTTTATCGAGGGTGGTCGGAGTTCATTGTTGGGTGAGGCCAGCTGCCCAAGATGAGATAACGGACCGGAGCATACGTAACCAGCCCCGACAGTCTCCAAGGTGTTGCTTAGGTAATGTTCCCCAGCTGCGGTCCTAATCGATAGGCAAGTCAGGAGGTACCTAGGTACCTATCCGAGTACCGAATGGGGATTTCTTTAGAAAAAAAAATATTCGACGGCGGAACTCGTTGTCGCACCTCGACTGAGCTTCGAGAACGTCGACAATCATCGTCATGCTGCCGAGCAGAGGACTTCCAAGATCGGGCCCAGCGTCTGCGCTGCGGCATGCCTGGTCTGCTCGGATACAGGTATAACAACTTCCAATGGCCGACGTTTTCGCCTTGATTGCTAACTTCGGGGCTCTGTCCTCTTATAGCCGGCTCGACCCTCACAAGTCCCTCTACGACACTTTTCCCAGGCACGGTCCCGGTCTACCCTGCTGAGTCGGGTCCAGGGCGCATCCTGTATGTCAATATCTTCAATTGGTTCCCGCACGACCCTTGTCGCTACTGCATCTGGTGCATTCGCTCAGCGCTCCGGAGCCTCGCGAAATTTATCGTTGTGGCCCTTCTCTTCGAAGCCGCAACCTCCCGCTGAGACGCAGTCTACTTCTACAATCCCTACAGAGCAATCAGAACCCGTTGCGTCACTCGAACACCCACCAGAAGACACCCTCGCAAGCGCCTCTTCAGCTCACGCGCCCCAAGATGCTTCACTGTTGGCCCCGACAGGTCCTGCTGGCCTTGGCTCGGCGCAGCCCTCGGCAGATCCCTTTCCTGACTTAGATTCAACATCTATCCTTGATATACCCGAACAGATAGGCTACCTCAAGGCCCTTGGCTTGGAATTTGGATGGGGCCCAACTAGCTGTTGTGAATGGCTGGTTGAACATCTATATGTTTACACTGGTATGCCCTGGTGGGCTACGATCGCAGCGATAGCCGTCGCATGGCGTGTCGTCTTGTTCATGCCAACCTTGAGCGCGAGCAAGCACTCGGCGCTGCTACAGCAGGTCACCAAGGACCCCGCCTTTCTTAAAGCCAAAGCGGAATTCGAAGAAGCTACATGGAGAACTGGTGATCGCCTTGCCCAAATGCGGGCGCGTGATCAGATGTCCTTGATCAAGAAAAGGTCTGGCGCCAGCACTTTGCGGTCCATGGTTACGCTCTGGACTATTCCGTTCAGTTACGGCATGTTTCGACTATTCAGGGCTATGGCTGCTATACCCGTGCCTAGCTTGGAGACGGGAGGGTTGGCATGGTTCACCGATCTGACCGTCCACGACCCGTACTACATTCTCCCCAGCGTATCTGTAGCCCTTGCAGTAGCCATGTTTCAAGTACGTGTCCTACAAGCTTGACTGTCTAATATCTTGTTCAGTAGAATTTGGATTTGTAACTAACAGGCGACTAGCAAACCCGCGCTGCTAACTTGACAACCGATGCTCTGACCCAAACTATATCTGGATGGATGAAATTCGTCCTCCCTCCCATGATGTTTCTCTGCACGGCTTGGCTACCAGCCTGCATACAGTGGTTCTTCCTCATGCTTTCCGCTGGCCACGTTGTGCAGACGTCAGCAACTCTCAACCCGGCCGTTCGTCGCTGGGCCGGCCTTCCCCCTCTCCCATCCAAGAATCCAGGGCCTACCATAGCGAGTGGTGTGACATGGCAGGCACCGTCGTCAACCCCCAAACTGCAACCTGCGAGCAGTAGTAAGGATTCGAGCGGCTCAGCGAGCCTCTTCAGCGTCGATAAGCAGAAGGAGGAGTGGAAGAAGGCTCAAGCGTACGAGGAGCGGAGGGCGTTGGAAGAAAAGGAAAAGGCGTATCGCCGAATGGAAGATATTCGCCGGAAACGTGCCGAGAAGGGGAGATGATAAAGGGGCAGCCCCTACTCGGTGTACGATACGAAAGCTAGGATTGTATCATAGCATAGACGGAATGCTCCATCCTTTCCCGTAAGGCCGCGTTTGCTAACGGAGAAAGGCATCCAGCTTGGATGATATACCCGGTACTGTAACTACGCTGTATATATACGCTACGCGCAATGCAAGCTTCAAGCAGAAAATCTCAGGTCAAACCATACGTTGCTCAAATCAGCTGCATGATTTGGTTGTACGCCACTGTTGAATTTCTACTTTATCTTACAGTAGTATGCTAGGGCCCAGCGCCTATGAGTTCTCAGTCTTGGGGACAATCTTTATACAGGCAATTGATAGGAGCTAGGTTCTCCGACAAGCCTATCCTAATGGAGAAAATCGACTGGTATCTTTTGATTATTCCACGATGCGAAACGCAAGTCGTAGAGAATTACCGATATTTCCGAGAAAAGAGTCCTCACTATGTCAGGTCTCCGTAACAGACCCAATCTGCTTGCTCCCCATGGCGTTTCTAGTTCCAACATTCCCCAATAATTAKGACAGCTCGAACCCAGGTAGGTGGTATAATTTCTACCATCATCCAGAATAACTGCACTCTTGTTTCGAGTGCTAACAAAGGGGAGGTATAAGCCCCAAGCTCACCTTATCTAACGACCTTTTGTTCAATGTCTCATAATGTACCAACGTGAAGAGATTAAGAATAATAGAAGAGAAGTATACAGCACGAAGATGCACTCGTGCTAAAATACAGTGCCGTCCGAGTCGATCAAGATGGGCGGTTCCTTCGTATTCGGTCGGCTGACTTCCGCAATTTCGCGGCCGCCCTGTAGATTTTCAAGTGTTAACCCACCGGGTTCGAATAAGGGTAGAATCAGATGCCAGAAACAAAAAACAAAATAATAAAATTGCTGTCGTTGAACTCACCTTCCAGCTTCCGGCTTCAAGCAGCTGTGCCAACGTCAGCTCCCCACCGTTGAGCTCCTTCCTCAGAGCCTTGTTGACTTCAATTAAGAGCTTATCGAGGAAGCCCACCGTGACGCCTCTCCACTCAACGATCACATCGTCACTTGGTTCAAACATAGGCGCTACCTCAACACCTTTAGTCCCTGTCCGTCGGCAGTGATCGCTATAGTTCTGCAGGCCGCGCTCCATGTCGTCATGCTTCAACGACAAGACACCAAGATCAATAAACAGACCTCCATTCCTGTACTCGGGTAATCCAGTCAGCAGCTCCGTGCCGGCAAACTGGATCTTGAGGAGATTCGTCATGGGCTGCATCAATGAATAAGTGAGCCACTGGGTCAGCTTGTGGAAAGGTAGTATAGATTCCCAGGCCGCAGCGCCTGATCCCGACTGAGAATTGGGAAAGGGAGAGAGGCCAGGGGAGCTGGGCGGCAAAACCTGCTGCGGCATTGAAGAACAGGGCCATGCGTCACCCAGCGAGACGCCATCGATAGCTGTTCGCGACGGGGGCCAGATGGGGGCGAGCCCATTCATCAGCACATTCCAGAGCACGGGAATGACCACGATAGGGGTCGAAGAAGCTTGTGTTGTCGGGTGGGCGAGGAGATAGTCTGCACATCAAACTGGTTAGCTATTCCCGATCACTAGGTATATTAAGGGGCTGGCGAATCGCATGAGACAGAGCCACGTACCAATCATGTTGCCAGGTCGCCCATTGTCGCCAAAATAATCTGTCTTCCTCGCCAATGCATCGCCGAGCCGGATCAAAAGTTGTGCTCTGCCCTCCAAGCCGGCGAGCTCGTTACCAGGACGAGACTGCATACCCTTGGCCAATTGTTCGACTGTGAGTTTCCTGAGACCGTCCTTGTCAACCTGGAATTTGTTGTTCGGGTTTCCGGAGAATAACCCCTATTCAAGACACATAAATGTCAGCGCGGACCCCTTAATCATGAATACACCCATCAACGCATGGGAATCTTCCATCATAGGTGCGCACGTACAGCTTTGAACATCTCCAAGCTCGCAATGGCCAGACCCTCGGACCTCCTGTAGATGCGACCGTTCTCGGCACTCTTGAAGCTCCAGCTGGTGCCGGCGCCGGCGTCGAGCAGGACGCTGATAAGAAATAGGTCGATTAGTCGGCGACATTTCTCGGTGCTGTCGACCGTGTCTGGGAAGGTGGCAAGCAGGTTGGCGACTCGATCCCGCCCGCCGACGCAGAAGTGCTGATACCGGCCGTGGGGTGGGATGGACAAAAACGGCGGGTCGAAGTCTCGCTATGCCTTCTAGTTAGAACAGCTGCAAGTCCAGTGTCTAGCAGTAAACTGGGGTTGCTTTGGTAATATTCGCACCTTGATGATGCCGCACACGAATGTGACTACGTCAGGAAACTTGCTTATGTCGACGTCGAAGTGGTTAAGGTTGTTGCGCAGAGCCTTATCGGTCACGATCTTGCAGCGCTCGCGGACGGAACCCAAGCTCTTCAGATAGCCGGCCGCGTCGAGGGACGGGTCCGGTGGCTTAGGCAAGTTGACTCTGGGCAAGGTATGAGGCGTCATGGGAGTTAAAGGTGTTTGAGGCACGCTGCCGGCCGATGTGCGATTGATGCTGTGAATCTGGATTCTCGAGGACGAACTCTTGACGTTGGACCCTTCCGAGTTCAGAGATGCCGTATCGTTTCCAGCTCCAGCCGCCGTGGCATTGACCGGCTTGGGCGTTTTGGGTTTTCGAGAGAACAAACCCATCCTGGTTGGTTGTAAAGGTATGCCTAATTGCTTTTTTCTATTTATGTGGCGTTCCCTTTCTTGTCCTCACGCGTCCTAGGAACACGATTTTTTTCCTTTTCCTGAACCTTTTTTTTAAAACTTGTCTCAGGCAGATTGTATGTGGTTGGCTGGTTGGCTGGTTTTTGGTGTAGGTACAGACGGGCACCGAACCGAATTCAGCAATCAGATCGATCAGATCAGCGCAGAGAACCGGGAGGGGTAGGTMCCCGAGCCATGTATCAGTAAAGGGGGAGGGGCCCTTATTTGCTTTTGGCAGGTCTACCCAAGCTAACCAGCTAACATAGCTAATGGTACCTTATCTAGACAGGACAATCGGACGGCTTCCAGCTTAAGTCGAGTGGAGAAAAGGGTTGGGTGTGGGGAAGAGGGAAAAAAATGAGTAAAAATGAAAGCTCAGGGGTTGAATCTGCCTGAATAATAAAAGAGCTTGTGAATAACGTCGCTAATGCCTGTCTATATCGACCGATTGACTCTCTGCACGACGCTAAAATTCTAAGATGGAGGAAACGAAGCATAGATGTCCAGCATGGGCAATGGACAATAGGAAAATAGACGGCCAAATCAGTGTAAATGTACCTAATGCTTCAAATGGATGCTATGAATGCAGACACCCAGGTGTTGTGGCTAAAAAAGATAGGCAGACCGATAGATTAGATAGGTATGGCGCACTATGTAGCTACTAGCTAGCTAGGGGAGGTGATCTAGAACGAGGGTAGCAGGGTAATAGGTGTAATGAAGAACCGGTTTGCACTAATAGCAGATCATGTTTTCTTCCCTGTCTGTCTAGTTTCGTTTGTCTTTCTTCACTTACTGCTATCGATGGTGTCAATATTCCAGCGACGAAAATGATTGGACTGGCAGAAGTGGCATGATTGCTTAATAGAGGAACACACAGGAGCACGATGCCTAGCTGGGAGCTTGGGCGGGCAAATGGGAACGCTGTATGTCTTTACAGAGGCCTATATTACGGCGTTTAGCCCTCTTCAGGAGATCGATCAAACGGTGGAGCTATCCAATGCTGCTAGGATTCATCAGGATCAACAGGAACCGCCGAACTGGGGACGGGGAAGGACAGGGGTTCTAAGTTTTAGGAGCGCCAGGGGTCAAGTTCGGGTCCCGACCGAGCTGCTCTTCTGATTTGCTTCCTTTTCCTCGGACGCAGCTCTGGCAGTGTGGCCGCTCCGGTTCTCCGGTTCTCTGGTTAACGATTCTCAGGGATTCATGTACGGAACCAACAAGTCTGACTGTCTATCGATAGATACCTACACAAATAAAAAAATACCTCATTTATTTTGGGCTGGCTTAGACGACGATCCTTGTGCCAGACGTAATTTGCCAAGTCCTATTGACCAGTGCTCAAGACCGCTCAATTTTTCCTCATGTGTAGGGTTGCGATCGTGTGCATTTGGGATGCGATCCTTCGAAGTATGTACGTATGGTCAATAAGGTCAATAACACGCCTCTTATAACCCCGGGGTAGTATTTTTGGAGATGGACGGGATGACATGCAGGCAAAGAGACCCTACTTGCTCGCCCTAGCAGGATCCGAGCGCGTCCATAGAGGCCATTCCTTATTAAGTGTTTGCTGACTGAGCCATCAGTCGCTCGCCTCTCCCAGGAGCAAACACCTCGAAGATAGCATGGCCGAATTGTCCAATAAGGCGATGATTTACGGTTGCTCGCTTAATTAAGCGCTCAACGGCGCTAGTGAGAAGCATGCTCTCATATGGAAGACTCTTCACATTCTCTACCAGCGAGGGCCTGGCATGAACCATCACAGTTTATCCACACCTCGGAATCTGGGCATCTCCAGATGAAAAAGCACGAATGGCTTGTTTTCGCTGCAACCGTGTATCATCGTATGATAGTCGATAGGCCCCTACCGCATGGCATAGCTCGTGCGACGAGTAGCGTCGTTCCTGTAGTCATAGTGCTACACCGGATTGACTATCCGCCAACTCCAATAGGTTCGAAGTCCAAGCCAGAGGAATGCCAACCCGCGGGGAGTGATAGTAGAGCAAGCGTCAAATCCATCCTTCTTGGGCAGTTCTACATAGTTGATCCGAGCGGGCGGTTCTCTACCTAAGATAGTCTCAGACTAAATGTTTAGTTTCGAGATTAGTTCGACGCGATCGCTTTCCGAAGACGACAGCTCCGAGATACTGGACGGCGACCCAATATTAATGTTGTCCATCCAAGCAACAGGGCTTCTAAGACTACCTTGCTTGGCCATATTCCCAGCTTGAACTGTCTAGTTTTCGCATCGCGACATGGGAACGGACCAGAGATCGGGCCTTCAGAGATGCCCCTTGATGGACTGTCTCCTGGCCGCATATATAAGTCTCTTTCTCTTCTTGTACTAAGTATAAGGACAGGAAGTACAGTGGTACTCTTTGTGTGCTGGATTAAGTGTTTTATATGTAAATACACCAATACTGATTTACCCATAGACTTATATAGCTGTATCAACTCTCAAGCTCTATTACTAGAAACATGATGAAGCTATTAAATATGGGCGATGATTAAATTAGCTTTAGCTCCTACAGAATCTTGGATTTATTGAGAACGCCATTTTCCATCATCTCATTTAGTGTCACCTAGAGGTATCTATCGTATGTAGTGACTGGCCTTAAACATCGTAATGAGGTACTTAACATATGTGCCCAAGAGCTTCAGGGAGAGACACCCTTGATCTCGGTGAATATTAGGTACTTGAAAAGTCAAGGACTCAGCCTCATGCTATCAACTGGTTTAATAACTGTGCCATATTAATGTTTGAAAAACTTACTCGAAGGGAGCGAAATTCATGAGTAAAACATTAACCTAGGCTAGTAAACTATTCAAAATATAAATGAACTTAGAAGATCTTGGAGGATTACACCAAGGCGTCCCGGGTACTTGTGACGTTGTAAACGAGACCAGGACTATGTGGACAAAGAGAGTCACCTGTATATACCTAGTTACTCTGTCCTTTAGCAGATAGGTTGTAGTTTCTCGCGTAATAATGTTGTCCTTTCCCGTATCTTATGGACCGGCTCATGGTACTTGATGCAACTGTAATCCAGTGCACCCACAAATTGCTTGAATATGAGAATTCCAGGTTTCCAAATATTGCACCCGGTCAACCACTAACTTGTTACTTAAGAGACTATATGGGAAACATGCTAGTAGTTATTCTGTTGACATATTCACTTTAACACAAGTCATTTCTAATCCTCGTAAAATCTTATAACTGTAGATTTGATCATAACTTAGTGAAAATTTCCGCTACTTTATGCTTTAATGGTGCCCTTCTACGTCACAATAAATGGAACATAAATCTCAAGTTTTTGATATTGCTCTCTTAAACAAGCGTTATCTAACAAATCACTATTTGAGTTTCTTAAATCATTATCAATGACTACCAGGAGACGAGACGGCTACGCTAAAGCTTGTTCCGGACACACAGGACGTAGTGAAGGAGACCTAAAATTATGTACCTAAACAAAGATTAATTACCTTCTTTACGTCTACCGTATCTTATAATAGATAAGTTTAAATGGTTGGCATTGTGATAAGAACCAGCTCATATAAACTAATCCGCATCGTTACTGCCTTGAATTTTCCCTGCTGTCCCTTTTACTACTATTAAATCGTTACTTTAAATCGATGGATCGAATAATGAATTGATCTCTTCGTAAGGTTGTTCATAACTGCTCACTAACTAGGTACCTACCTAATGTATCATTTTACGATAAAGGCTTTCCTATGTTAAGATATACGATTCCCAAAATTCATTGGTGATCTTATGTGAAGCTTGTCGTTTGTACAGAAATAACAAGACCTAATGCACTTGTATTACATCAAAGCAGCCTTTATGGTACTGTCAAATCGGCAGCTCATTATAGCATGCACTATTTCCTCATTGTTATAAGGCCGACCATAGACGAGGGTAATAATTACGTTGTTGCGCAAAGAACTACAACCTAATAGCTAGAGAGCCGAACATACATACAAGAGACCACTTTGTCTAAGTATCCCTTACGAGATCCAAAGTATCCGAATCCTGACACCCATCTCATAGAAATGAAGTCACTCTATGCACTCGTTTCAACCTCCTTGACATTTAATTGCGAGAACAGGAACTGACTGTCATGATGTGGGCATAGCAAGGAAAAGACTACTAGGTTAATGAATGTCCCTACATCATGGGTTTCGGAGATGCCCGCCAAATAATGCTAGATAAATAAGTACGTTTTTCTTCTGCTTGCTTTATCCTTAGCTTCAATGTTCTTATGGGTCCAGAACTTTGGTAGGTCGAACCTTTGACATGTGTTTCTTTATATGATTTTAGAATCACAGGTACTTTAGCATCAGCACGCTACCGTGTTTAATACATCATCCAAGTAGTTTTTAGAATGTATTACTGAGATGTAAGGAGTCAAGGCTTTGTTAAGTCCGATATTTATATGCCTCGAGAGTTCAGAAAGACCTTGCAAATTTGGGGCTAGTCTAAGTTAATAATTCGTCTTCCATGCCTCCACGTAAAAGTCCACGAAGCAAGGAGCTTTTGCAAATGAAACTGTATTTTAACTGCTGACTTTTCTTTACCGAATTCGCGCAGCGCTGTGCTTTCAGAAGGGTTACACTAATATTAAGATTTACCGTTACAGATTCAAATAACACCATATAATACTACGTATTTATACGAGGGAGCGTATGGATTTACGTCTAGCTTTAGGTGCTGTGGACCCACCGAGTTTTGTGAATTCATAGCTGAATTTGTATCTTAGCCCGTTAGTAATGAATGTGTGAGGATGAAGATGAGTGGTACTGGCTTATATCCGGCGTCTCAGTTTTCGGATGTTGAAGAGCTCCGTCAGCTTTGCTAGCTCTCAGCTATCGTACAAATTCAGCCACTCTTGGACCGCCGCAGCTTATGTCATTACGATATTCAAAGTCTAGACCTTGGCATGGGTTCTTCTCAAGGTTCTTTACCATTTAGCACATGAGAAGTGTTCCATGCAGTAGCCACCCAGCCTACGGAGTACGTGCATAGTACTATGCGTCAAGTGCCATAAGACTTTAGACATTGGAACTCCCCACTAGAATCTGAATATTTGATTGGTCAATGAAGCTAATAGCATAAGCAAAATAGCATGGATTGAGCCTTTATTTAACCCTGATTGGTCAATCAGAGTGGAAGAGGACGATAAGGTCCCCTGGTTGGCTGTAACCGTGCCAGGTTGTACAGCACACCATGCGTGTCAGCACGGTCGAAGGATCGAAAACTCTATCGCTCCGTTCATATGATCCTATTAGCGCCGGCATTAGCTAAGGCATGATGTATTCTGGATTTGTCTGCTGGACCGAATTCTTGGACCTGGTTGAGGTCCTCACGTATCCACTGTACCTACGTAGCATTGTGGCTCCAGAGCACATACATGGCGACGGAGATTACTGCTGTATCTACACAAATACGCGGCCTAGAAACTACCTCTATACTTGATCGTCACCTCAGACGGAAGCTAAAACGATTATGCCACAGCCATGAGGAGGTACTCGTGGCAAGAGGGGTACATGGTGTGGGCGGGTTTAAGAACCGCATCGTCCAGTAATAAACACGAAGGTAACCTTGATAACTATGATGAATCAGAGGTAAAAAGGACACAAGACTCAGGTTTGGTCTTCACCTAAATCGAACATCACTCCCCATAGCAGCTATTATGTTTGCGTCATGTCTAGAATAGGTAGCAGGTCTACGGTGCATTGTGGGATTTTGTATTGGAGGCACAGTAATGTATATTGACCATCACCTGCCCCATTGGTAGGGACTAGATGCTGTAAGATGCATCCACATGGGTAAGAGGATATTTATAATCCTTGAGCCCCACGTTGAGGCCATTGGTATACATGTAACGGTGGTAGACGTACCCTCGGCCACGAGCGTCAGCATTTATCTCCAGGTCTCGAAGTGAGCCTTTAATACCAGATAGTCCGACTTATTGTTTCCTCACCGTCCTCACTCCCATCTTCTCGACTTGCGCGCTGCGCAAAGGCGCCCTTTCACAATGGGTGTCATCGAAGATATCGCAGACAACTACTCCCAAGGCCAGATGATTCGCCTTGGGATCGCTTTCATGATATTACCTATTGTCGCTGTMGGCTTAAGATTATGGGCAAAGGCACTTGGGAAAGGTATCAAAATGGATGATTACCTCGTCATCGCCGCAACGGTACGTCATATATCAGAGAATTTATGTCTAAGAAGATGCGGCTTACGAGTTGTAGGCTGTTGCCGTCGGTTGCGCGGCAGTTCAGTTGGTTGCTGCCGTTGAGGGCCAGCTCGGCCAGCACCAGTCAGTAGGACCCGACGGAATGCCGCTCCTCGACGATCCCCGATTCGTCACTTATGAGAAGGTAGGCCATGAGCTCGCTTAGAAAAGGAGACCGGTGCCAACTTATTATAGTGCAAGCTCGCGGTCAACATCCTCTCTACCGTCGGCCTCGGATTCGTGAAGTCGTCTATCTTAGTCTTCTATATGAACATCTTCTACGGGAAGCCTTTCAAGACCGCTTCACAGATTGTGCTTGGTCTCGTCGTCGCCTGGACGATCTCGTTCTTTTTCGCGAACCTCTTCACCTGCTTCCCGATCAGTCCGTTCATCGAGCCTTTTTACCACAACAACTGCGTCGACGGGCTTGCGTTGTGGTATGCTATGGCCATTTCAGACATCATAATCGATGTGATCATCCTTGTTATGCCGGTGCCAATGGTTCTGAAGTTACAGCTGCCGCTGAAGCAGAAACTTGGCGTACTGGTTATGTTCCTTCTCGGGGCAACGTGTGTTCTCATTCCATGATTTCCCCTTTTCCGCAATTTTCTAACAATGACTCAGAGTATGCGCATTCAGTCTCACCCGTGCCTTGATCTACGTCCACGTTGGTGATAGTCTAGCTCTGCACTTCAACGACGAGACTTGTACGATATCCATTCTATAACAGGTCTTTATACGATGGTGGCTAACTTATGCAGATTACACCTCCCCTGTCTTCTTCTGGGCAGTCATCGAACTGTCTACAGCGGTCCTCAGTGCTTGTCTGCCGACTTATCGGCCAATATGGCTTCTGCTACGTGGCCGTCCTATCCGACAGAAGAAGCAGGGCTCGTACTTCTCAAGAAACCACGCGAGCAGCGGCCTCAGTGGAAGTGGCCGAAACTACCCATTGGGGCCTGACAGCGATTACAAAGACGATATCAGGCTCACCGACAACGTGCGCGGGGTGGACGTAGACATACACGCTGAGAGCAGTCGTTCAGAGGAACAGCTCGCGGTTATTCGTGGAATTACCGTTGAGCGCAGCGTTCATCTGGGTAGCCAGCCAGCAGAGCATGTGTAATAATAGAAGCATACTACATACGTAGATAATTCTGCATTGGGCAGGCGTTCGGATCGGATACCAATATATCCTGGAAGACCACTCGACTGAACCAAGACCAAGTCTGTGACACTATACGAGTTTACACATCCGTAATCTAATCGATAATGTGAGTAGGTGAGTCTGTGCAATTTATTCTTGAATCCATACTGGGCAGAGAAAGACAGGACTTAATCATGTTGTATTGGGAAAGATTTGGGGGGGGGGGGGGGGATTAGGTACCCCTCTACAGTGCTTCGCACTTAGCATTTTCTTGTACCTAGGAGGACTCTAGCGTGGGGCAACGGAATTAGAAAATCTTCCTGTAGCGCCGAATTGAGCTAATGGGAAATATGACGTATTGATCAGCGTCTGAGAGCTAGCGAAATATATGCCTAAAACCTAAGGGCTGGCAGGKGCACTTAGGTACCTCTAGGTAGATAGGTGCAAGCGGACCGGGGTGCCTAATTCCAGAGAAATGAACTAGCGGGGTACCTAATTCCATATCTTGGAATTTGCACAGATCTTTGCTCACGATTGTGAAGTTAAAAAGACATTGCCGAGTGATAGCAAAGTAATGTATATCGATTAGAGCATGAATAGCACGGATTCTATCATGAAGCCCCCGAAATCCGTCTGTATTATATTCGAGTAGCGGTCACCAGCACAGCAGGCCAGGTAAACTTCTTTACTTCACCTTCACCACCGAAGTGGACGTTTAGTTCTTGGAATAGCCGGTTAATCTCTGCATCTCCCTCCCCTACAGCTTCTTTGAAGCCTGGGAAAAGGACGCTGAAATACCGCTTTAGCTCGGCAAGGTCCCAATCGTTTCTCCACCMCTCCGGATCCTCTCTCTCTTCTGTGTGCTCCGAGGGCTTCACGTTGCTGGTCGAGCTGATAGGGAACCCGCACGCCTCCTCCCCGAAGAAGGGCAGAGTAGCGCTTGGATTCCACTTGATTCTTCTTACATCCGTCCACGTTTGTGGGTCAAGAGGGACATAGTCGAGCCACGATTTCATGCCTTCTGCTGCTCTCTGAAAGCCGGCTTTACGGCGGTCACCGCTGCCACGAATCACCTTGGACCAATTTCGCACCATAATCTCATCGATCAATGGCTGCGCTTCGGCACGCAACTTTGGGTCGGAGAACGTGGGACGCCCGTAGAACCAGAATGCTAGGGTTCCACCAGGACGGAGTAAGCGCTTGAAGTTCTCCAGAGCCACGTGCTCGTCCATTAGCACCATGGCTTCGGCTACGGCGACGAGATCAGCAGAGCCAGGTGGATGGTGCTCGAGTAGGTGTTCGCCCATGCAGTGAGTGAATGAGATGCGTTCGGGCCCGAAGTTGGATGCGAGTCGGCGTCGAGCAACGGACAAATGTGTGTCATTGATATCTGAGGCGACAACGTGGGCGAAGCGGGAGGCCAACTCAGCTGAGACCTGACCGGCCCCGCAGCCGACATCGTGTGCGACCTCCCATCGGGAAGAGTGCGCAGAATGCTGAGCGTAGATCTCGTTGTAAAATGCGGCACTGTACTTTGGCCGCGTCGAGACATAATCATTCCAGAACTTTGAATCATCAGCCGAAACACGCCAGAAGTTTTCTGAATCTTCTTCTTGCTGCTTCAGCGTGGCGGTGCAACTGAAGTGTCTCTTGGTATCGAACCGGCGAGGTACCTGAATCCCTCGAGTCGCACAGGGGTACAACCTGGCTGTCTCTCTGCTGGAAATATTCAAGCCATTGTGATACGGAAGAAAACATGTCCGGGTACCCCGCCGGAGGGCGGAAAGATGATGATTCTTTGTGGGCCTCATGTTCCACTGCTCTACGACATAACTGTACGGGTATTTCCCAACCTGTGCAGTGGTTATGTAACCAGCTTATAACACATTCGTAACAACCACTATTATCACCACCTACTATTACTACCTGCCATTACTATATCCACGTACTATCACCGCTATCGTTCCAAGTGGACCCCGGCATTTTGTCTTAGATCCATTCCCTCCTTGGCGGTAGCGGAGCAATAAGACCCTGTACAAGGTTTCGGTGAGATCCGTACCGGGACGGGAGCTTATTCTGTTTAGTGTCAGAGTTCCCGCTTCTCTACGGAGGTCAGTCAACTGTTGTAAGTTGTGTTATGCGCGCATCTCTTTGAGTCGTTTCCACACAACTGCAACTCCTTTGGTGGGCATCTAAGGCACCTCCCATCACACCCTACGTTCAAAGGGGAAATTGTGCTCGTCGAAGCAACCAGGTAATAGCGTGGTATACATACATGCGGCTATGTCMCCCTACCATTCGGTCTCCCCGCCGTTGATACAAGGAAATCTTCCAGAGGTTTTCTCACGTGTCGCGGAGTCAATCTGAATGTGGCATCCTGGCGTCAGCAGGATCTTTGGGCTTATGCACCTGCATGAAGTGTCGTATCGCTTACCTGATCTACCACAAAGTTCACCGCATGGTCTACCCTGATAATCGCTTCATTGAGCCCGAATCGCCTAGCCCCTTCGTTACCCATCTCCGTCTGTACGAAGCTAGTCTCGTCGTTAGCAGCTGTGTGCCTCCGTGCCTCATTCTTGCATTCTCTCACCCTGGATCAACAGCAAAGATGCAGATCCCCTCTTCAGCATGCTCAAAATGCAATTTGCGGACCAGGAAGTGTGCTGCTGCTTTACTAGCGCCGTAGGCACCCATAGGGAGCGGATACTTTTCCATCCCCCCTGTAGAACCCTGCATGCTTCCCAATAGCACGAACCGGGGGCGGGTTGGCGACTTTGCCAGGAGGGGTAGCGTGGCCTGGGCGAGGCGCAGCGGACCTAGAGCATTAACGTTGAAGAGCTCGGCGAGTTGACTGGGCTTTACTTCGGCAAGGGCCCCAATCGCGATGCTCAACCCGGCGTTTGCAACGACGATGTCCAGATGCGATATCTTTTCCGAGGATTCGAGATGTGTAATCGCTTTCTCTGCGTCGACGTCGGAGGTACTGTCAATTTTGGCTATTATCAATTTGCTGTCTTCGCCTTTCGGAAGGCCGGCAAGGTTCTTCGACGCTATTGACTCTGGATCTCGGACACCGGCAATAACTGTTGTCCTTGGCCGCGAGAGAAAGACTCGTGAGAGGCCGAACCCCATACCTGCTCTGTGGGTCAGCACGTCATATTTAATCGTCCTTCATGTGTAAAGAAGCTACCTCTACTTGCGCCAGTGATGAGAACTACGGTGCTCGAAGACATAGTTGTGTAACAAATCCAAATTCGAACGACCTTCTATAAAGTTGTACAGTTGCATCCAAAGTTGAACTGGAATTCTGTCTACTTTAAAATACGTACCTCGACATACGCCATGAAATTACAAAGCTAGCATAGTGTTTCAAATAAATTAACTTTGGATATTTATAAATTTATATGTAATACTGTTTTTCTAGATGTACAGAATGGCAAAAATACCGTTGACTTTTACATAAGCTCGCTTGTGTTACATGCGCCTTTAGGCCGCAGAGTTAGCCGCCGTAATGTGTCTACCCATGAATCAACTACATCTTGCTTACTGCCCTACGCGGTCCGACCATCCCCGGTTTTTATCACATTCATACCTCCCCTTTTTCTCCCAAGATAGACGAAAACTCCATGGCAGAATCGACGACCTTCGACTACGTGATAATTGGCGGAGGCCTTAGCGGTTGTGCCCTGGCCTCTCGCCTTAAACACTCGCTCCCAGACAGGTCCATCTTGATCATCGAAGCTGGCCCTGACCCGGCGCCAGAACACGATGTCGTCACGCTTTTAGGCGGCTTCGCCCTGCAAGGCAGCGCGCTAGACTGGCAATTCCGGACGGCCGCAACTCCGTCAACGGCGGGCCGTACACATACGCTAACTGCTGGTAAGACGTTGGGCGGCGGCAGCGTGCTCAACTATGGTGGATGGTCACGCGGTGATGAACCAGACTATGACATCTGGGCCGCACGGCTGGACGGGGATGATCGTTGGAGCTATGCTGGCCTCCTGCCCTACTTTAAGCGTTCTGAACGCTACTACGATCCAGATGCGAGCCCCGACCATCATGGGTTTGAAGGCCCGATGAAGGTTACTCCGGTTAAGGCGAGTCATGTCAACAGGAAGTATCCCCTACGCGATCCCATAGAGCGTGCATGGACGGAACTCGGCACTAAGAAGAACCTTGACCCTTTCGCGGGTCGCTTGGTTGGATTGAGCGATTACCATGAGAACTGGGAAGATGGAAAAAGGCGGCCAAGTCACGTCGCGTATTCGTTGGATGGGGTTGTTGTGAAGACGTCCTGCCCCGTCTCGCAGATTCTATTCGAGAAAACAGGCGGAGACCCCGTGGCGATGGGTGTCAAATTAGAGAATGGCCAAATAATCACTGCAAAGAAAGAAGTCATCTTGTCCGCGGGCACGCTACAGTCACCGCGTCTTCTACTCCGCTCCGGTATTGGGGAGCCCTCAGTCCTATCGGAGCGTAATATCTCGCTGGTGCAGTCACTCCCTAGCGTTGGTCAGCAGTACTTCGACCATTTCGCCTTGTTTCAATGGTTCAAACTCAAAGATCCTTCTCGTGGACTCGCGTTAGGCCACCCCAATTTGTCTGACCCGATATTTGTCGCAGGCATGCCGGTTGATTGGGCCGCTAATGAAGGTCTTCCACGGGATATTCTGGAGAAAGCACTCGACGAGGACGGCGTTACTGGTCCAGAGCGTGAGGCCCTGCTGCAGCCCGGACGTGTATTCGTGGAGACGCTGGTCCTCTACCACCCGCTCGCCCCTGGCTTTCCAAACGACGGTAGTATCGTTTGTACCTCCGTTATGCTCACGCTGCCCAGTAGTCGTGGCCGTGTATCGCTACCCCAAGACATTGACAGCACGAACCTACACATTGAACCTAACTACTTTACAACCGCCCTCGATCGCGTTTGCCTGATTTACGGTGCACGACGGCTACTCAGGCTCATGCTAGGCACAGAATCTATGAGAGATTTCGTAGAGTCTGAAGTGCCGCCGCCTGGTCACACTCCGCTTACGCTGGAATCCTCTGATAGTGAGATCGAGAACAGGATCAGAGCTATCGGCGTCGCCCACTTTCATGCTGCAGGTAGCTGCCCAATGGGTAGCGTGGTGGATGGCGATCTTAGGGTTAAAGGGGTCCAAGGTCTCAGAATATGCGATGCTAGTATATTTCCAGCCCCTGTGTGCGGACACCCAATGGCGAGCCTGTACGGCGTTGTGGAACAGGCTGCTGAGATCATCGCTGAGAGCGCCTAAGAGCAGAACCTCAGCCTGCTCAAGGGTCCTTTCAGTCCCGCTTCCAGTGAAGCATTGGAACCTTGATGATAGCCATTCGATGACGATATAAGAACCAGTCATAATCATGCGCAGTAACATGACGACTCTGCAAAGTGGCATGAGAGAATGAATGCAATAGTTTCATGTTAGGATAGAATATAACCTTCCCCGATGGATTAACCGAAATTATCAAAATGGAGATTATCTATTAGCAGAATCTATATCCTTTAAATCTCCGTGAGGGCTAAGTATCTTGAAACAGCCACCACCATTTCCACGTAGTATACCTGACGCCGAAGGGTCCACGAGGTCATTACAAATCAAACCATTGGTTAAACACGTTCTTGGGATCGTACTTCTTCTTGAGCTGCTGAAGCCTAGGTGTGCTATTATAATATACGACCTCGTTGGTCTCGTCTCCGAAAGCGAAATTGACATACCTGGGCTTTAATGTCAGCAACAGGAGCAAGGAATAAGGTGAACTCAAGAGGATACTCACGTGCGGTTTGCTGATAATCCGTCGTTCTCGCGTAGCAGATTACGTACATTGGAACCAAACGCCTCAGCCGTACTGTCGAGACTAGCATCCGGATACCAGGTTATAACGAAGCCGTTGAAGCGGATATCTCGGTTCGCGAACGACGCCGAGTCGGACGGGAACGACCGAGCCTTATCAAGCGAATAGCACTCGACTACGACCGTTGTGGAACCCGTGTTGGGATTCTTGAGGAAATCAGTAAAAGAGTTCCAAATTTGGCGCCAAGTGGACGGAACAAAGTGATTGAAACCAGAGCTGTACGTAGGCTTGCGCTCGCCCTTGGTACAGAAGCCATCAGCACCGGCGTTCCATTGGTTCTGTGGCAACACCGCCGTAGTGTCATTATAGGGCCCAATGTCAAGAATCGATTTGAATGCCGCACGTCCGTCCGCTTCTGTACCGTAGTAGAAGACTGTTACGAGTATCGTGGGTGTGAAGTCCGGAGCCCCTGTCGTCAAGAAATACAAGAAGATGTTCATGTGTGACTCAAGTTTTAAGTCCTCAATGCCCTGCACGRCCTGTTCGAGCTTGTCCTCGGTGAAGAACAGCCCGCCAGTCCAGGCCGTGTTCTGCGTCCTCGGCAGCGGCGTGGACTTCATCACGGCTGAAGTGACAATGCCGAAGTTGGGCCCTGCACCACGGAGAGCCCACCACAGGTCCTTCTGCTCAGGAGTTATAGTAACAAGGCTCCCATTCGCAAGCACGACGTTGAAAGAGAGGTAATTGTCAACCATAAAACCGTAAAGACCCATCAAGTTGCCGTAGCCACCACCAAGTCCCGCACCTAGCGCTCCCACACAGTTGCAATTGCCGGTGAGGACTTGAACATCATTGTCATATGCTTGGGCGATGACCTCCTCGATGATTGCACCTCCTCCGATACGTGCTTGCGTCTTATCTGCACTGAATACCGTGTTGTTGAGGCCGCGTAGGTTGATCAGAAGGCCGTTCTGACCGAGGTGAAACGCGCCACTCCAACCGTGGCCTCCGTTCTGTGCTAGAAATGGGATATTCTTTTCTAGACAGTACTGGACCTGCTGGATGTTAGAACAACTAGCTCATCGTTAAATAAGAGATACTACGGACGGTTGCCTCCACATCGCCTTCGGTTGCGACAGTCACAACGGTGCCGGGTTGGGGAGCATGGAATTCGCTCCAACGCGGTGCTGTGGAGGCATCGTGGGAGATAGTCGCACCGGCTGAGAGCCGGCTCTTGAGATCGTCGTTGCTTGAGCAGACAGCTTTGCTGATGCTTGCAATGCCAATGCTGGCAAGCAGTCCAAGGAGTCGAGAAGATCGCATACCGAGTTCGTGTGAGAGGATGGTGCAGGAACGTAAATCGGCGCCAGGACTACGACTTGGGGGGAAGTTAAAAATAAGAAAGTGCAGATCCGGGATGCACACCCATGGGGCGAGGCTCTTCCAAGATCCGCGCTGCCACGCTGCCACGTTGGAGAGCTACTAGTAGTGTATAGCTCTTATCCCGGTTGGGTCTGTACCTGTTAAGCAGGGGTTTGATTGACTGCGCCGTTCCAGGTCAGCGATACGACCTGCCGCCTTGGGTAGCTGAGGGTCCTTAGCTACGATGCACATCGGTTCTGCGATCCTTTGATCACATCACGTAGCTAGCTGCTGAGCTTACCGGCTTACCGGCTAGCCAGGCCTGCCAGGGTTCGCCGGGGCATCTTTTCAGCGTCCCACTTTGAGTCGGACCACCGTTCTCGTTACAAATGTTGACATGAATGATTATTAAGGGATCGTAATTAAAAAAACAAGTATAATTATCCACAACTACCTCACAAATCCGTGGTCATGGTATAAGTCAGGTGGCCGTCTAACGTAATTCCACCATTACTAGCGCTATTCAAATGGTCCTCGTTTACATTCTCGTCTTTTCAAGCGCGCGTAAGGTAACCGAGGTGGATTAGGTTTTCGTTATTTCCCTATTAGCAACTTGATTTGAGCTTTCGCCACGAATGAACCTGATCCACACCACATAAGCTGACCTTTCTTGTTACCATGTGTTGTGCGTTTCGTGTGCCAGAAGCTGTGGAAACTATTTCGCAAATAATTTGATTTCGGTACATAAATCAGAATGTCCACCAATTGAAAAGGAAGAACCGTTAGCTGATCCGAGGCCAGTGTCGTCGTCGATTATTACATCTAAAATGGGTACCTAGATTATCTACCTTTCCCAAAGCAAACGCGGTGCCCTTAGTCAAGGTTCTTTAGGAGGTACTTGAGGGAGCCCAAGTTCCTGCCGGTGCTGCTGTCGGCTTCTCCCTTTTATTATTTTATTTGACGTGAAATTCTCTGGCCGTTACTATATTTGTGGACTCAAACCCTTTTCAACACTATCTTTCTGCGCCCATAGGTGATGAACAGTCCCCTCTTGTTCGCACATCCCGCAGTAGAGTCTTATCGATGGATCAAATACAGTTCTCACAGATCTAGAATTGATATCTAATGTTTCATAGTGATTACTGGTTAATAGCTCATCATACGGGTTCTAATACGGAATTATAATGGATATAACCTGAGAATACTACCTAGTCAGAAGCATAACCTCTCTGAGCTTGTTGTATTGAGACGAATATACCTTTGAATAGAATATTGAGAAATCCAATCTTTGTATACCAGGTGCCTCTCGTATCCGTATTCCAGCTTCTCTCAAAATGGCGACATAGTTCATGTGTCTTGCCCACCAAGGAGTTGGATGTTGAGGCTTGGTAAAACCTCTGTTGTGGACTAAAATAGAAATATTTACCTCTTTGAAAGAACCGAGCTTTTCATGCGTTAACCCATCAGATAGTGGTCCATCATGAACACGCCACGAATCACGACGAACCTTTATGTACCCTTCATCACAGCCTCATATGCTTGCTTACGCGGCTATTTTATTCTACATGTTCATGAATCTCGACCCAAATATCCTCTCATGCTCAAAGATCTCCGGTAGAATTTGTCATGAGCCGTAATTTAAACCCAATAAGTGCAGGGGTGTTAACTGGATGCCAGCTCGTATCCTTTAAGGCTTATTAAAAGTAGTGTTCACGGGTTGAGTCTAGGTTAGAGGTGTACTTGAGTATCCATATATGCCATTAGGAGTCTAGAACCGGCCCTTAATATCGGAAGAAATAAGGACGGGTCGTTGCGTAGGCCTCGAAGGAAGTAGTGCCTCTCGGCTAGAGKACGAATAGTAATGAGTGGTAAGCGAGTTTCATTATTTTGACAAGTAGATTTTAAAGGGAGTAGTGCTAATACTTGTCGGAGTACTTTCCCATCGCGTAGCTTACGACTATTAAAAGAGCATTCTTACCTAGAGTTTATAGTAAGGACCTAGGCCAGGCCTAGGCGTGGCTTGTTTTCTGGTCCACCACGGGAGTGTAATATTGAGCTAAACTCACTGCATAATATATAATGGCGTCAGCAGACACGATAGCGCCGCATGTTCAGTATCGGCCGATACTCGAATCTCAAGGCTTACTAACGTCCTTCTAGGTTACCTCGCTTTATAGATCCTAGACAAGACGAGGTGGACCGCCGCACGCCGTGCTTTCCTGGCAGGAGTCGACGTAGCCCAACGATCGTGTCGCGTGGTGAGCTTAGCCGTGGAAGTACTAATAGTTGAAGTAGTGTATGTAAGCGTGTAGGGACTTTGTTCCTACACAATCTCAGCTAGATCTATACCGTCCACAGAGGAGACAGAAAAGTACTTAACTGACCTATAGACTAGAGGGGTAAGATGTCTAGTTTCCTGTTTAGTGATATTGGTGTACTGACAGCCAGCGCTTTTGGATAACGCTAGGTTGTAGTGGGTGACCTCGTACTGATTTACTTCAGTCGGTATGTGGATTAACCGGAAACATGGCTCTGTTAGAAACGCCCAGGAATCCCGCCGCGATCTGCTTCACAGTCAGATTACCTTAGGTACCGACCTAGGTGCCGATTTATTGCTAATCTCACTCTGTTAATTCTTCAAATGACTTCTAGAAAGTATCGCGGTTCATTAACAGCGTGGTAATGCTTTGATCGTGGGAGATAGCTTAGGGAGATCTCTATCTATGTAGCTGTGAGCTACAAGAATGGTGATTCAGTGGTAATCTTGATCGTAGACATCTTTTAGAAATTCTTTCTATCTCCATGAATATATCGATCAGCTAATTAACAACATGATCAGTATCTTTCAACGGGGACCCCTTTTGAAATAGTTTCGGGAATTATTTGGTTCCTTCGTAGTAACAAAAGTCGTTTCCCCTCCTCTCTGCTTAAGAGGTATTTGTTAGTAATCACTATTATTTCCATATTCATAAAGTTTAGGGACGTCAGATATTTCCATGGGCGATAATAAGCTTCTGATCAGTAACTGAACCCCTTTCCCAAACGTTTATATCTTTCGGATATGGCTTCTGGATTGTTTATTCTAACGTCATATGGTTTGACTTACTGGGCATAAGGAGATTTCCAGGATCGTTGACTAGGTATAATTTGATGAATAGCTAGATACATTCAAAACACTCCTGAACTGCGATAATTGAGATCTATGAGGATGTTTCAACGAGTCTATCCGATTAGATTCGATATAAGGTATATAGAAGTAGGTCGTTTGAACTTGAGATGTATCTCGGCGGATCCTTGAACGTAAGCATTGAAGATACGACAAATGCTGTCTATATGTATCTGATTATGTTAAAGCAGTATTCTTCGAATGGATCTACGTATTATTATCCATTACTCAAGAAAGGAAGAACTTGTATCACCGAATGTCAACATTATCGCATTGGGGCACTGTTTATATTGGAGGTTGGCTAGAGCTTAGATCCACCAGGGGTCATGTCCGACTTTGGCGGTCCGCAGGCCTCGTCGGTGTGTATGGTAGGTATTTTCTCCAGTTTCTTGGTGACAGCCTGCCTTTACATGGTAGGTCATAGAAGATAGAATACCCGTTGGTTGGTACCAGTGCTCTTACTGTCCCAAGACTGATTGCAAAGTTCATCAGGGTGCAACACCGCAACCATTATAGTTCTTCCCTTGTTACAGCATGAATAGCGGATCGAGCTGTAAACGCATCCAAGTCCTCCAAACCCTTTTCCAGGATTGCCAATTTCTTCGTTAGCTCGTTGCGCTCCTTCACAGTGTTCTCATCCTCGGACCCTAGTCGCTCAACGTCCTCATCAGAGAAATCCCATACAACATCGGGACAGAACCTAGTAGATGTAGCCGTTAGTGCTGCACGTCGTAGCCTTTTTCGGTGGTGTTTACTTACACTTCTGGCAAACGCTGGATTAGACATGCCTCGATGGCGTCTACGCTGACATCGTCGGTGAACTTCTTGAGCGCGACCTGTGAAATATTAGAACCTATTCGCGGAGTTTGGACAGAGATATCTATTGTAATCAAATGGAGATCGTTGTACCTGATAATATGCCGCAGCAACGTCAGCCGCGAGTGACGCAGAATACTCCTCAACATTGGGCTGAGTCCCTTGTTTCAATGTTGAAAGGAGTTTCTTGAGGTCCAGCCTAGCATCTGTAGGTGCTGACTCTGACGTAAATCTACACCCCAATAGAGATAGTTCATCAAATTTACGGTCGTGACGCTTGGCCTGGATGTCTTGCACAGTTTCTGTCAGATAGTTATTGTACGTAATCGGGTGAATCGACAAGTGAGGCTCTAATAACTCATCGACCTTCTCTTTTAGAACCTGTCGAAGACGGTGCAATGCTGGCTGAATATGCCCTTTCATGAGGCGGGATCTGGTATTCTCGTCGCAGATCTCGGATACGATCTTGTTGAAGTTGCTAGCTGCAGCTTCGTGGATCTGCTCAACTAGCTTCTGAGTGATCAGCTCCCAAGGCTTGCATTGCCTACTAAATAGGTCTCCGACTACAAGAGGATTGAACGTCCCCGGGAGCTCACGGCCTCGGCATTCGACCATAAGATCTTTCACCACCTCTAAATAATCGCCCCTCATGATATAATGCCTACACGACGATCGGGTGGGCTTAAGGCCCTCCTCTACAACCTCCAGGGCGTGACCGTCGACACGCATCTTCTCGGCATAATCGGTGAGAATATTTTGCACGTGAGCCCGTAGTCGTCTATCAAAGGCATCCTGTTGCCCGGGAAAAGACTCGAAGAATAGGTCGGCATACACTCCGTCGATGGCGGCTCGAACCAACTTGGAAAGGCGACTGCTGATTCTTTGAAGGTAGGTGTGTTTCTCCCTCTTAGTACTACGTGCCTTTCCTAATTGTACCAATTTGACTCTGCAGTCCTTGATGCCAGCTTGCACATCAGCCTTGACACCCGGTAGTCCAGCCTGGATTTGTTTCCATAAAACTATGCGCAGGCGCGATCTCAGTGACTCTATGCCAAGTTGTGATGGCTCAAGAATACTCCAGACTGAATCAGCAAAGAATTCTGCTTCTCTCTCGTCTCTTTCCTCAGCTGTGTCGTTAGTGGTTAAGTGGCTTCTGTTTCGCAAGACATGCCATCCGAGATTCAATTTTACATTTTGATTCTGTGCCAGCTCTACATAGTACCGCTCACTCTCCGGGTTTCCGTCAATCTTGTCGGGTTTGGTGATAAGACCAAGCGTTCTCAACCCGGATGGGTCGATTCCTCGAGTGAATTTCGTCACGGGCTGATTGGCAAAAGGGTTATCTGCTGCAACGACAGCAAGGATAATACTGCGGCGTTGACGCATGTAGGATGTAACTAGACTTTGGACGAGGGCGGCATCATCGTCTGATTGATTCTTATCGGAAGCGCCAAATAGGCCAGGCAGGTCGACAATTGTCAGATTCGGAGCAGAAGGCGACGTGCTTTCGATGCGCAATACGTCTGTACTGAAGATCTTGGATCCTTCGCTCCCGGTGAGACCCATTGCCTCCTTGGCAGCCTCGATAATCTTGGGAAACCCATCTTGATCCTTTGTCTTCCCAGTGAAGGACAGCAAGCGGGCTCTTTCTTCGTTATCTCTGGTGGCACCAGGCTGGATGTGGACCTTGATCTCAGGCTTCTCGCCACGTCGAAGAATCAACTCGGTGGCAAAACGAGTGCAGAGGCCTTCTGCCGTGGGAAAGGCGATGCCAGAGAGGGACTCGAGAGTGGAGCTCTTGCCAGACGACTGGCTGCCGCACACAATGATCTGCGGTAGATCAACATAGTGGCTGACGCCGTGGGATCTAAGAGAGTCGACAATGTCGAGAAGGTCGCGATGATTGTTAGACTGTATGAACCCAGATGCTTTCTGGAATATATCTTCAGCAAGCTTCGTCGCCATGTTGAATTGATCACTTGCTTGTTTCCGTGTCATTGAGTAAGAGGTGATGGGTGAGTTTGTGTGGGAGTGAAAATAGAGGTACCCTTAACAGTTGGTCCTGAGGGTAGGTAGTGAAATCAAGGATGTGGAGCTGGAGACTGAAACGAGGGTCTGGCAACTGCCACCGAGATGGCGCCAGGCAGATCTGATAGATGATGAAGGAAATGCGCGCCTGTCATAAAGCGAAACGCGTCCCTGAGTCTGGCGGAATTGCCAGTTTCCACCTTTCCACGGATTTAGATGAGCACCTACCAGAGTCCGATTTGGCAAGTGGGCAAGTACCTCGTTGGGAAATGTCTTTTCAATGCAGGCATTAGGTACTTGCCTTCAAATGAGAACCTGGGAAACCGGTGACCGTTCTAGGGTGGGTATCTCGCGTGAGGGGATTCATTACTTGCGAATTCTGCGCTGGTCATGAAGCAATCCGTGCTGCCCGTGATACAACTCCCACCAAAGCGATAGGTTGATCCTACCGGGTAAGTAAGGTGCACCAAATCTACGTGGTTTGTTGTGCTACTATCTAGAAGATGATATTCACATATACCTGCCTGGTAGCTTTATGGAATGGAATGTCAGACTTGACCTATGCTATTGGCTTKAATGAATCTATGACAGTTGAGGCTTTTGGTGGTCGTCTTTACGAAGTGGTGGAATACCGAATTTCTACGCGGCGTAGTTGATATGTACCTCTAGGTACCTGGTCTCGGCTAGGTTAGGTACCATTCCTGCGGCTAGGTACGGTATATGGTGGAGAAGTCCGGGGCATCCATGGCTTGACCACATGCAGGCAGGTACCAAGTTGCCCGTCAGACCCGCTGAAATTGGCGGTACTCAGCCCGCCAGCCCGCCTGAGCTGCTTGCCTAGATACCGAGGTACCTACATATGTATCCCCCTGTTGGACCCTTCACGAAGCTTCCATTTTAGGATGTACGATAAGAGCATGCCATTACAACGTAGATGTAGGTACATATTCAGGTCACTACCCAAATGACGTTACAGCTGTCGTCGTTGTTAGCATCAATGTCGGGCAGTGTTGATGGAAGATACGCCAAGAAGTACCTACATGTAGGCCCTTATGTACCTCCTAACCTAGGTACCTAGGTACATGTAGTAAGGAGGGCAGACGATCAATTCTCCGAGCGCGTTGGACGTGACCTTCAATCGCGCTCGCTCCCAACAGCTGCAACTCCCTACCTCGAGGTAGGGATGCCAACAACATTAAACGCTGTATTGCATGCCACCATCCCAACAGCTTTGTATCGCATGGCAACGTGATTTGAGACTAATGTAGGAGCCGAGAAACCGAAACCACTGTCCAAGATGCCCGCAATCCTCAGTCTCCCGATCGAAATAATATATTCAGCTTCTCCAGGTCTTGCCGCACCATCGATACTACCATTACTCCCCGTCTATATCGGTTCGTCCAGGATCAAACGGCTATTATGTGCTAGGCTACTAACCAAAGCCGGGTAGGCACTCTTGCACGCTTTCTCGCAGCGGGTGCAGATCCAAATGCTACCTGGGCACAAACCTGCCCTAGGTCAACAGTACTACGGCTTCTCAAAATGTACGAGCCATTTCTGCGTCCCTCGAGTTCCGGTCGTATCCACGAGGCTGAGTCCACGCATGATGAAATGGGTCTAACTACCGATGCTCCCAGCCCTATATCCTCCCTAGACGAAGATAAAGACGAGGTAACCAGAAAAGCAGGTTGCGGTCTGAGCTAACAACGACATAGTAACATTGTTATTTGGGATTTTGGCAATTTACTACAAGCAACTAAATGGACTTCAATTAAGCTTCATGTGCAGGCTATTACAGGACCGTTATGTATTAGTTCGTCTGCGGGTGGGATCTAAATTTATGACCAAGCGAAACATTACACCAACCATACGGATGACATCCTATACTGGACTATTTGGGGATAGCGACTAGCACACAATCTTCACACTCATCGGTGTATTTCCATGTCTTCTGAATCTTCAATCCAGACTCGTCAAGAAGAGCCTGCCAGTCCGCTTCTGTTCTCTCCATGGCGGCTAGACAGGTTATCATCGCAATATCTAGCTGAGTAGCTCTCCATGGAGCACCACACTCAGAGAGCACCATTTCATCGATTAATATCACAGAGTCTTTGGTCATGGCAGTTTTGATGTTCTGGAGAATCTCTTTACATTTGTGGTTGGGCCAGTCATGAAGGATATTGCGGAGATAATAAGCGCGCGCACCTATGAAGCATTTAGGGCTTCTTCATATCGCATCGGGTCCATGCTACGTACCTCTTATTGGCTGTGGTGTGAAGAAGTCGTATGCTTCTGCTTCAACGCCTTCGAACCCTGGAAGCGGATTCTCTTTGACCCGGCGAATAACGTGGGCCTGCTCCTGAAGAATTATGCGGCCAGGAAGCTCTGGAAACCTCTTTTTCAAGGCAATGCATTGATGACCTACCGCACCGCCGACGTCGACGAAAAGGGGAGTTGATGGCGTCGAACCCTGAGCAAACTCCCGCTGGAAATCAATGACGTCTAGGAATATTGGTAAGCCATCACGTTGAGCAGCCATCCACGGAAGAAAGTATCCGAAGTGTTCCGGATGACTCTGTAGCCAAGGAAAAGGGGACAAGTCAGTGTCATGCCCAAGATGCCAAGGGCAATGGCTAGGATCGGTCGGGTTGGCATATCCACTCTGACGCAGAAAACGGGGGAATGCCATGAATGAAGGGGATATCATCTCAAAGCTGTCGAGGATGATGTTAGAGTGATATATCAACTAAACCCCATTTCAGTACTTACAAGTAGCTGATCCCAGATCGGCCACCATCTGAGGCCAGAGCTTTTGTGATATTATTGGAGCGGTATTCGTCGTTACCGGGCTGCGAAATCATCCCATGGGATTGGTAGTATCGCAGTAGTCTCTCTGATTCCAATCAGTCAATGCCGTAAAATGTTGAGCTTCTGCGTACTCATCAAAACCGGATCAATGCTACTTTGGCGTGCGAGCTCATCGTTGGTAAGAACCTGGCCATCGCCTTCAGCTAGTATATCGAAAATTCGTTTTTCGACACCGATTCGAGCAAGGGAGAGCTGCAATGGCTTGCATGGGGTTAGTCTACGTGCCCAGGGCAATTCATCATAGCTTACTGTGTTGCTGATTCTGTGGACGCTGTCCCCTGGCCCTTCCATTGACAATGACATCTTCCGGCCGGCCTCGCGTAGTTCACGCCGTATAGCATCATTCTGGAGCTGAAATATCAATTCTGGGTGGGCAATGATGCGTTGGATCTTTTCCAACAAGACGTGAGCTTCGTTCAATTCTGAAGCCATCTGTAGGTGCACGAGCTATGCTAGAGGTGGGATGGATAAAGGAGACAAATTTGACAATCAAAGATCATAGGAAATAGCGGGAACAGAAATTTAAGTACAAGCCGTGACCTTTTCGTGCCCTTGAAAATCCTTGTTGGGGCTAGGATGATACAAGCTATCTCATAATTAACATCTTGTGAATTAAATCTCTGCGGGGATGTCGTCAACTTGCAGCTTGTATTCCATGTAGGCTGTTGGCCTTGAGAGCACTCTTTGAAAACGATACAAATATTTCCGAGAAAGGACCTAGTTGTATATCACATAGTCTCATCCACGGCGTAGCGGTGATAAGTACATATGTACCTCTATTAGGTACCTTACCTAAATCGTCCTTATCACCAAAATATGGTTTCATACGGGATGTGTAATGGGAACTTATATTGGTGTTGGCTCTTTGAAGTCTAGTGACAGCTCGCTCCATAGTGACTTGTCCGAACTTCTTGGCGTTAGAAACCAGATGTTACATTCACTTATAATGATACGAAACCGCTTTGAGTAATACTGTGACATGAGGCGCTAATACGTTACGATCAAACAACCAGAGTGGCGGGATAAGTACCTAGGTATGGTAGACTCCCGGACCGGATTGTTGTAGGATTGGTCCAATTGTGAGCGTGTTGGCCGGTATGCCTAAATCAAAGCGAACCTTCCAACTGGAATAGAAGTCTACACCAACACGCCAACTTATAATGATACAGTAGCTTCGATGCTACGCTATTTGCGGCGCCCCTAGATTAACTGCATTATTCACATGCATGTTCACGCTTCAGCAAGGGAGGCGTAACCAACAGGTTAATATATTGCTATATCTTCACTGGGATACCTAGATGCGTGGAATGAGGTTGCAGTGTAGCTTAAAGAGAGCTTCTGAAATCTATCGATGAAACATGGTGAATCCACGAAACGGTTCTTTCTCCGAAAAGGGGATGAGGTATTTCCTCCCCCAACTACGATGTATGTTCGAGCAAAATTCAGATTGCGGCAGCCTTGATGAAGTATCACACAGTCAGCGAAGATATCCAACATATCACAACTAATGTGTCCATAGGATTTCGTAAATGCCTTTGAATACAACGTGTTAGAGCTGATTATCCCTAGAAACTACGTCTGGAGTATTATTCCTCCAAGAGCGGGAGGAATAGGCTCCCTAAAGCTGTTTGGATTATCGAAAAGGACTGATCTTGCCTCAAATATCCTAAACCTCCCGGATTACCAACAGCACAGGTTCATACTTACCAGGGACGACGAAGACAAAGTTAAATTCCATTCTCGTTCCTATCCTACCCCGAACCCGGCGGACGACAATGAAATGGCAACTACCTATATCTATATGACGAGAGCACCGACGATGATGACTTCGACACCGAATGGGTTCCGATTTAGAAAGTATCGGAGTATGAGAAGCAAGGCTGGGCCGTTTGGAATCGCCCCAAACAGCCAACGGACATTGATAACAATAACAAAGATTGCCGACCCGTTAGCTGGCTAACCGACACCGAGGCCACCGACAAGCCGCAGATGGATACTGAGAAGCTTTCCCAACCATACATTGGCATACACGAACGGGAGGATACGAAGTCGGACTGACCAGCTAGCCGACCGATCAGGAGCCAAGGATCTATCTCGTTTTCACCGACACTCCAGACTCCGGCCGAGTACAACGGAGTGACCGCAACCTTAGGATATGGTTGAGGTGATTACAGATGGTATGACTGTCAATCAAACGGCCGTGGACAGCAGCACGGAGGTGGGTTTAGCAATGTTACCGGGATGTGGTAAACAGGTCATTGTCAAACAAAAGCTTCATATGACAGCCTTGGACGCAAGTCCTGCTGACTTCAACAGACACAAACTTTACTTACTTCTCTAGACGCAAGTTCTATACCTGGACGCAGACCCAGGTTGATGTTTTTCAACGCTTGCCTTTCCTTAGACTAAATAGCTAGGTACCTATCTAAGGTAGGTAATAAACAATACCTCGGTAAGTGTTCAAATTTCTCTTTCGTCTAATTAACCATCAATGTTAACCTAGCGAGCATGGCACATTATATACACGAACCAACCATACACTAATATCTGATTCAACCTGGCAATCCTCTTTTTAAATGATACTCATTAAACCACAAGCATCATTTCATCCTTCGTTGAAGTCCACTCATGATCCTACTGGGTTAGCTGCACTGCGAGTAGTAGTCATTCAACTTCTTGCAGGTGCCCTGGCCACAGGTTGTACAACCGGAATAGCCCTGACCACCGCATTGTTCGTACATCGCCGCAGAGCAAGCTGTGTTCGTCGGTGAAACTGCCGTCGATGTCAAGGTCACGACTTTGGTAGGAGTGCTGGTACCAGTAGCGGTGGAGGGAGGCTTGTTGCCGGCAGTACACGTGCTCGCGCAGCCGATGCATGGCGAGCCAGCGCTCTTCGTCGAGCCCCCCGAGTAGACAGCTGGGCCTGGTGCAACATACGTGGATAACGGAGCGTGAATGTTGACAAGAATACCGGGATCGCTCGCCTTGTACGCCCCGGGAAGTGAGACACCAGCCGGCTTGGCGCTGCCACCGCCCGTGACTGTCAATTGGAAGCATGTCATGTAGAACTGAGCGCCGCCGCTCTGGGCCGCGGTATGCAGGGCGAGGGCCTCGGCGCGAAGCAAATAGTCTCCAGGGGCGAGGTCCGAGGGAATCTTGACGTCCATACGTCCGCAACACGTGTTGATATCCTTCGTACCCCAATAGTCGTCGTCTCCCGAGCCTCCAGAGGGATTCTTAGCCCACGTGTCGGCGAAAATCTTGACCCACGACGCCGAGGATCCGTCCGCCGAAGAGGAGTCTGAGACGGGTGCCATATAAACTTGGACTGGGCCGTAATGCGCACCTCCGATAGCTTCAGCAGAACAGGTCCGATCGCCTGGCTGCTGGTGGATCTCCACAGTTACAGTAGAGCCTGCGGCTATGCTGCACTTGCCGGAGACGGGCTTGGTGCCCGCGTTGCAGGCGATATCTTTCGATGAAACATCGGTGACGGGCGAGTTGGACAATGGAAGTCTGGCGCAAGTAGCACCGTAAGGGGATGTTAGTCGAACTCTAGCACAAGTCTCTTATGTGTAGCAGAAAAGTAGGTACTTATCATGTCAACGCCGTCTATCCAGAGGTCCTGGAAGGTGGCATGGCCCGCAACCTTTGCGGTAAGGGCGGCTACAGCTGCGAGTAATATCGATTTCATGGTGATAGCGCAATCTGAGGCTGAGGGCAAACTTCTTGGCTGCGTGCTGATCTGAGGATCAAATCACGCAATGGGCGATGCGTCTCCTATAAATAATTTCGCCCGCTTGACAGGCCCCTACTTAACGTACATGCTACCTGCTATTCACAGCTGCGGACGTAGCATCTCATTCCGCCCACCGCCTTGAGTCCGATGCAGAAACTTCTAGTCAGCAGGAGAGTACGTCTGCTACTCCCTCAGTGCCCATTTTCAGTTCATGTGATTCACCTCTTCCGGAACAGCTAGGCCGACTTGCCTAGCTCGCCTCAAGCAGCAGCTGAATTTATGAGTGGTCGGCTAGACTTGCGTGGCTTACAAGGGGGAACACGGGACGAGAGGCGCAACCTGGCTCTGTCAAGGACATTCGGATGGCACCCAAGGGGAAGGTTGAGCGAATATGAGAGAAAAGCTTGTTTGGTTCGACCGAGCGTGTTGTTGAAGCTATTGGTTGGTTTGGGGGCTGCGCGGTGACACCCGGAATGGTAACGGCAATCTATCTCCAGATTTCCATATTTGGCTGAATGGAGGAACCAGGGGGTCGGGTGCTATTAGATCAGGGGTGGAATCGAAGTTACAGGGAGAACTCGTTTTAATTTGACTCGAGGCAAAGCCCAGATAGATATTGTATATACCAATTATCTCAAATGTTTTGATATAAGAATTACAAATTACCTTGTATGCCTCCTATGAATACAGCTTGTATAAAGGAGTCGAAGTGTTGTGTACCTTCTGAGGTACATAGTACAAGGCGAAACATTCGGGCTTTTGATTGGCTGCTCTATCTAAAAGCGGAGCCCCGATGAGAAAAAGGGGCCTTATCCATGAACATCCATAAAGTTACCTGACTATGACATGGCTCCCCCCTTACCTCCTTTCTGGCCTCTATGTAGTCGTCACCTATAATCTACAAGGATTGCACCGCTAAAATTGGCACTGAAAGTATTAAGAAACACGCTTACTTCGATTAAAACCTAGGTACCTAGCGTACTGGAAGCTGTGTCAAGTGGGTGGATGTGCATCGTCGAGGGAAGTTAATATGACCATACTCTCTTCTCTCCTTGAGCATCCCTGTCMCCCTTCCGATTCATTCTTGCGTACTGGAATCTCAACCCGAGGGCTACGATGCAGACAAAGAAATTGCACGCTGCGCATGTTAAATTGCCTGTAGGATACCCGATATTCGCCTCTGAACTTTTCCAAATCCACTGGGAGATGACCTGTCCGACGCCAGCGCTTGAGTTATGAATCGCTATAGCGACTGCAATCGTCCTAAAGCTGGGAGTGTTGCAAGTCACCCAGTTGGTCATGGATGGAGCAGCAGGAAATGCTCCTGCAGCACTCAGAATAAGACACCCATATCTCTGGATGTATTTTTCTTTCGGAAGCAAACCAGCGGTAAGCCATCCTAGGCCGCCGATGGCCGAGATGATGGCAATGTGAGCGCCTCGTGCGTTGAAGCGATCGGCTGAATAGGAAAGTGCGATGGCTACAACGAAGCCCACAACCCACTACGGTATATCTCGTTAGAAGATGGACATCCATAACCAAGTCTGGAGTTGCTGAGAGGGAGAATGAATTAAAAGGAGTATATACCGGTGGAACAGTCAGCAGCTGAGCTTGAATTGACTCGTATCCCAAGCCTGTGACTATAGTCGGCGTGAAGAAGGTAAAGCTCCCCTGGCACACGACGTTGGCAATCTATTTGACGGTTAGCAACCGTGTTTTGCTCCGATAGAAGAATGTCCGCTCACGTAGGCGCAGTAGTGCAGTAACATCCGGGGACTAAAGCAAGTCTCTAAGATCTCGTTCTTCGTGGCGTGTTCCCTGTTGTAGCCGCCCCCCCTCTCCTTGAGTCTGTCCTCCGCGAATTTCTTTTCATCTGCGCTAAGGAACTTGGCACGGGCAGGGTAGTCAGGTAGAATAAGGAGTGTCGGCAACACACTAAGCATGGTGATTGTGCCCTCCACAATAAACAGCCATCGAAACCCTTCAAGTCCAAGGCTTCGATTGACAGTCCCTAAGCCATAAGCTATCGAACCGCCGAAGGCGCCCGCCAGGTTACAGAAGGCAATGACGAGGGCGATTCTAATGGCCCGTTCATTGTGGCGATACCAGATCGTTATGATGTAGACAATGCCTAGGAATGCTTAGTCAACGTCTTGTGTGTAAGACGTACCACGTATCCCTCACCTGGAAAGAAGCCAGCTTCAAACTATGGAGGATTAGCTATGCGTTTCGAGCTAAGAAGAAGTAATATATATGTACTTACTATACCAATGAGCAAGCGCAACACTACTACGGTGGCATAGTTCTGTACCCCCGCGAACCCAAGAGTCAAGGCGCCCCAGCAGCCGAGCAAAGTAGCCAGCCAGACGGACGGCCGAACGTAGTGCTTCATAATCCAATTTGAGGGCACTTCAAAAAGCGTGTATGCTATCGAGAAGATACTGACTGTGATCGCGTAGCCAGTTGCCCCCATTCCGGTCTTTTGGAGCAGATCGTCTCCCGTTTCGCTGTTCAAGACTCGTGCATTGCCAATATTGCCCCGATCCAGGAAGTTCAACAGCTTAAAGTTTGTTAATTGATTATAACTGTGATGGTAGATGCTGTCGAGTGGTGGTAGTGATGTTTTAGTAGACTTACATATAGCCAGCAACACAAAGGAATTATCCGGATGTCGAGACGTCGGTTAAGACGTTTGCTGCGCTGATGGTCAAACTCTTCATTGTTCGTATCCTCAAGCGATGTCCCCTACTTGGTTAGTCAGTGGGGTCTAAGATACGGAAATAGTGATGAATAACTTCTTCAAGGTTGCCCTCAATATGCTCTTGATGTTCTATCTTCTCCATGGTTGCCGATGTTCAGACGACTGAAGGAAAGTCGAACAAAACGTTGAAGAGAGTAAAATCGGATTGAGCTGGGCGTCCTTCTAAATACCTTTTAAAACAGCATGGTCGGTTATTAGACACCACAAACTACCACTCATCCTCTACCTCTATGTATTGATATCTCGTTGAATGGTAATGCCGACTTCCTTCTCCGCATCAACCCCTGGATTATCTCCATATGGCCCCCACAGAGACACGGACCTGTCGACCAACTAGACTGTAGGGAGTAAGCCGGCAGACTATCTAGTATGAATCTGTGCGTACTGCTCCACGAGCTATCTATATTCCGTGCGGGGTAGATATCCCCGGATTCAAGTTTACTGTGCATACCGGGATTATGAAGCCGCAAAGATATGTACCGAGACCACGGTCATAAACTGGAAACAATTCAAATCCAGCCAATGACGTCTAGTATTCAACTCGTCATGTTAAACCCCATCAATGCTAACAAGTCACATATATGGGGCGGAACACATATATATACACATTGTCTCGCTGGGCACACATAAACTCCCTAAGTGATAATAAATAGCCGACGCGCCAACTCCATGTGTTGGATGACAAGGTCTATCCGTACGATAGGGTAAAGCATCTAGATGCGTGGGTGTGGGTTGTATTGATTGATGTGTAAAAAAGAGAAGGTTAACTAGGTACGTATGTATAATTGCGGGAGCCCATGTATGGGACCTCCCAGGATTACGTAAGGCCCGTGCCCTATGGCTTACGTAATCCACACCTGATTGACATCCCGACACCATGATTTCCGTGATAATCGATCCACTCTTTAGACGGGGGCTCGCTATAATTACAGTGAATTATAGTGCTATATACCCTGGAGGCTGCTCTAATTATAGTGAGCTACAGGCCATCGCCACCTACCTATATGGTAAGCTGACCAATTGAATTGCGATATTGATTGATCGACTGTCCCAATACCAATCGCCTTGACGGGTTATGTAAGCCTGTCGCACGGGCCTTACATATGCCGGGAACTTTTCATTAGGTAGGTACATGAGCGTTCCCTCTTATTCGTAAATCTTCCTTCTTCCTCAACACCAATTCACCACGCATCTAGACGCTACACCCTATCGCTTGGATAGACCTTGTCATCCAACACTGACTAACCGACTGATAGTTAATCAATCAATAAGTCAGTCAGTTTAGCAGGAATTGGAGCCGAATATGAGATACTTATTACATAATACAAGCCACGCACGTTCTGATTGGATCAACAATTACAGAAGGCTTATACGCTATAATGCGCCGTAGCGAACCGTGAGTATAGGGCCTTGTAGTGCTATACTCTTTATATAGCGTGCCCTTATTTAAAAGTGGACCCGAACGTCGTTGTTGGCGGACCTTTTTCAAATGCATCGGGGTGCCAAAGGTGACAATCGCTTATCAGATGCGGATTGACGGTCTCTGGTCATGTTATTACGGGCTCGAAAGACAGGCGGATTCATCATTCTTTCCTGGATGCCATGTCCGTGTTGACTACATACCTCATATTAGCCCAGGTCTTCACAGGCAGCCTTTAATTCAGTCATCGCCAGCTAGGTACCACCCACCCTCTCATACATACATGCAGGTATCGGTGAAGAAGTAATACAGCAGGTAATTTAGGCGCCTATCCTGTTTGAAACAAGTACACGTACTTCAGGTTATTCCTTCGGCGCCTCCGGTGGACGTACTTATACATGGGTCCGATAGCTTTCCAGCTGACAGGATCTATCGTGATACGAGTTTACATGCTAGCCACAGCCGCCGCTACGGAGATTGTATATTGTCTACAAGTCAGTCCTATTCAAGGGTTCTGGGATTCTAGGATTCCCGCCCGTCGCTGGTATCCCGGCATGGCGGGGGKTCTTTGGATAACGGGATAGTGTATGATCTCATATTAACATTCCGTTAACTTCGTTGGACCTGTATAAAACCACCGTATGTTTGGAAAGAACCACTGTATATCCATACCTACTAAACCTATCATAGTATGACACGGTGGATATATAATCTAAGGTACGATTCTAATAAAAATTAATATACCTATTATATGTATTGATGTTTAATCTAAGTGAAGCTATTCCCACCTTATTGTTATAAGGTCGGATTGGGCGTCTCTTATAGCTTATCTTCTAAGGTTACCAAAGGCTTGTTTAAGGGCTTTTCGGGGAGCTTAGGGATAGAGTTATTAAGTATTGTATTAAGCTTATCGAGAAGGTGGCTATATTCGATATCGTCACCGATGAAAAGGGGGGTTATCTATGGTAGTAATAGGAGCGATAGCAAGGTCGACGGTAGGAAACTTACTTTAGCATTGACAAGAATAAAAAGTATAAAATTCTCTACTGGAATCGTACCTTAGATTACTTATGTATCTACCGTGTCATATTATGATAGGTTTAGTAGGTGTGGATATACGGTGGTTCTTTCCAAACATACAGTGGTTTTATACAGGTCCTAAGGAAATACACGGGATACCACATGCATGGGAGTCTTTCAATCCTACCTGTCAACGCTAGATCATTCCAAAATACTTTGGCTAGCTTGACGGTCGCTGAGAATATTCCGTCAGATAATTGGTAATATAGTACCGAAGACTAAGAATAACCATTTCGTATAGTATCAAAATCTGACGCATTCCGCTCCTAAGTGGCTTGGTGAGCTTATCTAGGGCAACTGGTAAGTTCTCGATTAGCAAGGTGCTTATTATTGTTGAATAGAGCATAGATTCAATCATGAAAAAGAGGTTGTATTGATCAAAAAATCTGTTGTCTGGAACAGACAACAAATGCAAACGGATATATTACTTACAAACGCACTCTGTATTGGTGTCACGTGAGTGACACCAGGTCACATGAATCTCACGTGATTATCTGACAATTATCTACATCGCGGCCACGGTACTTGACTTCGCTCTGATAAAGTGGGAGATCCCTGTTTCGAAAAATAATAGAGAAATATATTTTAGAAATCGATAAAAATTTTTCCAGACTATAAGGGTAATCGAGATACGTAACCTCAAGGGAGTGCGATGGTATATCGGAGAGAATTCCATACCGCCCTTTGACTTTTACGGAGCTATCTAAATTAAATGTGGTTTTCCAGCAACAGTTATCAACGATATCTGGAATAGGATACTCCGATAGGTTTAAATGACTAGCATTATCGGTGGACTGTCTCCAGTCTCCACCGGACCACTTCGTCCTAATCACAATCACGGCTTAGAAGCCGCAGCTTAGGCCGCCGTTACCATGGGCACGAGCTTCCGGATGCAAGCCAAGGCCGGATTCGCGATACTTGCAGCCGGCGTCGGCGAAGAAGCCCATAGGTCGTATTGGTATCGCGAAATTTCCTACATATCCCGCTCTCGAAGACGTTCATGTTGTGAGCTGTAGTATCAACGTCGTTTTGTTCTGAGCTATAGGAAAGCTACGTGCCGTTTTATAATCTTTACTTGCCCACCTGTATTATCTTAACTTTATTTCTTATTTCTTATTTCAGTGTAAGATTTATTTCGCCTAGAGGCTGAATCCCGCAATATGATACGAAGCAAAAGCCGTCTTTATGGCGGTAGGTTGATCGCCATGATCACGCTCGTCGATGCGCGTGAGTAAATCATCCTACTTCCCTGTTGAATCAATGTTGACAGAATATCTCAGTTTCATCATGTTGGTTTGGTTACTGCCAGGTACGCTGCTAGTTGTCAAATATCCGTTGAATAGGTAGTGACCAACTAGTTGGCGGGAACAGGGTGTATTTGCTGGCGTACTGGTATCGGACGATTTCAAAAGGCTTTTCCCCGAGACTCTCAATGCCAATATCTCTGGGATTACTTCGAGCTGCTTTTTTGTAAGAGTTTACTATTTACGACTTTCCCCCTTTCCCTTGAATCTAGGGTAACTGAGCTAAGAGGTATGATTTACTTTACGAAGCTTGGCGCTTTTGCGGGATCCGTCATGGCCTTTGTCACAGGCGATAAACTGGGCCGAAGGAGAACTATTGCTTGGGGCTCACTACTCAACTTGATCGGGGCGACGCTCCAGTTCAGTTCATATCATCTGCCTCAGATGATATGTGGAAGACTAGTGAACGGCTTTGGAATTGGCCTCACATCAACCACCACCCCAGTGTACCTGTCTGGTAATAACATCGAGTTTCTTTCCCCCTTTTCTAAGAGCTTGAATTTTCTGATCAAGATGATCGAATCGTCAAGGCTCCTGATGCATGCTTACAATTACCTACTTAACCCCCTCTCTAGACAAGCAATTACTGACTCTTGATATTATAGAGTGCGCACAATCGCGTCACCGTGGCAAGCTAGTCTTAATTGGCGCTTCAAGTAACGTGTCGTTCTATTCATTGGCGGGCTGGATCAACTATGCCTTGTACTTCCAAGGTGGTGCACTCCAATGGCGATTCCCTCTCGCATTTCAAGTTATCTTTTTCTTCATCATATCTCCACTCCTCCTCTTGGTACCCGAGTCACCAAGATGGCTGCTCTTAGCAGGTAAAGATCAAGGGGCCTTGGAAGTACTCGCTCGGCTGGCCGGTAAAGACATACCAATGGATGATAGAATTGTGACGGGGCAACTTCGTTCAATCAAGGCCGCAATAGATCTCGAGAGAGAAGACCGCGCGCCAATGAAGGATGTTCTTTGCTTCCGGGATAAGACACATAACTTTCGTCGTTTGATATTGTCGTGCGGCACTCAATTCATGCAGCAATTTAGTGGAATCAACGCTTTAGGTATAACATGCTTCTTTTGAATTTCGTTTCGGAATACTTCTGACAGCCTCGATAGGGTTCTATCTTCCCACCCTACTGACTCAGAATGTCGGTTTCAACCAGGAGATGAGCAGGTTGATTACTGCTGTTATCGGTACTGTGTATCTAGTGTCGGCGTTTGGCAGCTTGATATTTATTGATCGTTTTGGCCGTCGAAAGTAAGTATCTACATACCGCCACAGTATCCAACTACAAAATGATTTTACCAACGTGTACTGGAAGCTAATCTCTTAAATAGGATGATGCTTTACGGCTCTATCGCAATAGGTCTCTGCCACTTGATCGCGTCCCTCTCCCTAAGAGAAAGCGAAATCAATTTTCCAAAAAGAAAACTCGTCAGGCTATATTCTCCGACTTCTTTATATCTTACTGACGAATTAATTAGTTTGGGAATGTCACAACATCAATGTTCGTCATATACCACGTTTTCTTCGGGATAAGTTGGGCAGGTGTTCCTTGGGTATACAGTGCTGAGGTAAATTCGCTTGGCTGGCGAACACGCGGTGCCGCGGCCGCGACGGCCACCAACTGGCTTTGCGGTTTCGTAGTGACTCAGTACACGAAAGCAGGAATCGACAACCTTGAGTGGCGGTTCTATCTGAGTGAGTATCAACCGGAAATCGCCAAGCATGTATTATCTTCAAGTCTAACTAAGTGAGGTATACAGTATTCAGCGTCTTCTGTTTCTGCTATTTCCCTATAGTTCTCTTACTATATCCTGAGACAAGTAATCGAACATTGGAGGACATGGACGAAGGCTTCAAACAAAACCCATCTGTTATCGTATTTGGTAACAGAGAAATGACGCATCGAAAACGACCAACGATCTTCATCGAGGCAGAAGCCCAACGAATTGCTGGAGTATGATGGACTGGGAAAGAATAGAAAGAAGATCAAATCGAGACTATTTACGGGTCTGTTTCTCAATGAATAAACAACGTGTTCTAATGGCAAGGAAGAAAAGAGAATCATCACACTTCAACCGGTTTGGGGTGGGTGTACGCTTTATGACCTTAAGGAAGCACATGGGTACTAGCTATCAATGTTCCGCCGAAATACCTAATTAAGGATTCGGCTGTTCTAATCCTCCAATCGTAGTTCACTTCAATATGAGCACCTAGACTTTTGGGGGTATATCAAATGTTGAACTATAATCCCAGTATCTCGTGGCATTTAGCCGAGAAACATAGCGAAGGTTCGCGACGTTAGTGACGCTATTCGACCGAGCCACCACCGGGAATATATAAGTCGGGGGAATCGTTGACAGCCGCCATGAAGTGTAGGGACGCAGACAGTAAACTTAAATTCAAAGCGATCGGTTACCTACGTACCTGAATACCAACCACAGGCTTCCTCGCCTACCCAGCATCTCGAACGATAGAATCTTAGGACCCAACAATGCTTGCGACGACGTACCTAAGCCTGGTTGTGCTCGCATGCTCTGCTGCCGCGCGACCAATGGGGCACTACGAAGGGCTAGCTGAAACCTATATCGAAGCATTCGGCTCGAACGTGGTAGCGAACGACACTACTACAACTCCGCCCATGAAGTCTTCCGTAGACACAGACAAGGCCGATTCATCATGCCAGCGGTTCATTATGCCTCCAGTCCCACAAGAATGTCTCCAGAAGTCGGGGGAGATCGCCTGTATAGGGTTTAGTCTCTATTGTAGATTTCCTACAACCTGGGGTGCAGGGTATGATCCCATTGGAGAATGTTGGTCCGGATGCAAGTAAGACACTATAGATGATGGAGAGAACGGTAGTTTACTGGGGCAGTGTAGCACGAAAAAACAGGACGGGACGAGCTACGTGTTAAAACAGATAATTTGTGTTCTCCTAAGTTCATGGACTAGGGGCATTGGGCACGACTAGTGTGAGCAGCGGTTTGTGATTGGGATTTAGGGCACATATCCGACCCTGTTGTCGGCCCGTGGCGAATGACGACGGTCCCGATTACAAAGTCCAACCGAATCCGTGTACGAGCGCCGAACTTTCGGGACGCGGGGAAGCCGATTCTGACGTGGGAAATAGATGGGAGCCCGTCTTATTGAGTTGCTTAACATCTTATATTAGGTACCTAAATATAACTTCAATGGGGCCAACTCTACTTGGGGGGACTGCTCGGAGTCCTACTTGTCCTTTGATGGAGTCTGATCTTTGACTTAGACAGTGCGCGCCCGTAGCTAGGCTCCATTCATATTACGTGTTTTATAATAATTTGGGTATGTATACAGTAAACGCGCTTCAATTTGCATCATTTCTTATTCATTATCTAGCAACGATTACCCCCTATCAGACATCCTAGTTACCCCTTTACGACGTATCATATGCATCCCCGAACTCCTCGTTACAACAAGCTAAGATCACTATTCGCTCTTAATCCACTTATGAACGGTACGTAGACCAAGAACTGTACATGCGATCTTCTTGATCAGGGGTAAATTCTTCGTAACAGGCACTAGACGATTGGAGTTAGCTCATGAATAGAAATATGAAATAATTATCAAGAGGATCAACTTACTCATCAGAATAATCCATGTAATTATGAATTGGATCGACCCCCGCAGCAGGGCAGCTGTCTCGGCCGACGGGGCATCCGGAAGAGGCAGATGCCTGGGCAGGAGTGTCATCAATGGAGTCTCCCGGGGAGCTGCAGCCGCCCTGGAAAGTATGGTAGAGGTTCATCCAGTGGCCCACCTAGAGCGCCATGTCAGTCGTACCATCCCGATGTTTTCTAAGGATGCTTACTTCGTGAACCACAGTGCCGCCTAGGTTATAGGGTGCAGCACTCCCGCCGGGCACAGACGCCCCAAGTACGGTGCACCCATCAAGATAGAACTCCGTCGAACCCGACGAGACGTTATCAGGAAAGTAACAGTATCTTAGATATAGCATTAGCGGCGGAGTTTAGATGAGATTCTTCAAGTTAATACTACCCACCCAAGCAAGCCACCGCCCAGATTGCCGAGGAGGTATACGTTGAGATCCGAGTAAGTGCCCTTGCGAAGCGCTCGTTTCATGGCGATCTCGTCTCCGTCGGCCGCCCAGTTGGAGTTCACAGTATAATCAGTGCCAACTAAATTGAACGTAATACCATGGGGGCCGTAATCTGCGTTCATAACATCGAGCTGGTCGTTAATCATTTGTTGCTGTTCGTGAGTCAGCATATGATGTAGACGAGACTTATGTGCATCGACTTACAGTCAAGTAACCGTCCTCCACGTCCGTTCCTGACGCCACAACTTTAGGTACCCAAGTTAGTTTTAATCAAAACCTTGACAAACTTATTATTAAGCACGAACCATGAAAATAAAGGTTCACGCTGAGCGATCGAAGAGTGCGAAACTCTCCTTTAGCACGCATCTCTCTCTCCTTCGCAAGCATAGCCTGCGATGCGGCGATCTGCTGCTCAGTCGGCTCAGGGGTACCGCAGATCCTCGTTGCGTTCCCGCTTGCTCGCGGAAATATAGAACGAGCTACGGCCGAGGAGGCCAGCAGAGTGGCAGTGGCAGCAGACTTGAATAGCATTTTGAGAATAAGTCACGAAGGCTTTACCACCAAGAGTAAGATAGAAAGCTAGATGAAATTGGCGCTGTGAAGAGGAGTGAAAAGCGCCGAGCAAGACGGCGCGTCTTATACTAGCTACATGATGAGTGAGACCTAGATGAAATCTCCTCTGTGAACTATTGATATCTAACTCGGTCTGCGCGAAGCTACCTAGACCTCAGTTACCTGCCTAATTCATCATTTTGTATCTACCGCGCACAGCAGGAGCTGCGATACGAAAATCGTGGGTTTGCAACGTGACGCGCGGCTAACCAATCACGCTCTGACATATTATAGTAGGATTAGTCGAGGATGAGGCGCACCTTGCGATAAACTACATAATCAGCTTTGATTATTCTAGAAGGTTTGGAGGTCAATGGTCTCGACTGTGAATGAGCGCTACCTGTAAGAGCAGGTTACCAGCAATAACCCCCTAGGACCTCAATAGACTGTCTCGAAGGAGAAGTTGGAGAGGCCCCTGTCGCACGCACCTGACAATCATTTTCTCTGATTAATTTATGCTCCGCCCTATCAGCTCAAATACCGAACGTCGTACGTACCGGAACGGGGTGGTAAGCACACAGGGAACTCTCCCCCGGTGCTGTCGGCAAGGACCGATCACGGCAGCTTGGCGGGAAAACCCCTGGCCATCAGGCGCAGTAAGCTACAATCCCAGTTGAATCTACGATAGTATTGCGCATCAGGCCGCCTTAAAAAACTCCCGGCTGCGAAAACCGTAGCTGCCACTCCTGTCATGCAGCGACTAGGGAGTGCCACCGTCCAATGGCCGTCGAGTTATTTATTAATGCAGGTCACCCGCCTTGATGCAGGAGATAAGGTTAACGACCTAATCATTGTATACCCGACCGCTTGCCTGTTGTGGTTGTTACTTGGGGGTGTTACCCTGGGACCAGCTGATGACAGCATTATCAATCTAAATAGCACGTAGCTCAAGTATCAAAATCCATGACGGATAGCTTGGCAAACTTATGTAAGAGGGAATATAATGCTTGATAGACATTTACCAGCTTTTCTTGATCTAGGTCGACAAGATTGCTTGTGATGGAGTTTGAAGAGATACCTCGGAGCCAAGACGCCAAGGAATGCAACGTTATCCTACTATCGCCTCCTTTACGATAGTGTATAGCTTCACACGTTGATTTTACGGACTTTTAGGTATGAGGATGCTGCAAAGTCCGTCCCAATCAATATGGGTGCCTAGAGGTAGTTATTCGGTTCGTTCCAGTTAAGAAAAATGGCCTTAGTCCGACTGGGACTATACCAGTTCTTATCTGCTTTTATGCCTATTAAAACGGCTTCTACAGTTAATAATCTCTTATGGTGTGAGTTTCGTGATAAACGCTATCAGTCTTGATCGGAAAAGGTGTTATGTCAGATCGAATTTTAGGGTATTCGTTTCAATGATAGCATACCGTGGTACTTCCTCAATTCAACCCACAAGGCCAATACCTCTATAACTTGATAATAAGATAGTTCACTGTGTATCGGACCAGTAGATACAATTATAGATCTCCTGTATTCAAGGTAGGCCATAACTTAAATTCGTTTGGATAGCTTCACTTCGATAAATAGATCTATCATTAGATAGAAGGGGGAGGTTTTCTTATTGGGCCGATATAATAAGACAAACAAACGGATAGACTGCTTCTCTATCCATCCTGCTTGACATCACGATTAAAATAACAATCCCTTTACCTCATTTCACTACTACAACCGTCACGAGGCGGGCGTTACGAGACGGTAAAGACAGCTTCCAGCCGGAAGAAAATAAAGCCAATCTACTAAGGATTATAGCGTACCTATAAGCAAGTGTCCTTTCTCATGCCGTCTCGGAGATCATCCTCCCAATAGGCCCAGACCTCTAGCATACAGAGTTTCTTAGATAGAACCTTGCACAGATCACCAAACTCATGATATATTTGCCTTCGGATAGAAACTATCAYCCCCGCCACATGTCAAAGGAAAATCGACGACTCCAAAAAGTTGACTTTCCTGGGCTTACGCAATCGGCAACCGAGCATAACCATCTCGAGCTCTCATATCCGCTCCACCATATATCCAAAGCTCTGCAATCCGCGACTGCCAGTGGCGGTTTTATAAGCTTCCCATGCTTTGTTTGTACCACCAAAGTCGCGGGTCTCAATGGCATCTATACCTGTAGGTATCAGTATCGAGATCCAATGCAGCTTCTCTGATGATCTTCAATTTTTCCAGTTCAATGGTTTGGAGGCGCCGTGATTTCCGTGAATGACAACGTTCAAATATGAACGATTCGTAGTAGTTACACATCATCTTCGAGAAGATGCGGCTCTTTGAAACCAGTCGCTTAAAGGTACTGGCCGGAATGCTGTTGTGAAGAAGCCCAAGCACTAATGGCTGGTTGTGTTCGTGTCCTCGGCGAAACAAGTTCGGATTCGCTCCGTAATCAAGAAGTAATTCCGTAAAATAGGCTCTGGTTTGGTCGGGCCCAGTACTAAGTGCCCACTGAAGCGGGCTTCGGCGAAGATTATCGAATGACCAAGGGGGAACAAAATTACTGTTGGCGCCATATTCTTCGAGTAGAACTCTAGTTATGCCATCTTGCCCATGGCTGATAGCTATGATTAGAGGTGATAGAGCACAAGGATGGTGTTGTGATCTACGTCTCGGGTGGGGGCCAGAGAGAGGGAAGACATGGTTGACGTTAGCTCTAAGCTTTAATGTCTCGCGTAATAGATCGACGTCACCGTGGCTGCAGGCCCAGTAAAGAGCCGAGTCGCGGATTGTAGAGTTCATTCTCAGGAGTTGCGGCATTGCGATACGGTGGAGTTTCGCACACACCCGAGAAAGAGCGAATACATCGTGAGAGCTGGATGACATATCGACGCAGCATTTTATTAGCTCCTCAGGCATACCTAAGAGCGTAGCAGAGTTGCCTCGAATTGAAGATCTGTCCATGGGAACAGGCGCCACGAGGTGCGACGAATCTGGCCTCTGCAAAAGATGAAGATGCTTTAGAAGTCGATGCGGGAGCGGTAAGAAGCTATTCATTATATGAGCGAAGACTTGTCTAAGGAGATTCAGTACAGAGGTTTACCTATGGATCTTTAGATCGCAAATTATACCAGATTAGACCTATAATATATGGTTCTTTTGAGAATTTGGGAACCTTACTTAGCAGGTGGTGATCAAGAGTGGTAGCCCGCAGAGTTTTGTCCTTTAGCCTGTTATCTTATCCACCAAAACTCACTTGTAGAAGCTCTTATTTCAAGGATTTAAGCTGTAGTAGCTTTATACCTGGTGTTCACTCTCCCCGTCCTAGCGACAGCCGGCGAAAGCTTCAGCGGTTGTGCTCTAGATTGTCAGGCGCGGTAGTAGGTGCAGTGAGCGATAAATACACGTGTTGGATTCCTTAGGAACCAAAGAGAGATCCCCGTTTATACCGATGAGTGTAGGTGCTCAGATTGTATGGCCAGGTGACAGAGTTGGGGGTTGTTGGCTACACCAATCACCAGAAGCCCTCATCTTATGTATTTGCGGAGGTTATGGAGCTTTGCAGTGCAGCTAGAGGGAATCTTTGGAACTGTAAGATTTAGCCAGGAGTGTATTTTTGGGTCTTCGTCAAGAAACACTGGTGGCCTGCTGCTGTGAGCAAACTCCCGTTTCATTCACGTTTACACACAGTGCTGTCAAGGCAGTACATGTACGTGATGTGCCCCACTCTGCCTTTAGAATAGGGGTTCAACCAATACAGAAAGTCGCTTACCTTAGGAGGTACCTACCTCATAGCCTAGAGTATCAAACTTGATTTCGAAGAATCGTTTGTCGAGGCTAAGCTCTTTATCAAAGGAATGACCGTCTTGAGTTTCGAGATCGTGAGCTTGGGGCATTTGTTGTATGTCGGACAACCTAGCTATTGATACAGCATCATGTACGAGCGCCTTCGAGGGTGACGCAAGCTGGATCAATCCATCATCACCACTACTTTTATTAGCCACGATGGAACCGTTCATTGATGGAATTAAACACTGAATGTAGATGGGCTTCAAGTGAAATCGATGTCGGGGGAGGGAGGGAGAATGAAGTAGAGCCGTATAAATAACAGCTCAATCACACCAGCTGCACACCTCCGGTGAACCACAATGTGATACCGGGTTCAGGTACCTGTAATAACATCATACCTTAGATACATACACGTAATTTTCTGAGTCATACTCGAGCATTAAACTTCAATGCGAAGCTTGCGGACGTTGAACAGATTAGGTAGCATTAGGGTGTATTCTAACAACTAGGTACCTCTCTGGCGTTGCCGAGTTACCTTACTCTATCCCCCTCCCGATACCGTTATTTATCCAACGTACACCACCTGAACACAGATGACAATACACGCTTTGATTCATTAATACTAAGGTACTTAACTTAGTATTCGTGCTTGATCATCATCATGAATCTTTCAATTATCCGGGAGTATCCAGAAGGTCCTCATACCCTCTCTGTATTCAAAATATTGACCTTCACCTAAACCCCTTTTCCCCCTGAGATGCCACCACCAGATATGCTCCTTGCCGCACCAGGATAACTCTCGCCGCCGACTAAAGCTTTGCTGGCGGGKAACTTGTTCCTTAGCGATTCTAAGTAGCCGATTACTCTAGCTTTTGTTCTTTTCTGGGTTCTGTCGGATACCTGTAAGTTACGAAAACGTCAGGAGGCCAGAGGAGAGGAATGATGCGGGCTAGACCCATTTAGTGACGGGGKGGGGTTGGGTATATAGCGCTATAAGGCCCTATAGTTACAGTGCGTTACAACGCATTATAGCGTGTGAGCTCTTTGTAATGATTTGCCCAATCAAAACGCAAGGCTTGCGAGTGGCTTGCATTATGTAATTCCTCCAAGGTTAGGKAATTGGTGCAACACACAACACACACATAAAGACCTCCGCGGGTCACGTGATATCCCACCAGAGAGAGCGCTTATTTCGAATGGAATTTCGGTGTTTAGATTTATTAGCCAGATAGATAGAACACTGAATCAAGACATTTGACCTCTGTTGAAGACCTTAGGATTATTGCGACATAGAATAATGGCTCTTCTACCAACTATCGTAAGACATGTAGTTGTCTGATGGAAGTATGTAACCCGAACTTGTCAACTTCATATGAGAAAGATCTACGTATTCATCGTATGATGCCCTCGATTCGCACTGTGCAGAAAGAAGAGAGCAGGATGACGCCCAGGTGGTCAGTGCGTAACCATGAGCACGGGAATTCCAGGGTCAAATTATAATGCAGGGATGGTGATAACGAACAGGTTAAGCGGCATGAGCGGTTCCCAAGGTTCGACTTTCAATTGAATCCTCACACACGATTCAATGTCCTAAAGCCCTCAAGCCAAGTAGCCTCTATTATCGACGTAGCCAGAATGTCCGATACCGAAGTGGAGAGCTCCGATCACCTTGAGCACTTCGCCTCCATTAGTTGGTGCGCTCAGCACCTGCGTGGTCCAAGAATCATCACTGGGATCCCGTCAAGTCGTCTTCCGAAACCCAATGGCGAAGATTCCTTGTACGCAGAAACTCTGAAATCGCAGACTACAATACTGGCGATGCTGGAAGTCTATGAAGAGCCTATCTTACCCACAGAGCGCGTGAATTCAATCAAGACCTTTTTAACGCTGGGCTCTGGCTTGAATGGCCACGCCGACGTGGCACACGGTGGCATCGTGGCCACAATACTAGACGAGGTTATCGGCCTTTTGATTCCAATTAATCAGCAGAGGGGATCCATTCCAGACGTCCCGTATATGACAGCGTTTCTGAATACAACCTTCTTGAAGCCAGTGCCGACTTGCGCTACAATTCTATCCCAAGCTAAGATCCTCAAGGTCGAGGGTCGAAAGTACTTCGCAGAAGGCTGGATCGAAGATGGGCATGGTGTGATATTAGCCCGCGCCGAAGCTCTATACGTTGCCTTGAAAAGCTCTCTATAACCTACCATCTATGAAGGCCTCTGCGGGAAACGACAGGATGCCACGGGTACAAGCTACCCTGGGTAGGGGGAACGCCCCTCTTCGATAGAAGGGCCATAATGACTGATGTCTGGCATAATGATCGGATGGTGGCTCATGTTTAGATAAGGAGAGCTGAGGAGCGTTGTTATCCACCAACTTTTCTTGATCCGTGTCAACCCCCTGAAGATTTATACAGGGAATATGTAGATTAGAGTGCTACTTAGAGTGTTGATAACTGCACTATACAATCTAGACTGGGCTTCTTTTAATTAGCTGGATAATGTCAACCGGACTTTTTCATGTGTTAACTATAATACCATGAAATTGATGCATACAAGTTACCTAAAGGCATTGAGAAGGCAATGCCGCGTGAGCAAAGTGAGTTTGTCGGTATGACTATGATCCAAGCTAAAGATCCACCTTGAGAGTTTGCTATGGATGAATGATATGGTCCGAATAGTTGTAGACCACCAGTTCTATCCTAGAGATCTTAACTGCTCAGTGGTGAGACGCAATATATGGCTGTGGCCCCGAAGAGGTTTACATCATAGACAACCGCTACATAGCCAACATTTAAAGCCCAAAAGAGCCTACGTTTCACTTTCTCGGTGAAAACTGGAGCATCAGCGGTTTAAGAGAAGTGGTAAACGTGTCCATAGCTCCCTCGTCGAAATCTTTTCCTGTTTCGCCAGCCGCAAACGAGACGTCAAAATGCTGGGCGATACTAGAGATCGCGATGCGCAGGCTAGTCATGGCGAGATGCTTTCCTACACAAGAATAAGCTCCTATTATATATTTCTGTTAGCAATATGTCTCATGAGGAAGCCCTCGAGCTTAGGAAGCAGAGCCAGGCTTTGTCACAACTTACCAATAGTAAAAGGTATGTATAGCTCTCTGTCGGTGCCCATCTCGGCACTGCATTCTCCAAATCTTTCAGGTATGAATTCGGTAGCTTGCTTCCAATACCGTGGATCAGTCTGTATAACTTGAGTTGGTATGAAGACGTTTGTGCCTCCTGGGATGAACTGCTCGTCTATCTGGAGACCTTCGCGTGGCGTCACTCGGTACACACCCGACAACACCGCGGGTTTCAAGCGAAGAGTCTCGTCGATGATGTTATCTATATATGTTATCGATTTCACTTTCTCATACGTCCAATCTTCTGGAGTGGGCATGATAGCGTCGATTTTGCTCTGCAGTTTCTTCAAGACAGAAGGGGATTTCGACAGAAAGAATAGGGCTTGGGCCAGAGTTGCAGCGTTCGTGTCGCTCCCGGCGATAATTAGGGCGCGACAGTCCTCTATCAGAGCCTCTTTGGTAGGTGAAGCGGAAATATCCTTCTCTATGATAGCTTTCAGAAGCCAAGACATAATATCTTGCGGATCCTTGTCTAGGTTGAGGCTCTGAAGAAGGTAGTCAGCAAACAAGCCATCATCTGTGCTGCCGAAGATAACTCACCGCGTGTTTCGATTGGAGTAAAGAATGACAATGATTCCAAAAAGGGACGTAGCCTTTCGTAGCGCCTGGCATATGGCCAACGAGGTTCAACAGCCAGGGAACATGGCTTAGGATTCCTAGAATATACATGTGGTCGTGAATAGACTTAATTGCCGGGTGTTCGTTTCCGGTAGCAACGCAGCCAAAGTCTTCTCCAAATCCGACTTCGCCCATGATGTCGAAGGTGAGATAATTTGTCCAGGCCGTCGCATCCACTGGTTCGCCCCTTTTCTGGTGAAGTTGCGAGACGAACGTGTCAACTAAAGCCTTGATTCTTGGCACATATGCATTCAGTGCTGTGAACAAGAGGTTAAGCAATTTAACAGTTCTCGCAATAGGTATATGGTGTTGCTGCTCCTCACCTTTCATGGAAACACCTTTATCCCACGCCCTCCTCCGTCTCCGGTGATCATCAGGGTCCCTCGTCGCAACGACGGAGCCCTTTTTTGACTCGAGATGAATTTGCGTGTACCATGTCGACTTGCTGCATTTTGTATTCGCGCCATATATGGCTGCGACCGCTGATTTTCGAACGATGCATATCTCTCGTGGTCCTAACAGAAGCTTAATAGAAAGATCCAACTACCGAGGATATGATTATCTGTTTTACCTGTGCGGATGAAATCCCCATACTCCTTTTTTAATTCTGCTAGCTCCTTGTTGTACTGAACGTGCTTTGATACCCTGAGCGCAGAGAACAATCGAGAGATCTTGAGGTCGAGGGGTCCGGGAAAGCTTCTCAGTCGATGGAAAAACAATCTGTAAATAACCATACTAGAAAATAAGGTGGCATTGAAGCTTAGGGTTAGGATAGCTAGTCTAGTAATGATATCAAAAGGGGAAAATCCAATCAAAGAGTAGATAGTAGCGAGTCCAAGTATAAGAGCAGGGCCGGCAGCGAGCATTTCATACGTAAAATATTCTATCTCTGTCATTTGGGGGATGGTGACATGAAATAAAAGCCCCAGGACAGCCGCAGGTATAGCTACCTGAGAAGCGTGGCCTTGGGAGAACAGGCCGAAGCTGTTGGTTTGTATGAAAGATAAGATATCCATGGCGTACTCAAGAATACAGTTGATTCGTAGTCGGAGATGAATCAGGTACTCAAGCTGCCCGCAGCTCTTAAATATTTCGGGAATATCAAACGAATGATGAGTAAGGGCCACCACACAGCACCGCATGCCGTATGCTTAAGCCGACTTCCCTGGCGTCTTCATGAACGTAGTATCTTGATACTAGAAAGCCAACCATATCGAAGCTCGTTACACACACTTCGCAATGTACTGCTGCGTATGAGTAATCCCCGCTTCGCTAGTTAGGTAGCATATAATGGTAAACTCCGGCGCATATCGTCGAATCTTAGGACGGAACTGGGCAATGGAATGGCATAATCATGCTCTAGATACGACTAATACTCAGGGTGGTTGCAGAAATGCAACGTATATGACCGGTATTCGCCGCCCATCCAAGGTGTGTTCCGATCTCTCACCGAGATTGGTCGAGACCAGTCTTCCGAAGAATTGGCGGGGCTTAACTCGTCTCTATTAAGATTATAGTCATGTCTGTACGACACTGTTTCTACTTCAAGTCAAGGATTATAAGACTAGCTGACATAGCTGGCAGTGCCTCGATACTCAGCTGACTGTCTTGTAACTCCCATGATAATCCTCCGAACGGTACAGTCGCGATACTTGTTACGGACACTGGCAGCGATATCGAAAGAGGGCCCTCAACGTCGTCGTAAGCCCCATTAACTACGCTAACCATTACTTGGGCTTCTTGTATCCAGTAGGCTATATCAACCAGCTCCTGATTAGCAATAGTGATGCTGCCGTCAGGCTGACCGCCTAGTAGGAAATCACGCGCGGGCGCGTTCGTGATGGCTGCTGCCATTTGGGAGTGAGCATCGAATAGCTCCTGACTCGTGGGCCACGTCCAGGCGAAGATACCGGCGGCACCCCGATTGAAAGCAAGGGCGTTCATGACAAAGGCCTCGGCGGACGTCGGGTCGCGGAACCAGTAGTCCTCGCCGTGGAAGGCTTGTGGGTTGTGAAACTTTGGGAGTGGCCAACGACCGAGCCACTTCTCGTATTGGATCAAATCGTCGAGACGACTGGATACGTCCTGTACATTTCCTTTACAGTTGTCGCATCCGCAATCGCCGAGAGTTGTGTTGCACACCGTGCCCCATTTCGAGAAGGTGCTGTTGATGGCAATTGGGTACGGGTCAGCCATGAGGATATCAGCGCCTATGGAGTACTCCCCGAAGTAGTAATCCTGACAGTTGAGCGTCACAGCCACTGGATGGTATGGATCCAGCTTGTGAATAAGTTCCTGCGCGGCAGGTGTTATATCAAAAGGGACTTGCCAGCCGTCGGGTCTAGGGTTAGGCAATTTAAGTATCCATGCTAATGGGTGAGAATCCGAAGATAAGGGAACTTACTCATCAGCGGTCCAATACGCAAAGAGGGAGCTATGATGTTTGATGGTGTTAACGCGTTGCTCGACATCGGTTAGGTTCTTGTACGAGCCACGCAGGTCGAACATGAAGCGCAGGCTTGATGCATCCATGCTGTCGTACACCGGATTCGTGTCAGCGAAGCCCGCTAGCGAGATAATCCCATTGAGACCTTTGCCGCCACTAGAATACTCGCGCACAAATGCTTCGCTCTCGGCAGTACTGTTTGACCCGTTATACAGACCATAGAAGCCGTACGGCAGAAGCGGCACGAACGCGCCGCCCGTCTGAGCGTTCCGGAACAGCAGCCCGCCATTCAAACTGTCGATCTTGGTCGCGCTTCCTTCCGGGGCGATATCAGGTAGATACCAGAATGAGCTGTTCGCCGTATACTTCTGCTCGCCGAACCGTGATGCCCCAAAGAGTGTGACCTCGTAGGGTTCGGCACGCGGTTTAAACCCGGGCAAGTCGAAGTCGAAACCAGCTTTCGTCGCGTTGATTGGCACGCTTCCCTTAACGAGTGGCGCGCTGCCATCACTCCCAGTTGCAAGGGCAATTGTAAAGAATAACTCGGTGAACGGCTCTGTCGCCGATGTTCCATCACTCGTCGAATTTGTCCATGGTTCACCATACCAAGGCGACAGCGCCGCATCTACAACGAACGACCCCTTTGCTTCGCCCTCCAGATAGATGCTATGTCGTGGCTTGAATTGCACGTAGAGATTCGGCGATCCGTCTGGGTTTATGAGAGCCGGCTCTGTAGTGTGGCCGCCCGGCTCAAATGCCGGATATCCGGTCTCGTACACCTTACCGCACCATCTAGGCCATCCTGGATGCTGTCCAGTCTCATTCTGGGACTGAGCAGACCCGAAGCTCGCGACAAGAAGGGCGCCGCCGGTAAGCGCAAGCGTTCTCATTATCGCCAGGTTCCCTTGGCAAGAAGTGGTGTGGCTAATAGGTAAAATTGGGAGGTTGTCTGGACCTTTGCCTTTCCCACTTGCAGTGCGTCATTAGCATGCCTACTGGGTGAACAATGATAAGAGCACGGCTGCGTCGCCGGCTTTAAAGCTGGATAGAAGGCAAGATAGAAGGCTAGTCCAATCGAGTGTAACCTTCTCCATTTGAGCTGCCTCTTTGAGGAGATTCCAAGGGAGGCAAGTGGAGGACTAGGCCACCCCGGACTATGTAGGTACAGCTGGTACTGGTACTGGTACAGGGGGGGGAGGAGGTGCGGTATGTTGCTGACTGATTGCCCCGCATCTGGATTTATTGACCTGGAAACTGGTACGATCCAACACGTACATGTAGATCTTCATCTAAACTGATAAACTTCGAGTCCTTTTGTTCTTAGATTAAGTTAGGTATGTACCTAATTATAGATGATGGTAAATATGAACGTGAACGCCTTTGATTGGAATGCCATGAATTACTGGTCGTTCGTCGTCGGTCTAGGGGATGACCGTCGGTTGAGATATAAAAGTTTCAATTTAGCGAATATAAATAAGAGCAATATACACTGTGTCGGCTCGTTGACGATGCGGGGTCTAGGCTGGTGGTAGGTATGAACCTATATACAGGGAGATGCTGTCGGCCTCATAATCAAAGCGCAGCAACAAATCCAAGTGTCATTAGCGCAGCGACAGCCCATATCCTCGCACCACTCGTCGTCTTGCAACCAGCATACCTACCGCTTCCATTATTCGTCGACGTAGGTCTTGCGGCTGCACTCGCTGAAGCGGCGCTTGCGGACGAGAGCGCAGCATCCCAAGGGTCAACGGCCGCAGACGTCCAGCTCGGCGGTGCTGCGCTCGCCGTGACAGCAGCCGACACTTCAGAAGGAGGCAGCTCGTCGTCATACATTCGGGCAACGCACCAGCTACCCGCATCGGAAATATCCTTGGCAACGTCGTCGGGTAAGTCGCCCTCGTACACGAATCTCATGCAGGACTCGACGTCTTGGGGCCAACCAATCTCAGCACCCTCGGTGACGGTTGGCGCGGGCGTCTGTGCTGCAGTCCCGGAGCCCGTGACGGCGGCGTAGATTGTGGACGTGTAGGACGAAGTGACTATGGGCACGTCGCAAAACTGCATCTCGCAGCCCGTGTTGCCCGGAATGCGAAGCACGGGCCTGTTCACCTTGTCGCAGCACTTCTGTAGCGACACTACCGCATAGTGCATGTCTGGCGGGTTCGAAGAATCTTTGAATGAGAAGGTCACGCCGCAGGCATATGCGGAGACGTTGCGTAGGGCATTGTGCGTGTTGCACGTACTGTCGCTATAGCTGCTCAGAATMCCCGCCATTGTCTCGAAGTGAATGAATTCGTTTAAAACCGGTAGAATAGGCCAGTCGATATCGTCTCTCCTGAATGATTGATTCTAATCGGAAGAGAGATGACGCCGGGTTCCCTACAGAGGGGAAGGATATTGAATATTAATGGTAGCAAAAACGAGCGTATTAAGATTACTATAGAACTAAAAATGAGTGAGCGCCTCCAAGCTTTAGGCCATATTGGATGAGAAGTTCATCAAAAGTCGAAGCCAAGCTCATCCCCGTTTCATATTCAGTCTGTCAGTCTAATACGCGGATGCGGATGTGGATGCCCTCATTAGTGATGCTTGGCAACTAATTGCTTCCAAGGGTCCAACTTCGACTCATTGGCGTTATTCGTTATCTTCACTACCTTCGTCCATACGGAGTCGTATTTTGGAATTGAGCACGGGGAGCATTGAGAATTGGCTTGTCTTGAGTTTCAGCAGAACAATTGTTCACTTTGTCCAGAGTTGCAAGTCCCTTGCAAGTATTTGCGGGTGGTTACATACATGTAGCTTAGCCTTATCTTATCAGTTAGCTATCAAGTGGGGCCTGGGTCTCGTGCAATACCTACAATTGAAGTTTTCCACGGGGAAAAAAAAAGTTGGGGATCGCAAGTACAACAGACGATTCACCCGCAGCACGAAAACAAGTACCGTCAACACAATGGCCGGATCCAATTTGAAAAAGCGAAATCGCCAAGATTTCCCTTCAAAATCGAAATCGCAAAGACCCAACAAGAAGCAGAAGAAGGTTCCTCAGTATCACAGCGACTCAGATGAGGAAGGTTCCAATCCCGAGTTCCGGCCAGTCAACCTTCTCGACTCGGACGATGAAGATCTCGACAATATCGCTGTAGATGATGTCCCCTCAGGCTCGGACTCGGAGATGGGCTCCGACTCAGACTCAGATGTCGATATACCGCGCACCTCAAAAAATATTACAAAGCAACAGAAAACCCCGAATAAGAAATTTGCCAAAGATGCACCTAGCGACCAAAGTTCGGCCGAAGAATTGGAAGATGAGGAGGATGACGAAGACGATGAAGAGGAAGGCACAGATTCGGACGGCGACCGGTCAACAACCAAAAAGTCTAAATCAAAGCGCAATGACCCAGACGCATTCGCGACGTCCATGTCTAAAATCCTTTCCACCAAGCTGTCTAATACGCGACGCGCGGATCCCGTCCTATCGCGCAGCGCAGAGGCTCACAAGGCCGCCAAAGACGCCGTCGATAGCGCACTAGAAGCCAAGGCTCGAAGACATCTACGTGAGCAAAAGCGGTTAGCGCAGGAGAAGGGAAGAGTGAGGGATGTTTTAGTTGGCGCTGTAGACGAAAGAACAGGCGAGCCTGAGACAACTACCCAAGAGATACAGCAGACAGAAAAGCGACTACGGAAAGTCGCACATAAGGGTGTTATCATGCTGTTTAGAGCTGTCAGAGAAGCACAGGAGAGAGCCGCTGAGGCTGAGAGGGATACGAGGAAAGATGGCATAGTGGGTGTCCAAAGACGCCAGGAGAAGGTCAACGAGATGAGCCGGCAGGGTTTCCTCGATCTTATCGCTGGGGGCGGTGGAAAACTGAAGAAAGGCGCATTGGAAGAAGCTTAAGAAGTCGTTTATATGGATAGCACATGGACATTCCACGGCTGGATGACATGCAATGATACCGATTTACTTCATGATATGGTATGGCCTCATTAGAGTTGGGGTTCTATCTCTCCGTGCCAGCTATCCTGCTAGCAATATAGTACATTTTATGGCTCAGTAGTTACCCAAGCGCCTATTTTCGCGCTTCCACTACGCCATCGTCTTGCACCTAGTCGTATTGGTACATCGCACCGGTTTCCTAAATGTCGACTCGTCCTCGTCTGCCTTCGAAGGGCTTTGGCTCTACTCCTTATTGTTTCGAACCGAAATCGCTTGCTTGCAGATTTCTCGTCATGGAGGGCAGCTTGACTCTCAGACCATCCAACTCTTTCGTCATAACAACCTGACAGCCTAACCGGCTTGTCTCCGTCAGACCGAATGCCAAATCCAGCATATCGTTCTCATCATCCTCTGGTTCGGGCATCTTCTCGTAGTACTCTTCGTCCAGGACGATTACGTGGCATGTGGAGCACGCACATGACCCCCCGCATGCTCCCTCCATCTCTAGGTCGTGCGCTTGCGCTATATCGAGCAGGTTGTCTCCCTTAGAGACAGCTAGTTTGTGCTCTTTGCCTTCTTTGTCGATGAACGTCACGTGGAGTCTGGATAGCGTTTAGTATGCAAGATCGTAGCGAGGACAGAGGAAGCCTTACTCTTCGCCAGGCTTCGGTGGATGTATGTGGCCATGCTGGCGCGAAGGAAATGTGCTGAACTGTCGGGATAGAGAAGCGGCGGGKGGRGAGSGATATATTAACGGCGAACTGGACTTTATCCTGCTACACGTCGAAAGTGAGGGTCGTTCGAATTGCGGCAGGAATTGGAATGAGGCAATTCGAAGCCGTTGTAGGCTTCGAGAGAGAGAGAGAGGTGTCGCCATTGTATCGAGGTACAGGTTCGGAGGTTGCGATGAAAGGACTCGGGGATTTCGGCTCTGAGGTGGGATGAGAAAAAAAAACCCCAGGATGTCAACGGCCAGAGACAACCACAAGTGACCAAAAGAAGGTAGGCAATTCGTTCGTGCAGCTATCTTCACCAGCAAGAGCCCGTCATTGCGACATTACTCTGTGCGGCGACCAACAAGCATATGAATTGGAGAATACGTCAAGTGTGTGCATCTAACAAGAGAAAATACCAAAAGCAGGATGTCTTGGATGCCTTCAGTGATGCGATGCGACGCAATTCAGCGAATGAGAGCGAAGCGATTTGGATAGCTCCGATAAATTCTTCTGGCTGTCCGAGGGGCAAGTCAAGAGCCGGTGACCCGCTGGAGCTTCCCTGCTTCCCTCACTTTAACTCCGAGATTTTCCAATTCTTATCTTATCGTATCGATACGCAGTTCTTATCGATACTGCTGATTTCATAATTTTCTGTGATCCGGCGTTAATTCACATCGTACCACGCAACTCGCAGCCCGCAGCCCACGGCACCTTATTGCTACCTATTGCTACCTTGTATGCAGCGGCGCACGTCCCAACCACCCTACCTTACCTAATACCGCCTAGACACACCTCTTTACCGACGACAATATTTTGTATCTTTCACAATCTCGAATACAGCATGCTTACAGACATATAAAGTAAAAGCTCGATCCAGCTCACCATGTCTTCAAACAGAGAGGGCGTAAATCCCTTGCGTCCATACTACATCCCMCCCTCCATAGGAGAGCAAGTCGGCAGCCGCCCGCCCCAACCGAATCCTTTTTCACAAGGAAATACGACAGCCACACCAAACAAGTACGCCTCCAGAGCGCGGGACATTTTCTCGGATATAGACTATAACAACCACCTGGAGGATCTGTCACCGTCCACTGTTCAGTCTATCAAGCAGTTCATAGACGAGTTATTATGGAAATACACATCCGTGCTAATGGCCCAACCCTTCGAGGTGGCCAAGACGATTTTGCAAGTGAGGATACAGGATGATCTGGGAGGGCTGAATGGTGCGAAAACTTCGAACACTTCGAATGCCAGGAAACCGAGCCCAGGCCTTGCTAGCCCAATCCTCGACCCCCAACCAAAGCGTTCAGTATGGGATGAGGTATATCCATGCGGTTTACTATAGATTGTGGTGTTCATAGTGTTGGTGCTGATTCAACTTGTAGGGTGCCGGATCAGATTCCGAACCGGAAGAGTCTGCATATTTCTCCTCGAATATGCCCTATACACCTACACCGTCCACGCGGTCACACAGGAGGAGAGATTCGTCTCCAATGGACACTCCGAGCTCACCCACGAGAGCACCAAGTCCTCCGCCGCCGTATCAGCTCGTTCTCCGCCGGCCCGACTCGATATTCGATGTGATATCACAGTTATGGTCCAAAGAGTCGGCGTGGGGCATTTGGAAAGGCACCAACGCCACATTTCTCTATACAGTGCTGCAGTCATTGCTAGAGAACTGGTCACGCAGTTTGCTCAGTGCCTTATTCAACGTGCCCGATTTGGGGCTGAAAGACGATGTCGATAGGCTAGTCGACATTGCATCTCCATATCCTTGGGCATCCTTGTGCGTTGCTGCCGCTGCCGCCGTTGCAACGGGTGTCATATTAGCACCTCTGGATCTTATCCGGACAAGGTTGATTGTCACGGCCATCGGGCGTGGCTCACGTCGGACTCTGGCCAGTCTGAGGGCGCTACCTTCGTGGTTCTGCCCAACATCCCTACTGGCCCCCACCATCCTCAACTCCCTTGTCCATCCCTTCCTCACTCTATCCACCCCACTAGTTCTCCGCTCGCAATTCCTAATCGACCGGGAGCAATCTCCCATGACCTTCTCGGTTGCCAAATTTTGCACTTCATGTGCGTCCCTATTCGTGAAGCTACCACTCGAAACCGTCCTGCGTCGCGGTCAGGTGGCAGTGCTGGCAGAACCTACATATCTTGAAGCTCTAGATGAGAACGGCAAGATGGAAACGATTGTTCCGCCCGGTCCGTACAATGGAGTGGTAGGCACGATGTACACCATCGTAGCAGAAGAGGGCTCGCGGGCCGTAGCAGCGACGATTAAGGCTCCGCCGCGCGGCAGAAAGGCGAAGTCCCCTAAAGCGGCAGATGTGATTTACAAGAAGGGGCAGGGATTTGATGGTCTCTGGAGAGGATGGAAAGTCAGTTGGTGGGGCCTGGTCGGCCTGTGGACGGCTGGGGTGGCTGGTGGTGGCGGTGAGGGAGAGTTCTAAGAGCCTTGTCTCAGTCTGGTACTCTCTCCTCCCCGGTAGCTGGACGGAAGTAAAAAGATGGATGGAGTTTGGTGTTGATGTGTGACGCCTTTGGGTCGGCTATTCCCTACTCAGCATGAGTTTATGTGTGCGAAAAGCAGACCAAGAGCACTTTATGAGATACGGCATGATTGATATCCCAATTGTACATATTTTGGAAAAGCCCATAGAGCAGTAAATGAAGTCTACTCTCAACTTTGGCGGCTACAGTTCCCGTGAGGTCATATTTGAAGATTCAACCTATTCGCCTTGCTACGGGTTACAAAGATACTATCGACCCGAAAACCCTACCACTGGAAATACCAAATAGTTGAATAAAGGATATTCCGACTGCTCTACATTTTTACCCTTTGAATATATTCATAACGTTGTTACCTGCAAAGAAGGAACTTGCCGAGAATTTATACCACTTAATCCTATAATGGATGAAAGATCAGATGACTCGGCTGATCTCTAGGATTTATCATACAAATTCGTATTGATGGCTTCATCCCAAGAAGGTGGAGGCGTTTCAGAAATCATAAAGTCCAATAGGAACACTAAGTTTTCTTCTAGAAATCACTCCCTTATTATCTTCACAATCTGGTGTTGAAGGCACGAATACCCCGGGAGGACTTCCCTTTACGGTCGCCCGAAACGGCGATGTGGATCGTCTGGGATCGACACAGGGGGCACTTCGCACCCTGAGGACAATCCCCCGCTGATTCGCGTTCTTCCCAACTTCCCAACTTCCCGCAGGGCTCATTCATGTCAACGGCAAGTTGAACCGGATCTGCCCAACATACAATTCCGCATAATCAAGGCTTCATAAATCAGGCGTCGGCCACGTCACGTTATCTTAGTGGCTGACAGATTGGCTGCCAGCTACGTATTGAAGCCCTACCTCATGCTCCCAATGAGAGAGACCTAGGCGGCTGAGGTAGGGCAGCAACCATTGCTGAAGACTCCAACAATGCTTTTCCTCCCAGTCACACAACTCTAGATGTCTTGCATTCAGGGGATGATCTTGCTGCTTGCGACAGTCTACCGGGTCCTTCCAATGATCCGATTCTCATATGAGTTTTTCCGTGCTCGGGACGAATTCTCACGAATCCACGAACAGCGGACAATCTTTCCTTCGCGGCTCCGCCGTGGGTCACGCCGCGATGGGGCCCCAAGAAGCGGCTATCGATCGTGTGGTCGGGCCAAGAACGCGTCTCACTACGCCTTTTTAATTTAATTGCAACTTCAAGTGTGTTAGACATTATGTTATCTAAGCCCAAAATTCGGCCTCGATGTTCAAACTCGCCTCCCATACGATAGGCTCTGCAGGCACAGGCGGAAGCCTGAGATTCGTTAATGCAACAACCAAGATGGCTTCTGCTATGTATCTGAAATCTTCGCAGTGCGTTTCCACTGTCTGCCCGCGATGTTACTTCGAGATCAGGTCATCGTGCCCGTCAAAGGCAGCTCTTAAAATATCGCATTAACCGCCAAGACATAACATGACGGTTCCGTCTGGTCTTGAGTCCCACAACCCCGAATAGCTGGCTCTTCACCGGCATTACAAGCGCAATGCTACCCTACCCTAGCAAGTCGCAACTTCGAATGGTATGGGACTCGAATTAGGGGGTTGCCCCCATTACGAGTTTGGGAGACCAATCACGCGCCCTGCTATGCCGGTTCACATTATCACGACCATCAGCGTGTGTCGAAATCTGCAATTCCATTCCTTCGACGCTTTGATACACATTGTTGAGCCTTGTCGTTAGTGGATCTTACAGAACTGCAATTATATGATCTGAGACATGGATATACGACCACGCTATCCATGGTTGAATGTCTACAGCTATATAACATGAATCGTGATACCCTCGAGTGAGGCTTTCCTTTACTATCGTCATCGACTTGCGAAGTCGGTTTCTATATCCGTTCGTTCTCGTCTCTTTCGGACTAAGCCATTCTTTTATCCTCCCGGTGAGCAGCTATCTTGATCGATAACTTTTAACTTCATTTATATCGTACTTGTTGCCTCCACCTTTCGCTCACCCACTACACTACGTTCTGCTATCGCAACCAGAAAACATGGGTTACTTGAAAATCTCTCCCGCTGTCGCGGTCCTTATGTCTGCCGCCACTGTGGCTGCACACGGTCACGTTGATCATATCGTTATCGACGGGCTCTTCTATCAAGGTTACGACCCAACGAGCTTCCCGTACCAACAGAACCCCCCGACTGTCGTCGGCTGGACAACTTCCCAGACCGATAATGGATTCGTCGACCCCAGCAGCTTCGGCGCTGCGGACATTATCTGCCACAAGTCTGCCACGCCTGCTGGCGGCCACGCCCAGGTCAAAGCCGGTGACAGCATCAGCATTACCTGGAACACTTGGCCTGAGTCACACAAGGGCCCCATGATCGACTACTTGGCGGCCTGCAACGGCCCTTGTGAGAACGTAGACAAGGAGTCCCTCGAGTTCTTCAAGATTGATGAGGTCGGTCTCATCGACGACTCCGTCCAGAACGGTTTCTGGGGCTCCGACGAGCTCATTCAGAATAACAACACCTGGCTTGTCCAGATTCCGTCCAACATCAAGGCAGGCAACTATGTCCTGCGTCACGAGACTATTGCTCTGCACTCCGCTGGCCAAACTAATGGTGCTCAGGCTTATCCCCAGTGCTTCAACCTTGAGATTACTGGCGATGGCACTGATGTCCCCTCTGGTACCTTGGGGACCAAGTTGTATACCCCCGAGGACCCTGGTATTCTTGTTAACATCTACACCACTGGCCTCTCGTACACGATCCCCGGCCCTGCCTTGATTGCTAGTGCTTCTGCATCCGTTGCCCAGTCTTCTTCTGCTATCACTGCGACCGGCACCGCGACCGCCGGAAGCGGCAGCGTTGCTGATCCTACAACTGCCCCAGCCGCTAGCACCACTGCGGCTCAGACCTCAGCTTCTCCGACAACTGTCGTCGCTTCTTCTCAGCAGACGTCCTCTGTCGTGGCTTCCACCCCGACTACCCTCGCTACGTCCACGAGGGCTGCCTCTCCCACGACTCCTACCACCGCAGCCGCTACCACGAGCGCGGCTGTCACTGGCGTTATCAATGCTCAAAGCCTCTACGGCCAATGCGGTGGTAGCAACTTCGCTGGCCCGACTGCCTGCGCCGAGGGCTCCTGCAAGAGCTGGAACCCTTACTACTACCAGTGCGTTGCTTCTGCTTGAGCTAGCGAGGGCATGCCTTAGAGGCGTGTGAGTTATGGCATTCAATGGACCAGAATAAAGATATGCAGAGAAGAAGAGGATGGTATGTGTATATATGTATAGCGACAAGGCCTGGCTCGGTGTCAGTTTGTTCAATTCTTGTATTTACGATTGATATGACTTTCTATTGAAATAGATACGGCTTATACCTGTCTCTTTAGTTTTGGACTAAATTTTCAATTGAACTAGCTGATATCTTTAAGCTGTCACTCATTTGAAGATATCAGGGCGTAGGATAATAAGCTTAAGGGGCCAAGCCCCTTTTCCCCCTTTTACCCCTTAAGTCCAACTCTTAACACAGGTAAGAGAACTCTATAAGCAACTAGTGCCGGCCACGAACCGGATCTACCCATGCATAGTAAATTCACCAATGAGTCCATGCCGCGACGTAAAACATACTGGGATATATGTAGCCCAAGCATCTGTAGTACCTTAAAGCTCAATGGAGCCTGATTGGCATCTAGTACCCACTTAGCAATCCAATCAACATTTTGGTGTAGATAAGGTTATTTTGACGGCAATCAAAGCTTTCCCTATAAGACATAGCAGATAGTAGGCTTTATAAGAGGCATGTCAGGTCACAACTGATTTAATAAATGTATAAGGCATCTTGTATCATGGAAAACCGACATGTAGCTCTGCCTTAAATTAATAAAATACATAGATATGATTCAACGTAAGGTGAGGTTAGTCAACATTCATAAAAAAAGAAAAGGACATTGCTATTTGTCGTTAGTAATTTATCTACGTCCAAATATTACCATGGCCATAGTTTGCCATGCTCATAATAAGACTCACAATACGACAAGCTTAACAGCGGGTTTGCTGTCAAACTAGTAATCATAAGCTTATTATCAACTCAGAATGTAACTATCTGTCTATTTAATCTCGCGAATCCTCGTCTAAATAGGGATTTTCATGGGTTCACAGATCATTTAGGTTATATATCTATATGTACGGAGCAGGGCTGGCCCCCTAATATCAATGGCTTAATGACAAAGTGAGCAAATGGACGACAAATCGACACCCACATGTTCTGCAACGGAAAAGTTACGGGGAAGGAAGAAGGCAGGAGAAGGTAGAGAAGACCAGGTTCAATTGGTACGTGGGTATCATACAAGTTGCGACAAGAAACTGTTCTTAGGGGCATATGCACATACCAACGACACCTGCATGAGAAAATCTGTTCCTGCTGCCTATGTGCCCAGTACACCTGTTTTCGGGTGGTAGGAAATCGCGTTGTCGTCGCGACGCGAGCGGCTTCGCTTTAAGTTCATTATGGATACCTCAGGAGGCAGGAATCTCGCGTAAGAGCCTCTAAACGCGCTCAAATATTCAGTGTCGTCGCCACGACGCGTCAAGGTACATCGAGGAATATTCCACTAGCCGAGTCTCCGTGAATAGACCTTCTCGTACCTCATCAACCTGTGCACACTGACCACTCCAGCTGCATATTGCCCACCTGAACACCTACCCCTTGACCCTCTTAAGTAGAACACATACCCCCTTAGCCCCTCGAACACCTACCTATTATCCACTTAAACACCTACCTCTTAGGTATCTCCTCGAAACACCTACCTCTTATCCACTTGAACACCTACCTCTCGCCTTTTCTTGTCTGTGCTCTGTCATAAGACCCTCTAAACTGCTAATTATAGAGTCAGACACCTACCAAGTTGTGGGGTGTTGGCCTGGTCTGTTCACCTGTACACCTACCTACCATTTCATATATAAACCAAGGCTCAGAACCTCTCTTCCCATCTCTTCCTTCTTGCACCAAACAACTTTCTACCTGAGAAATCCGACTCAGCTTAGAAAGTCTCATCATCCACACCAAAGTTGATCACAATCTTTATCACTTACATCTCTATCAACATCAGGATTGACAACGATCTCAATCGTTTACATCCCCATCTACATCAGCTTGATCACGATATCATCTACGCCTACTATCAACGCACAGGGKGAATACACCCATACCCCGACTACCAACCTTTCTCGTGTAAGTTGTTTGATTGATACAAGAGAATGGATGGTAGTGTGACTAACTTATGAACTCTCATTAGACTATCCAGTATAGTACCTACTTTCACCCACAACACAACTCAACAAAACTGGCAAGCCAGTTAGAATACACCGCGGGCTCTACCGGTACAGGTAGGTCAACAAATTTCTATATAATATGTCATATTTCCACAGTTTTACACATTGGCACCTTTCCTGCTGGCCCTCTCTCACATGAACACACGATTCGACCCTAATTAACCTTTCATCACACAACCCCTCCAACTATCATACATTCTATCTACCTATCACCACTATCACGTCTCCMCCCCCTCATTTCTCAACCTTTACGGGACTAAGCTTACCTTGTTTTCAGAAAAAATGCAGCCGTCCCAGCAAAAGTCGTCCGCCGCTCACCAACTCACAATGCCACCGCGGCCTGCTGCCGGTTCTCTAACAATGCCGCCACGTGCTTCTCCCGCACTCACCATGCCGCCATCAGCCAACAAGAACTCCTTAACGATGCCGCCGCGGCCTACTCCTACACTCACAATGCCGCCGCGGCCTGCTGCCGGTTCTCTGACGATGCCGCCACCTCCTACTCCTGCGCCTTCGGTCACGATGCCGTCAACCCCAAAGAAGCGTGGCCCCGTAGATCATTCTACCGACCGCTCACCGAAGATGGTGAAGCATTCAGACTCTTCTGCGGCTCTTTTTGAAGATACTGTACTGGAGAATATCGTTGAGCGCAACAAAGAGCTGGCGAAGCTGAATTCTCAGCTAACAGTCGAGTTCCGCAAGGAGCTGCAGGAGATGAAGGAGGCCCTAACAGAGGCGAAGCAGGAGATGGTGTCTGCCCGCACGCATGAGGCGCAGCTGCAAGGGGAGATTCATCAATTGAAAAAGACCCAGAGCCGTACAAGTAAGGACAAGGCACTGCAGGAAGCCCATGCTAAAGCGGCAGGGCTGGAGAAGGAGATGCTACAGTGGAAAGACGACTACTACCGGATGAAGCTGATGTTTGAGAGAGAGCAGCGCGCCCACAAGCAATTGCTGGGATTATAGAATAATCCCATGCAGCAGTTTAGCGTGGCGCAGAGCAATCCGCAAGACCTGCAGGTGGAGAATGCTGTCTTGCCTCAATGCCCTGGACCCTTCCCGTCTACCAGTACCCAGCCCGAGGGACTCGACAACACCATGCCCAGCCAAGCATCTGGGGTAGGTTACGAGCAGCGACAGGCCACCGTGCCAATGCAACCGGGCCAGTTTAATGAGACTTTGGGTTCGCCTGCCAACAGCCAACAGCAGAGCAACCACCAGCAGGCTATCCATCAGCACAGTAGCCACCAGCAGACCGGCATCCGGCAGACCGAACTTCCACTGGGCGATTTCCAGTTCAACGGCTTCCAGCAAAACGCTGTGAGCCAGAACAGCCCCCAGCAAGGCAGCGTTCAGCAAGGCACCTCCCCGCACAACGGCCTTCAGCAGACTGGTCTCCAGCAGAGCAATTTCCAGCAGGGTGCCTTCCAGCAGAGTGGCCTCAACCAGAACGGCCTCCAGCAGAACAACCCCCCACTGGAAAATCTCCATCTGAACGGCATCAACCAGAATGGCTACCAGCAGAACGGATTCCAATTCAATGGCTTCCGGCAAAACAGCCTCCAGCAGGGTACCTTCCAGCAGAGCGGCCTCAACCACAACGGCCTCCAGCTAAATGGTCTCCAGCAAGGCAACCTCCAGCAGACTGGTCTCCAGCAAGCCAGTTTCCAGCAGAACGGGTTCCAACAGAACGGTGTTCAGCAAACTGGCTTCCAGCAGCGCAATGCGCCGGTTAGTCAAGAGGCGGCTTGGCCGAACGCACAAGCCTTCGGCGGCCCGACCTACAACTACGGGGTCTGGCAGTGATTGCAAGGGCCAAGTCACCGCCGGAGCAGGTGGGCTTCTGTTCTGGAGGAGTGCACAAAGTCCCAGAGGGGTTCTTGTAAGGGACGCTAAGGTCTTGTCTGTGAGTACTTATTTATTCTGCTTCCCCCCTTTTACCTGAGCGGGCGCTAACATAGTCACAGCATTGACAGTTTGGTACATTGTGGCACCTGGGTTTACGGAGTTTTTGATCTATACAATGTTGACATCGGAAGGTCCCCAGAGGCCTAACTACAAAGTTAATCCGATGGTTGCTGAAGGAATGGAGGAGGATTAGGAGATGAGTTAGGTGCAGGTGTGGTAATCAGTGTAAAACACAATAGTTAGCACACTGAATTTTACGTTTCCTTCCGTCAGACATTCTTGAAGTTGAACGGTGCATACGCCCTAAAATAAGGCTCTTCTTACCTAGGCTTAAAGTACATTTGCTCTTTAATTTAATTCCTCGAGGTAACGTGACGATATAATGCCTACCATGTCATACCCAATGGCCTATATGGCTTCTGTAAGTTACGTACAATGTAATACATCAAACCCACGTGCCAGGAACATTAATCAATCTACGGCYCCAGCCACTCGCCAATACAGGTATTTTACCTCTATAAGTATTCTAATCACCTTATGATTCCACGAAGCATAAGATATAAATGCAATTCGTCATTCCTAAAAACCCCTCCGCCTCCCCCTCCACTTCCCCCTTTTCCACTTATTGTACCTAAGGTACCTTACAGCACAAGGATATCAAACCCGAATCCCCTGCAAAACTTCACACAGCAACTCAGACAGGCGCGCTTCCTTACAGCAACATGTGCCCCTACCGGTTTCGCGAGAGCAAACAGCTGCATCTCGTCGTCGCCGGCCGTCGGAACAACAGCTACGGCACCGGGCCGATCCCCGCTGCTAGCGTCCGAGCGCACGGACTCTAACAGTGGACCCAGACCCCGCCGCACCGCATCCTTGACGTCTGCCCTGTGGACCCAGCCCCAGTACCACGGCATTGCGTCATCGGGGGAACAAAGGTACACCTCCGGCGTCGCAGCTGTGGCACTTTTGTCGGTGTTCGTGGGGTTGGGGATGTCCATCGGCGCCTCGGAATTATGCGAACACATCCCAATGCGCTCCGCCGACGCCAGGGTCCGGAATATCCCGCTCGGACCAACCCAGGTTCCGCCGAGTCGGCCATTTATAGTCCTAACTAGGGCGCAGCGCAATATTCTATCGTCCTCTCCACGCACTACTTTGATATGGCTCTCGCTGGCCGACGTATCGGATATCGTTAGCCGTGAGGGGATCTCGAAGACGCCCTGGGACACGATGTTAGGTTCAGTACGGCTGTCTACGCCGACGACCCCGAGATAGGGTCTTCCGGTCTCCTCGTCGTATATGCCGCCCCGATGCCACTGGACTCGTAGGTAGCTCTCGCCGTCTGCAGGGAGGGTCTTCGAGAACAAGATTACTGGCCACACCGCCTGTCCGCCACCGGAAGAAATGATAGCGTGCTGCCGCTGTTCTTGAACTTCATTCGACGGTTCTCCGGCCAGCTTCCTGCACACGCGGTGCCATTCTGCCACATCGCAGCACGCTTCCTCCCACCTGAAGACCCGGAAGATGGCTGAGATGACTGTGCTGGGCTCGAGCTCGGGATCCCTCCATATGAACGGATCAGGACGCACAAGAAGCTTCTCAGGATCGCGGAAGAGCGAAAGTGCCAGTATCGTAGCCACGATATGCGCTGTTTGCTCGTCGAAGATCGTCGTAGCGCCCGGGGCAGTCATAGCGTGGAACTGCGATCGGAATCCCCCTTTTTCCCAGTCTGCAAGTTCGGACGCATATTTCTTCTGGCCCAAAAACGCGGCGGCCTGGGGATGTTCATGGATCAGCATCCCCATGCCCATCTGCTTGCTTCTCAGATCCTGCATGTGCTTCCCCTCGCAGCCGCTGATCAGCCGCAGGGTCCTGTTGATATCCTGTCTCTCTGGGAATGGTTCGAACTTGTCTGTGAATATTTTATGCAGGTCTGATCCAGCGGCCCCCGGCTGTTGCCGTAGCTTGTTCTTAGTGCTGCCGAGATCTGTAGTTGTTTCACATGGCGCGCCCCAGCGATCGCGAGAGACACATCCCTCGGAGCACATCGTCAGACGCTTTCGTGCTTCGGAGAGAGCGAAGGGGATGACCTCCACGGCTGCCATATTGGCCTGATCTCGATCGAGTCTGAAGGCGTTCAACATGAGACGGAAATACGTGTCAATGCGAACTAGGCCACCATATTGTTCCGTTCGGCCTAGGCCGAAATACCAGTCATCCCAATATGCTTCCGAGTAGATACCTCTGATCTTGATGTCTTCTGGTGTGTCATCGTCCGTTGGAAACACGAGTTTGATGCCAGCCTTGGTATCGCCGTCTCTAAACTTCTCCGACCCCGACGATTCATCTTCGACAAACATCAACGGCTCCTTATGCAGCCACCAACGTACGAATGCAGCGATCCACGGGGCACAACTTCCCGTGTAGACGCTGAATGCCTTAAGCTTGCGGCCCTTGACCTTTCCACCCTGTAGCAGTACTAGTAATTCAACCAGCTTGATCACAGCTTTCGTATTAGGGGTCTTTCCCAGACGACTCAGTGAGGCAGCGTGGTGGTCTCGATCGCGAAGTTCGTGAGTGATGATTATCTCGTAATCGGCGATATGCTCGGCGAAGCCAGAGAGCTGGCATCTGGCGTTGATCGCGGACATCAAGGGGCATAGTTGATCAGTCGTAGGACCTCGCTGCTCCTCCTGCTCGAGATGCCGCTCCATCAGCGTCGCCAGCACCTGGGCACACTCCGACGGATCGAAAGCCGTTACTAGGGTGCAAGCCAAAGCCAGGAACTTTAGACCGCCCGGAGTGCTTCCAAGGTGACGCACGACATCATGTTCCGAGAAGCCGATAATCACTTTGAGGCTTGGAAGGGAGGTATGCTCGTCTGCGAGGACTTGCTTCTCGACCTGCCAGCATGTCTCCCAGCAGATCTTCAGAATCTTCCCGAATTCTTCGCATGCGGAGGTGACCTTGGAATAGTCCTCGTTCAGGTGTGACGTGAATTCTAGATCATCCCAGGTAGGCTTCACCGTCATGCGTTCATCCGCCATCTCAAGCTCTGAGCCTTAATCAAGTATGCGCATTAACTATTCGCAAGTAGAGTCGAGTATTCTGACTTAATATCACAGATGAAGAAAATATCTCATTAAGGATGGATAGTCGTGCATTAAACTTGTGATGGAACAGAAGGAACTCTTGTCTATATAAAAAAGTCCCCTTACACTATGACTGTAGCTATGGTGGATATTGTGATTCAGGGGTATTTCGACGGCGGAGGGGTGACGATGAAAATAGTCATGGCACCACAAGAACTCGATGGAAGAATCATAATCTAACAATCGACATGGTCTTTCTAGTCGGCCTGACAGTGAAAATGAAGTGGCATCAGCAAGATGACGAGTTATGGCAATGATAAGACGAGAAATCGTGACAGTATGCATGATAGAATTGTCCTATATGGGTAGGAATCAACAAGATACTGGTCTAACACTACAAATCACCTAGTCAGTGTATCGTAATTATCAATAAGTCTTATTCATTTCAAAACGTGCGTCATTTACAGATCAGAGAGGGTGTAGGAGCACGTCCCCTCCCCCCCTTTTGCCCCTGATTTCAGTTACACAAAGCCAATTCACTTTTCCTTGGCAACGAGTCATGAAGTGACCTAGGACAAACACAACCTAATTCACAAGACATTGCACGTAAAGGTAGATAATAGACATAACCATTCGCAAGGACATGGATTGCAGCAAAATTTTAAAATCAAATAGCTATGTAAACAGCTAATCCACGCATCGGTCGGTGCCCGATCCCTTTCATTGAACTGAGCAAGGTATACCGAACCGGGACCTGAAACAACTCCGTGTCTAATGCAATGTTGTGTAGGACTTGAATTGGAGCCCTGTAATGGTACATCGGGTAAGAAGAATTATTTTCGTGTGTGAATCGAACCGTAACAACGCCTCTATATCTGGTGACGCGCAACCGGCTCCTCTTGTACGCCTATTGCTCTACCGAGACCATGGATATACCATAAAAGAGATGCTAGCCGATACGCCATAGGGAAATTTCGGGACCAACGTGCCAGTGCTTTGAAGCCTTCGTCCTCCATAGTGCTTAATCGATAATCGCCCCATCCGTGTCCATTAGAACATTCGACGTTTGGTAGACATTTAATCAGAGTCTTCCATATCCATCACGTTCCGTTCCGCCTCAAAACTATCAGCTGTAACGCTGAGCCGTTCCTTCTCACGTTGTCTTTCCTTTTTCGCGTCCTCATCGTCATCGGCATTGGTGAGATCCAGGAACATCCTGTCGACATCCCTATCGTCGTCTTGCTGATTATGACCGATATTGCTTCTAGTGAATGCATCATCGCGGCTGTGATTCCACACGTCGGGACCGAATATCTCCTCAGCCCGTTTGCGTCCAGTCTCAGTGAGGCGAAGTATCTCAAGGGCCTTACCCTTGCCAGCGTCCGTATGCAAATTCAACCCATCGTCCTGTCCACGGAGTAAACGTTCCTCTAGCGTTAAGGATGGGTCCGAAGCCGTTAGTCGCGGTCCTGGACCGTTGCTACCAGCAGACATAAAGAAGTCTGGGTGTAGGCCAGTAGTATTGTTCATATCCATGCCGTCAGGTCGAAGGGAAGATCCCGGTCTGCTAGACGATGCTGAATTGGACCGTTGCGGCGGGTGCGCGTGAGAAGTACTGGTTAAAGCCGGAGTAGATGGTTGCGAACTCCGAGATAGGAAAGGATGACCACTTGAACCGAAGGAATGAGACGATGGACTCGTCGCATTCGGAGGTACCAGGGCTGTGCTCGACGAGGCTGCCGCGGCTTGGGCAGCTGCGGCTGCAGCTTCAGCGTTCAAAGCCTTTCGTTTTAGGCTATTGGCCTTGCTTTTCATATTCTCGGGGAGATCCTCGGGATCATCCACGCCGTACTGAGCCAGCATCTTCTGTAGTTTTGTCGGTCGTGGCTTTCTTGTGCTCTTGGAAACATCCAGGACGGGAGGCGGATCTGGTGCTACCGGGCTCCATTTGTGCAGCTCCTGTCTGAAGAAATTTGTTTCAAAAGACAACAGGATCTCGGCTCCCTCGATCTTCCGTAGATAGAATCGCTGGTCGCCAGCCTCGGCCGCTGTCGTAAGAACGGGGTTGCAGAATGCTGCTATGTGATCCCGGAACTTCTGCGCATTGTCAATTATCTTCTTGAGCACCTCCTCTTCCTCGGGCTGGAAAGGTAAGTTTGGAATTTCCTCTTGCCACGCAATGAGGTCCTCAAGTTTAGGTCGAGCGGCATCCCGGGGAATCTTGACCCGCCAATCACAAATCGGACAGGTGTACTTATCATCTTCCTTGACCTTTCCTCTTGCAATCTTTAGGCACTTCCCATGGTACCACTCGTGACAGAGTTCGCATTCAATCATCATACCCGCCTCGATACGACGGCAGATGCAGAACACCTCTACCAAAGCTGGATCGTTGATATCCCATGTTCGCCGGACCTTACCCTCCTCCCCCCTCTCTTCACTGGCTGCTCTGGACGCAGGTTCGGCCGGTAGTCGAGGAGTATCGTTGCGAATATCGAAGCAGGCAAGGTTGCGCTCTAGTACGTAGTCCATGTGTGACTTGAGGATATGAAGTGGTGCATTAGTTTTGCCGAAAAGCTTCTTTCCCTTACGCATCCAATCCTCGTGGCGCCTCTGCTCCTTTTCGAGGTCTAATGTTCCGGTCGGCTTAGAGTTGAGATCCTCGAGCTTTTTCATGATCTCGACAACCTCAGTGTACTTCGGTCTCTTCTTGTAATCAGGATCCTTCGATCGCTCCGTAAGATCAATAATCTGGCGGTGAGCCTCCCGTTGCTTATGCAGGATCTGATCGACGGCAGATAATGTCTCCGCGGTTACAGGGAGCGTGTTGACTTGCACTTGGTTTGAGAGGGCCTCAAGCTGCGGATAATGTACCACCTCTGCGTTAATGAGCTCTTTTGCTTTTGCTTCCCACTGTACTCCTGCCTGATACTTGTCGCCGAAATACCTCATGTTGTCATTGTAAAGCGGGATCTCAAGGCGGGTACCCTCTTCTAGTAGATCTCTGACTTCTTTCAAAGTCAGAAATAGTCCTCGGTTGGACTTCGCTTTCGCATTCCACTTGGTCTGCTCCAAAATCTCGGATAGCTTGTCGAGCTCCGGCATATCGACATTAAAGGCTCGACCCTCTTCGATCAACTCCTCAATAGATTCCTGCCCGCATCCACGCTCCAGGTATTGTTCGGCGTTCTTCTGGAAAGCTCGGATGGCGTTGGCGCGTTCCTGCAAGTGCTGAATCTCGGGACAATCGAAACCTATACGCTCGGCGTCCTCGATCAAGCGGTAGATATTTTCGACTCGGCGGAGTTCGCGCTCTCTCTGCTCCTGGGAAGAATTTCCGATGGATTTTCGCAACCCACTCTGCCAGACCTTGTCATTCTTGCGCCGGTTTTGCTGTTTTCGCACCGTATAATTAGTTGCTTCCTCGACCCACTCGTTACAGCGGTCAACGAATTCCCTGAGCGCTGGTAAGGAGGGGAGGTCGTACGGTATTCGTTCACCCTCACTGAGAAGGTTTCTCAGCGTTTTAAGCGCTGGCTTCCCTCCCTCGTCGAGTAGTTTCTCATACTTATCCTCCCATGCCTCCGGCAGATTGGCTTTATCCGCCACTTTTCGATAGGTCTCGTGGAGCTGATCATTAGTTTTGCGATAGTATAGCTTGTGCTGGTGGCCAGCGTAGCGTTCCCGCTCAGGCATATCGCAACAAGCATGATTTCCAGCATGTTGAATACAGAGGACTTTACCAGATTGGAGGCACTTGAATCTTGATAGGTAAGCATAACATTTGCAGTAAGCGCATTGGTACTCTTCTTCTGGAACGTCTGCACTGGAGACTTCAAAAGCGAGCGAGCATTGCTCTTCAGAGTCCGAGGCCAAGGCGCAGGGATTGTGGTTGTCTTCCTGGTGCTTCGCAATGAACGTCTCTCGTTGTTCAAATTCACGCTTATGTATCCTCTCAAGCGCTGGCGCAAGCCACTTTGCAGTCTGAATTGTCAGCCCTGAGCCAGTCCCTTCTGCTGCTGTCCATAGCAGCTCGTCGTGCGAAAAACATGGTTGTCGCCGAAACTGTTGTAATCGCTCTACGCCAGCAAGGCCGTATGGTTCCCAGTCAGAGGGCGCAAAGTTCACAGCCTCGTTGAAGTTGAAGCCATGATTGAATCCTGCGTGGTAAGCTTGGGGGAACGTAATAACAAGCTGGCCGGCTCTTTGATCTAACGCATAGACGCGGACTCCTGCCTTCTTGAGTTGTTCCGGGGTCAGAAGCGTGACAAGCTGGAACAAAAGATCGGGTTGTGTCTCAAAAAGTTCCGGAACTGCTTCTCTCATAGCGTTCTCAAACTTGTCAGTGTCACTTGCTGGAATGCCGTACCATGTCTTTGTTGCTCCGAAATGCTGATAGTTAATCGAGTATGCAAAGTGATCTTCGTTGTGCCAACAGAACGTAGAGAATATCATCCCAACATAAACCCAGGGAACAGTCATGCCAGAGATGTCAGACTTGATGTGGCGGAAGAGACTCTCCGGATGCAGAGGCATTACGTTCAAATTCCAGGGATCGGTGGAGTACGGATCGCACGGGTTGCGCTCGGCCGTCGGGAACCCAGAGCCATGGGTAGTGCAATGGATATCCGCTCCATATTCTACCTCGACTGTCTCTTCGGTACTGGTTACGAGTCTCCAGAATTCTCTCTCGACGTCGTCTTCTGTGACAGGCCTTGGGCAATTGAGGACGGGGTCGATCGGTAGACGGTTCTCAAAGTAACCCTGCTTGAAATCCGCTGCCTTCTCCTGGAATTGCTTGAGAGAGTATAGGCCGCCCTCCTCAAAGCCAAACTGCCCGTCGCCGACAAGGCATCTGTGGCAATTCCATTCCGCATCTGGCTTGTGCTTGATGGGGGGGTCTAGACAAGTACCATGGTACCCATGATCGCATGACTCGCAGACGGCAATGAAGCCCGCCTCGTCGCCTTTGCCGCAGACTTCACATTTCTGTACATGCAAATCAATAAATGCACCATTTGTGCCGATCCAAACAAAAATATGCTTACCTCGGCTGGATTAGACGATTCGTCTCGTGACGCCGGTATTTTGGGAGCTGAGGGCCGAAATAATGACATATGCGAACCGGCAACGGTGGGAACGGTTTCTAGAAATTGACATGCATTAGTTTCGCGAACAAGTGAGCCAATCACCAGCTACAAGATCAAAAGGCCCATTGCATGGTTCTGTGGCTGCTGTGCATCACTGCTCGGCAAGGTGCATGATTGAGCGCATTGGAGACCCCTGCGCAATCGCGGCTCCACAATAGATAGTACCACGGAGGGGATATCACGGCTCCTATCCATCTAGGTCGGAAAGGGGGGKGAGGGTAATAGTGTAGAAGAGTATATAAGTGTTTGAAAGAACCCAGTGGGGAAAAGGAGGTTACAAGACAAACGGAAAAGACATGCGATTAGATGTGCAAAGGTAGATCAAACTGGGAGCCGTTCAAATCATAAATAGCCGAAAGAAATTTGAGAACATACCCTTTTTTAACCTTTTGCTCCTCCTGCTGCCACTCTCCGAATCGTCCTTATCGGTGTTGTTATCCTTCCTTGCTGAGTCTAAACTATCAGAGCTCAACTGGCGCTTCAGAGCAGTGGCAGGACCAAGACCTGACGGTCGGAAATCCGGAGTGTTTTTGGCGGATGGATGCGGGCTTCCATGACGTTTCGGCGGAGGGGTGAACCCTTTTGGATCCGTCGGAACGGGCCGATTAACGCTCGTGAAACCGGCATTGACTGGTGTGAATCCTCCCGAATTGATGGCTGTGAAGCCACCAGATGCCGGCTGAGATGTGATCGCAGGCGCATCGGCCATAATCGTATCACGTTCATTTTCCTGCTTCGCGCCATTCAAGCTTTGTTGAAGGGCGTCGCTGGCATGTCGAGCGGGCGATTCTGCTCTCAGACTAGATGGAGTATTGACAGTTGAGCGCTTCATCGGGCTGGGTGCTGGGCTAGGAGTAAGAGGGCCGCCATATTCGTACTCTAGTTGCTGATAGACACCGGGCTTTGCTTGACGTAGATAGTTTTCGTAGGGCGTCAGCCATCGATCATATGAATTCTTGAGCGACGTCGACAAGGAAGACATGATCTTTCCGCTATAACCCAGATCCCGACCTATCTCTGCCCATTTTTTGGTCTTGCAGACCTTTTCAAATCCMCCCCGAGATTCCACCGCTTTCTTGAGTCGGTATAGGTCGAGTGGTTTCTTGTCGACATAAGGCAATCGGTTCAAGTTAGTTCCCTGCTGCCTATGGAATTTAGCAAGGGCGTCGAGGTAGCTGAGGTTTGCTCGCGTGCCTGAGATACTCAAGTCAATAATGATGGTTACAACATTAACGCTAATGATTCGCAGAGGTGCACTTACTGCCTTCAACTGAATTCAACTCTTGCTTTCTAGTTCGGAAGTGGAATTTCTGTAGATTATCAGTAAAAGTCAAGATACCTAACGAGCAATAGACTATCAAAACGGCATGCACCGCTAACAGCAACCCAACATAACCCCGGTACAGCACAGGGGAACCCTTAACTCACCTCGGTATCGATTGCGAAGTCGGGATTCCACGAGTCGGGCGGGATAACCTTACAAATACCATATTCGCGAGCTTCGGGGGTGATCTTGCGGACGTACTCGAACGGGTCTTTCCATTCGTCCTCCGTAGGGCGATATGTCGGCGCCTCTTCGAGTCCGTATGGCCGATTTCGCTTCGATGGTTCCCGGCTTGCAGTGGCCTGGCCCCTTCGCTCAACTGATGTAAGGTCTAATGGAGCACTACGCATGGAGCTAAGAGGTACTTGGGGATTCGGGGGGTGATAACCATTCGAATTGACTTGTGTCTTTGATTTCGATCCATTGGTTGTCGAAGATGTGTGGTTTGTGGCATTGGTACCAACTGCGGGTGAGGCTCTTGAGCTACCATTTGCACTATTCAAACCTCCAACGCCACCGCTATGGCCGGCGGAGGGGGTAGACACCATGATTCACGATGAAATGGCGCCGGGGAGCAGCAAAATCAAATTCCGCAGAGAAGGTCTCCAGCAATACCAGATTGAAAGGTGGCAGGCTATGTTCGCGGACCACGGTTAAGTGGTGCAGAGTGTGAGGCTGTCACAAGAAGAGTGGACCGTACGTGCATCGCATGAGCGTCTTGCTAGGTCGTAATGATCTCGCCGCTCGAGGTGAATGTAAAACGAAGGTAGGTGGTGGCGAGGAGAGATGCGGCAAATGCAATGAGGGTAAAGGCGCGGGTCGATTCGTGGGATATCGGTCCCGCGTGGACGATGAAGAGCCGTGGTACGTGCCCAAGACGTGAGATGTACTAGCAGTCTTGTACCTAGCCAGGGCCGGACAGCTAAACTCCTGCCTCCAAACAAGGACGAATTAAAACAGCTGCGTTGATCTGATGCCGAACACCGTGCCTAGACCACCGCAGCGCAACCTCGAATCTTGCGAATTCCTAGGTTGATAGGACCATTAGAAGCCAGGCCAAGGGTTAGCATTCAATGAGTGAAGAGAATGGGTGGACCTCAAATATTCGAGTTCGAAATTGAGGGGAGGGTAAGTTGAACGGTTTGGATGTTAGTGGGAAGAAAGAAGTTTGGTAAGGAAGGTTTTGAGACGTCGAGGTATGCTATGTGGAAGTGGAATAGGCGTGTAAGTAGAACGGAAAACGGACTAGATTGGATAGTGCGGGATACCCAAGGTAGGTACCTAGTGGAACGTGGGTGGTCAGTTCGACTTAGCTAGAGGCTAGAGCTTCCAACTAATAGCCACAGACAGTTTAAAACAGACAAAACAGATAAAACAGAGGTTTAAACGCATGTAACGTGAAAAAAAAAGAGGGCCGGTCCTGGCTTACGGTCAGTGGGAACCTTGAACCCAAGGTAGCCCAGGCAAAAGAGAAACGGGACAAGGGTAGCGCAGGCGCGGTTTTACAGTACATACGGTACCTACGGTAGATTGGGAAAGTGAACATTGAATGAAAAGAGGAAGTGGCAGCAGCAAGATATGATGTGGGTGGATGCGAGTCGGCTCTGTGGGTCCAGCCGTGCGCGGTAACTATACACACGCATACTTTCGCAGTACTTGATCTGCATTATATTTTTATTTGCTAGCCGCTATCCGTATATCAGATCTACCATTTGAGCTCTCCGTTCCCGGTACTCCCGCGTACATGCAAGTACCCCCCGACTTCCATTCCATCCAACATCGCCGCAAGCTCCCAATCTATCACATTTTCCCTTCCACTTCGCATTAATTGCCCAGTACGCATTTGAATGCCTACCTAGGCAAATCATGTGACGGCATTGATAATCACAAAGCAGACCAGCCCAACCGACTGCCTCTTACTACTTGCGCGCTACTTTAATTACGTAGAAGCAAATCTCCACTTTCGACTAATATGTATGTATTCAACATCCGTCTGTCAGGTTAACAAAGGGATGCAGTCGATTTTCGTATCGGGAAATCGAGCCCCAACCGTGAGCTCGGTTATTTGCGCCTCCGCCTGAGCGCCGCCAGTTTGTTCTATTTCATATCAATGGATGGCTTACGCGGGCGGAGGAAAATGCAAGCTGACACTGACCCTTGACACTAAAAGAAAGCCATTGGGGTCGATGGTACGATACGTAAACCTTATAGAGTTACGTGCCAAACATGCGGTGACATTAGGTAGGTATGACACGCATGCGGGATTGCTTACATCTTATACACATCTAAGCAAGGAAGGGAAAGTTTTAAGACTCCTGCTGTCTAATATTCGTGGAGGCCAGGAGGGCTAATAACTTATTTTTTTGTGGAATCGTGAGATCTATGGATGGATAATCGTGGGAACCATCGAAAAAATGGAATCGAAATGGTGGGCGGAGGCCACTTAGGCCCCTGGAACCGAAGGATCCGCGCCCCCTCCCACGAGAAACCGGAATAGGACGAGTAGTAGAGAATGAAAACTCTGCCATGAATACAGTTGCGAGTGGTGGTTAAAAAAAGCAAAATGCCGGTCCCAGTGCGGCAGGTATGTGATACCAACTGCATGTCATCTGTTCTCCATGAATTGGGGCAAGGCTGCACGGATTACGCCGACACAGTTAAGATGGTTGTAAGTTATGTTTATTGGATGATGGTGTGCTTATGTTGGGTGGTGCTCTGGCTCGGTGGCTGCTTGCCATTTACATAGTTTTATCTGTTCATCGCAAATCCCACCGTCTGACCTTATTGAACTTGCCTTTGCGCCACTAATCTAAGAACTATCCACAGAGCGATTGCTTTAAAGTCGGGGTTTTAATACCGGATAAAGTTGAAACATTTGTCGCGAGTGGGGAATTTTATATTCGAAAGTCGCAATTAAATAATCAGCTCCTCTGAATTCCCCGTCGTTGGAGATTGGAGTTGCGAGGTTGGTCGGATTGGGGCAAGTCGTCGAGGGAAAAAAAAAAAAAAAATAAGAAAAAGGCGAATTGATATCGTAGGCAAACTTACATGGGTGGCGGCCAATGGGTCGTCTAACGAGCCAATAGTCAAGGAGTGACGTTTGAAGATGTGGGACACAACCCCTGCTTGCATGAGCGGGAACCACGCGCACTTGTAGCCTTGGAATGACTTTGGGTAGGGGCCTCTTTTGCGGGGGACCAAGTATGTACCTTTTCTTGTGTCGCACAAAACTGCAAGATTCCTGCAACATCAAGTTTAAGCTATTATAAAATTAGATTCAAGTTGATGGTGTAATAGAGATCATTGCGATACTTGGAGGGACTCTACAGGTAACATTTGAAGACAATTAGAATGCCAAGTCTTCGCGTCCCTATGTAAAATTATACATGTAACATCGCCCAACGCCTTTGCTATGCTAATTGGGATCTCATAAAAATGCTTGCCTATAGAGGGCCAGTGACCTCATTCACTGGATTCACTTCGTATCCTGCGTTTTCTGGGTTTCTTCAGTAACTTATGGACCTCCTTCGCTCCCCTTACTCTTAAACTCATCTCTTTCATAAGATCGCCCCACACGACCTCACCTTCACACTGCGGGCAGTGACCAAATATAGGAATAATATCCTCACCAGCCTCCTCTCCAAGTATGTGTTTGCTCCAGCATGACACATGCCCGGTGCCTTCACAGCCGGCATTCGAGCATGTCGCATAGAGCCCCTTGCCAGGCTCGAGATGTTCTCCACAAACCACGCAATTGCCTTCCCTCTCAAAATCGTATATGGATTGCGTCTTCATCACATAATCTTTCATTGGGGTATAGTCCAGCGGTAGAGCATGAATGCCCCAGGGTTGCTCTGACTCATTGACATCGGAGCTTCCCACCTCCTTAGAACTGGAGCACGAAGGCCCGAAGTCCGTCAATATCTGGATCGTATCCCGAAGGGGTTCATTCGCATTGGCGCACCATTTGTTCCATACTTCATAGACGTCGGGGGCGAAGAAGTGTATAGTCAGTGGCCATCTGGAGAAGCTAGGAACACGAAGTAGGAGGTGGAGATTTGAGAGTATCGAAGTCAATTTTCGCTTCGTGCCCGCCGAGGTAGTTATTCGAGATGAGGATGGAATATGCAAGGATTTATGAGGGTGGGCAAGAGCCCATCTTGAGAAATAGTCAGCCTAATTACGAACTTTGAACAAGCCTCATTTCGAATAGCTTACTCAAACTTCAAAGCAGCCACCATCCCAGGGAATCCGGAAACAAGTCCAACCATCTCCCACGGCCTTAATGTTTTTCGCGACGTACGCGAAGCGCCGCCTTTGGCTTCACCGTTGTGCTGCTTGAGCCGCCGTGGTGGGTTGGGTGTTGAGCCAATGTACAACGAGGCATGGCGAACGGTTGATCGCAGGATATATACAGTGTATAACGGAGGAATTGGTTTTGATAGCACAGGCATTTTCAACTTGACGACCAAGCACGTCTCATCGATGAGGCCTTGAATTTCTGGCAGTGAGGCGAGAATACCAGTTTTTGTGAGATTCCGGTTCCATTTCTAATATATCAGGGTCATTCAAGATACCACTATGCAATTTGACTTTGAAGATAATGAAATAAATGCGTCTTAGCAGTCTGAAAAGCTGCAAGGGCAGTTCATTATTTACTTTTGCATGTTGAGAGGAGAGATAATTGTATTATGTATTACGGCAAACAGCAGAAACGATAAACACTGATAGTCTCGATAAGGAAGTGGGCTGTGGGGCTTGCGCTCGCACAGGCGACAAATACAAGGGTTCCACATGTGAAGCTCAATCAAGTTATCGATAAGCGAATCACTTTGTATAAGTACTTAGGTACACAACGGGAAGCCGAGGTGCATGTAGCTCCTGAAGGGGCAGCTTTTAGTATTGAATAGCAAGAACCAATCCTGGATATTCCCAATTCTAGAGACACCCGGAGCGCTATGGATATCATTATTACACATATTCTTACAGCAGACCTTGTTTCTGCAAATCGTAGTAAACCTTTTCCGGCATCACATTACCTTCGGCATCCTCCATCTGCACCACACTCCCATCGTCCACTTTATCCTTTCGCTTGTCCTTCTGTATCTTCTCCCATAACCTCAGCGCCTCATCGATTCCTGTGATGTCCCGGAAAAGGCTCGTGTTTGTGATTCCCAAACACTTMAAGCCGTAGATGTGTCTCGCCTCGTTGAAGTGCTTGTCAAATGCTCTTCGTCCCATGTACACGAAGTTGCCACATATCTCGCAGGGGAATTCAACGCCAAGCCCGTGAAGCTTGTAGAGCCAGAACGGAATGGGCTTCCCATCCCAGGCAAGAGGTAACTTGAGTGGATTGTAAATCTTATCCTCATCATCGTTATCCTCGCCGTCTTCGGCATCTTTAGGCTGTGATGTGGCGGCAGTGGCGTTGAACAGGTTTTCTAGTTCCTGTTGTCTTTCCCGTTCGGTCATACCCTGCTTCCGCTCAACGTTCACTCGGGTATCGCTTCGCTCAGTGCTCATCGCACTTGCGAGACGCTTCACCCGGAACTCTCGTTCAGCAATGGCGCGTTCCTTCAATCGATGTGTTGACGTTACTCCTTTGCTAGCACCATTGGAAGCGCCACCTCCATCTTCATATGCGCCTTGTAATCTTTGCGCCCGTTCCGCGGCCGCCCGGAGATGTTTCTTGCCCGAAAGGTGACCCTTGTATACGTTCTCATTCTTGAATTCTCTCTCGCAGTCCTCACACCACACTGCTTCAGCTGTGGATGCCTGTTTTGCGCCAGCGGCCGATTTCCCGTTCGGTTCTTCCTTCTTCCAGTCCGCAATCTCATCCTTTTCCCAGGCTGCGTCGAACTCTTTGTCGAAGTCGGCGATCACTTTGTCCACATTTTCCAATGGTCTCGTCTTCCGCATGAAGGTCTCGAGATCTAGAGCAAGCTGACCAACATACTTGAAGTATTGGTCAGTCATCTTCTCCGATCTCTTCAGCCCGCCAGCACCAGGTGCGAAGTTGTCAAAGGAATCAAGATATTGAAGGTAGCTCAGTCTCTTCGCATTAGGAAGGTTAAGATAGAGCTCGTGGCACGCGTGAAGATCAAAAAAGCGTCCGAATGCTTCTTCGCCGGTGAACATGGTGTCCACTACACTGGGTTGAGACTCGGCATCGGGTCCTTTCTTTGGTCGATATGCGCGCTCAAGGTTCTCGACGGGTTCGTTGGGGTACCTCGCGTGGAAGCTCTTTATGTCGGCAAGCTGCTTGTAGAATTCTTCCATCGGATCGCCGCTACCAATCTGCTGGATCTCGCGTGATCTTGACCCATCCGCATCGCGATAGATAGATAGCAGTTTGGCAGATTGTGAAGATATACGATCAAGAAACTGAGCTATTTGGTGATCTCGCGCTAGGCGATCCCGTATCTAGAAATTACCGTTAGCAATCGAGCCCTCAATGAAACCGACGGCAAGAGACTAACATGTTTAGGTTCATCGCCAATTCGATCTGCGATGCCCTGCTCGAGGCGCTCTAGGTCCTCATGCAAGAACCTCTGCTCTTCTAAGAGCATGTTGAATAAGCCAACCGAACAATATCTGACTCTATTTTATGCTTTTAAATCGTTCCTGAATCAGTGCAGAAAGCGAAGTGAAGGGTTCGAATCGTAAAATGGAGAGTATAACACCAGTAGACGAAAGATGAATGATGGATGAGGCTGAAGAGAAAGCTGGTAGAGCCTTGGCCTTATTTTGTCCAGTCCAATTAGAAAATGTCCACCGGTCCACATCGCCACAGTGGCTGACCAGGCAAGTTTAGTTATCCGTATTCTTAGTGGCAGATCCAAGTGGGGGCGTAACGGAATAGCCACAGATGGGCACTGGAGTACCCATAAAATTCTCTGGGCTACTATTGCACAGCTGCGCCTGCCATTCCTCGACGTGAATTGATTTATCCAACTTCAAACTTCAAGCATCAAACCCCCGACACATTACCAAAGTTCTTTTTACTTCGTGCGCGCATTTGATTTCCATACAACCCCGACACTTATCCCAATACTCATCCAGACTCTCGTATACGCGCGACCGAGTCTAGTTCATCATGGCTGAAGGCGGTGGAATCGACCGTCGCGCAGACGAGAAGATGGAGTTTTCCACTTCTAAAGAGGTCACTGTTCATCCGACCTTCGAGTCAATGTCCCTGAAGGGTAAGATGATTCATCCTACGCCTCCCAGTTCGATGTCGCGAATTGAATACTAATGGTCACTGTGTAGAAAACCTCCTTCGTGGCATCTACGCGTATGGCTACGAGTCCCCCTCCGCCGTCCAATCCCGAGCCATCGTCCAGATATGTAAAGGCCGAGATACCATCGCCCAGGCACAATCTGGTACTGGAAAGACCGCTACATTCTCTATCTCCATGCTCCAAGTCATCGATACTGCGATCCGCGAGACCCAAGCTCTTGTTCTCTCTCCGACCCGCGAGCTCGCTACTCAGATCCAGTCTGTGGTGATGGCGCTTGGTGACTACATGAATGTTCAGTGCCACGCATGTATTGGTGGAACCAACGTCGGAGAGGATATTCGAAAGCTCGATTACGGCCAGCATATCGTCTCTGGCACGCCTGGCCGTGTGGCCGACATGATCCGTCGTCGCCACTTGCGAACTCGTCAGATCAAGATGCTTGTTCTCGATGAGGCGGATGAATTGCTCAACCAAGGTTTCCGAGAGCAAATCTACGATGTTTACCGATATCTACCGCCTGCGACCCAAGTCGTCGTCGTCTCGGCTACTCTGCCCTATGATGTCCTAGACATGACAACCAAGTTCATGACCGATCCTGTTCGAATTCTCGTCAAGCGTGACGAGTTGACGCTAGAAGGCTTGAAGCAATATTTCATCGCTGTCGAGAAGGAAGACTGGAAGTTCGATACCCTTTGCGACCTTTACGACACGCTTACAATCACCCAAGCCGTCATCTTCTGCAACACTAGACGAAAGGTAGACTGGTTAACCGACAAGATGCGCGAGGCGAATTTCACGGTCAGCAGCATGCATGGAGACATGCCTCAGAAGGAGCGGGACAGTATCATGCAAGACTTCAGACAGGGCAACAGTAGAGTCCTGATTTCAACGGACGTCTGGGCTCGTGGTATCGATGTCCAGCAGGTCAGCTTAGTCATCAATTACGATCTGCCCAGCAACCGAGAGAATTACATCCATCGTATCGGCCGAAGCGGTCGCTTTGGTCGCAAAGGTGTCGCAATCAACTTCGTTACTAGCGAGGATGTTCGTATCCTTCGAGATATCGAATGTGAGTACCCAAATAAGCCTAATTTCTAACGTTTAGCTTATATGATCCTAACAAATCACAGTGTACTACTCAACCCAGATTGATGAGATGCCAATGAACGTGGCGGACCTTATCACCTAAGCCAATGTTTAGTGAGAAGAAGGGAGTTCTGCCTAGAGCTGATGCAATAATTCGGCAGATTTGTTGAACGAGGTTAAGATATCATGAATTCTGGTGGGAGGAAAAGGGCATGTCGTCTAGCTTGTGAGCACATCAAACCTGGCAATGTTGTCTTGAGTTCAAGCTGACCCAAGTACGCAGCACTACAGGGATTAATTACAGCACGCGCGAGATTCCAAGTCGTTCCGGGGGCATCCAGTTCTCAACTCACACAATGAGTTCAGTCGCCCTCCGCAAAGCGGGACAGGCATGTAGGTGTGACATCTCAAAGTTCTTCTGCTTGCTTCGGAATGTAATGGCCGGTTAATGTCTCCGTTCGGGCCAAATGAGAGATGCTAACCCTCTAGGATTCGCACTGTGAGTTATTATGGCTGTCATTTTCTGCCTGTTGGTCGCTCTATTTGTCCAACGTTTCTAGTAATACACAAAGACCTGTCGGATGTCTTACTAGGTCCTCCTATCAACGGATAGTTGCCCTCTTGCCGCCGCCAGCAATCTAAATATCTGGCTTCTATTACTCAGTAGGCGATGCCGATAGGAGTAGCAATATTCGCCTCCGCCGCCCATTTCCGGTGCTCTCTTTATATCTACAAGCCCCGGCGCTATTATTATCGACGGCCTTCCGTACTTCTGGTAACCTTAATAGTATATAGGAAGCTCGTGAAGTCGATGCTATTGGGCTTTCTAGTCAAATAGGTCAACTGCTAATGAGAGGCTTGATTGCGATAGGKAAAATCATAACATTAAATCCACCCAGATACCATAAACTAAGATTCTCGATACGTGTTGAATAAAAGCGTACTTTGTACGACGTCGGGACTCCTTGTCTCATTGACAATAGATCGTCTGAGATATTAGAAAATAAATATCAGCAACATCAACAGAACCAATATGAATTTACCACGGACGTTTGTATCAAATTACCAGAGAAAGTTCAATCATTGCCATAAACCCCATTACCCTCAGGCCGAGTACTGCAGTAGGACATGTGAGCCGCCCCTCAACCAGGTACGCCTAAAATACGCTGGGAAACCGAATCCAGGAGAGGAAATAACGTATGAGAGAAACAAATCAATTAGGTCTGCTCCAGCCAGAGCTCCATCATAGCCAAAGCGCTTCCAAGAGGCTTCGTAACATTGACAAGCTGCAGTTTGGGGTCAGCCATTTTGAACAGTTCTTTCCAGTCGTCTAGATCACGCTCGACGCTGTTGAAGAGAGCCATCATGGCGATATCCAAAGTCCTAAAGCGAGAAGATGAGTTTAGCGGCTAGAAAGAGGTTGGACAGAGTATATACCTGGTCTTGCGCTCCTCGAGCGTGCTCAATGTACCGCTGTGGATCGCAATATTATCCATAACTACGATTCTGGCACTCGATTTCTTCCTGACAGCACATAACTGCGCCTGCAGGATGCGCACGGCGTCCTGGTCCGAGTGATGGTGCAGTATGCGTCGCAGCAAATACACATCCCCAGTAATGGTCTGCGGCGTGAAGAAATCGTATGCCATAAACTGCAGGCGATCGTCAAGATTCCCCGTGTCTACTTCTTCTGCGAGGGCCGTGTTCGCATCTTGCACGATGAATTTCAGGGTTGGGTTACAAGCAGCAATTGCCTTCGAGCAGTGCCCATTGCCGCCTCCCACGTCAACGACGGTCGAGTCGGGAGGCAGGCCTTCCCAGTCGAACCCGGACACAAGATGGTCTACGCTGAGCTGCCGTCGTTTCGCCATACCTGCCATGGCACGCGCATATCGGTCCGCCTTTATCGACTCCTCGGTGGTCTGACGCGGCTGGGTGATAAAGCCGAAGGCAGGTTGATTTAAGCCGCTATACACGAGGTCCTGTGCCGTTGCCATCTGCCTCTGGCCATTCACAAGTGCCTGACCACTGGTGCTAGCAGCGCCGCTTCCACCGGTCGACCATCTACGACTCACAGCTCTGGCCTCAGTAAAGAAGGCGCTAGACCGTAACGACTCCTGCGTTAACCACTCGACAGCGGCACCCGTGTCTTCATCAAGCAAGACGCGAGAGTTGCGGTTGTGCGCGACGATGCGGGTTCCTGGCTCGCGGAAGATGTGATACGTCATGAGCAACTGCAACACGCGCGTGCACTGCGAAGTATCGACACCTGCGTCGCGAGCGAGGTCTTCATAGGTTATTGGCGTGCCGTCCGCCGGAATGTAGGATGCCAGCCGGAAGTGACATACGTACTGCAATGCCGCATGCACCCGGTGGCCTTGCGCAATGCCCATTACATCTGCTACTTGTTAATGCTTCATTTGGCGGCTTGGCCGGGTCTACAAGCAAGGGGCCATGAGTAAGCGGAGATCGGTGGTATAACATACTATAAATATGTCAGCTTAGTGGCTTCATGAACGACGGCAAATGAGAACTATGAATATTTCAAGAAATTATTCAATGATAATTCACCCCTTTATACAATACATACCATTCAATAGGACCAGTGACGAGGTGGTTCAGCTTATCGCATGCCTCAAGGAGTTTGGACCTCGCGATGCTGAGGCTTTTATCATGGTAATCCGTGTAAGTATTCTTGCGCGGCAGACTGGTCTCGAGAATTTCAGCTTGCGTCCTGATGATATCTGCAAGCGCAGTAACTGTCATTTGGTCACCCATCGGAGTTGAAGTCGACCGAGGTGAATGTTTCTAGAAATTTGCCCACTTTATAATTGTTGAGTTATGGATACGGACCCCCGAGTCTAGGCAGTAGCTGGATGCCAGCTATCTAATATCTACCGCGCCATTATATGTATGTACAGTCTAGACTCATAAAGGCCGCACGTGGTGCCCTGCCATTTATGTGCATGTCGCACCAAGCATTATCTAACACCCTGTATAGCCTCCCTTCTCTCGGAGCGCGGAGTTATTTCATTGGTATGAAGATTCTTGATATTGGTAAGTAGCGGAAGTGGTTCCTATGGGATGGGGGCCAAAGAGCTGACTACAAAGTATTGATGAGGGGAGGTAGCCGATTGTACGGTCCGACCCGTTGAGCGCAGTCAGACGCCTATATTCTACCAGCCGCGCCCCCCAACTTGGCATGTCTTTGCGCGTGAAGCTACTGTGCGTACAAAGGTGTAACATATATCTTGGCAGTCGGATCAGGGTCTCGGGTATCTGAGAAATCTTCAGATGATGTGCACATATCTTGGTATTAAATGGACTTGGCGTCAGCTGTTCTAATTGCTTGTCTTCTAGGCACGGTTATCACGGCTCACGCAGCCAGTGATATGAATATGAAATTGTTAAGCCCGGGAGGCTCTTCTTACGTTGGTCTCCCAACTAAATGCCTCCTGCCCAAGACGTTTTGGGCAAGTACTGTAGTTAGCGTGCCAAGGGTGCCATGTAAGCAGGTAGCTTGGAGTAACTGATAAGAGGTAAGACTATAATTCAATATTATTCCCTTATGGAATAACGTCATCTCAGCAGGGGGTGCTGAGAAAAACCCTCAAAGCCCCGAGAATCGTTAATGTTAGACTCTGTACTGCAATTGAAACAAATGAAGATAAAGGACGCTACTTAGGCTATTGAAAAGCTTTTTATGGCTTCTAAACCCCACTCTCTTTATATTTGAGCTTTGTATGATTGAAGTCTTCATTCCCTTCTCCCTGAGAGCTCTTTATCTTACGAAAGACGAGGTGCAAGTGAAGAACAATAGGAAGAACTGAAACTTGAGAACAATGCCATTAATTCAATATTTAGAATCCCACATGTGAAGTGCTCCCAAATGCTGAGGATACCGCATCAACGAATTATTCTGACCATCATTGGACGTTATGGCGGCGCCTAACATATCCGTGCCCTCCTTCAGCATCACCAACGACGAGAAAGTTGAGAATGTGAACCACATACACTCGCTCCTCCATCGTTGTGGATCATCACTTGAGAGCTATGGGAAGAAATTATCCGCATTCGATCTGCGGGATGCTCTCATTGCTGTCCAAGATGCGTTGTTCATGGCCCTTGACCCAGGTGCGTGTGAGTCTCCCCCTCTCGCGAAATGCTACCTATATCAGGGGCATGTTCTAGGGGTCATGAAGAAACATTTAGAGGCTCGTGATGCGTACCACAAAGCAGCAAAAATATCTTCTAGCAATTGCATTGAGCGTGCTGCATCAGAACTGGCTGCGGGATTGGCAGTGCAAATAGAAGATGAATTCCAAGATGGAAAGAGGGAGGGCGATACTTGGTCAGATATAATTCGAAATGATTCATTGCGTATTATCCCAGTCCAACCTCGTCACGAATACAACGATAGTCAACTGAAAATTGTTGGCCCTCGACATAATTCCTTGATTGTTCAAGAGGTAAGTTTGAGAAGGGGCGTTTGGGTTGAGAAACCGAAGCTTCGAAGCTTACCCAAACCACAACGGCTCATTCAATGCGACGATGGTTGGATAGCGGAAACGGTGTCTACTCCAGCTGAGAGCTCTAGAGATAAATTTTGCGAAGGTGCACTCTGCCTGGCATTGGATACTTATAGTTAGAATGGTCCGATGAAGGTAAAATGAAGGCCTTGCCTTATAATCTTTATCTGGTGGCTTAAGGAGAAGGAGAAAGACCAATCAATATGGGAGGTATATATATGATTATAATAAAACTTGGGCCGTTGTTAGAACGCCAAACTGAAAATTTGCGGATAGGGGTAATTACACTTTCTAGGTGATACATTTCCCTTATATCCCTCGTGAGTGTTAATTAGCTCGATGTCTTGGACTCGCTCGCGGAAACGCCCTATAAAGCTGGGTAGTTTTCAGCGCGGCAAACATGGTGAAAGACAGAACGCATCACTTCGAGGGTATCTTTTCGATCGGCCGTAACAACGTTAGCAATCGGCACTGGGCTACGGTAGCTCGAAGAGGCAGGCTAGTGATAATGGGGATGACGGGTGTCTTCACTGAAGACATGGTGAATGTCTCTCGTTAAACTCGGAATTTCTCCATCGCTGAGTTTTGTATATATCGTTGCTGCAAGATAGATGCACGACCAGGTCATGTTTCCTAGAATTATATCCCCTATAACCCAATTTTTCATCAGGAATATCTCGTTTTTATGCCTCCAAGGTTGTCTAGAGAGAAGTAAGGTGCCGTTTTGAGATATGTTGGTACATAGGTACCTGGTAGTTCGATCGTGTCGCAGTTGAATCGATCGGGTTGTGAATATAGTAAGCTTTATGTTGTGTCATGATGCTAAGTTCACATAGCTATTTTTTTTTGTTAAAACTCATCTTGCATTGACGAGCGGCAAGTACGATCTATCGGGATTCTTCACCGAGACATTAACTATAAGAAACCTATAATTTATCCGTCTTGTGGCTTTCTATCACTAGGAGGCATAACCGGTCCCCAAATGGGTATCAGCTGAGTTCTAGGGCAGCTCCAGTGGAGTCTGAGGTCGCTTTAGCGGTCTCCAGAACCCCCGTCCAGGGGCTGCTTTCTAGAAGCCACCAGTCTAGGTACCTAGCTACAGATAATCACGACAGTTCTAAACCCACTTAGTTTACATCAATGAAATAAATCAAATAATAAGTATCCGTGATAGATAATATGTCTAATTAATAAGGTGCCAGTTTCAATGCTTTCTAATGATAATTTTTGACTCTCTCTAATCGTTCAGGGACTGGCTCCAGAGCGTAGAGCGCTTTCGATTAATTGTATTTGCCAGTGTCTATGTCGTAAGTGGCTTGCTGGTGGCGTGTCTCGACCTCCGTTTTATGACCCTCGCGAAACTAATTGACGATGTCATCATAACAACAAAGAACCGAAAATACCTAGTGTAGCTCAAAACGTCTGCATTGACCTCTTCTGAACGATGCTAGGGGCCCTCAGACAATTTACTTCCATGTGGAAAATCCATCCAGGAATGGGTTGTGAAATGTCTGTAATAAAGCAATGACATATGCACATGGTCAAAATTAATCGTTGTCTCTGGGCTGACTGGCCCGTGGACCCTGTTGCAACGGCACATCGATCACATACGCAGCTGAAGACAGACCGATTGAAGATATTAATGAGGTGTTATTTCTTGTGTACCAAATATTACGCTCGCTTTGATTCTCGAATTCCCATCCCAACCCTAGTGCGTGCACTACCGCTCATTAAATCATTTCGTCTTAAAATATTCCATATTATCGTAGACAGGTCGTTATATCTTATTCATAAACTCTTAGCATCATGCCATTAGACAGCCGAGGTGGTGCGTACACCGCCACGGAAGCCGAAGTGCCAGTCATAGAGGACGTTGAAGAGCAGGAAGAAGCTAATGACAAGTTAGTGAATATTCGCAATCTTGTGCAGGCCGGATGCACTTACAAGGCGATGAAGCTGAAAGCCTCAACGGTATGGTCGAGGGCGCTAGCGTAGTCGGAGCTCCAATCTTCGGCGGTGAAGACAACCGAAACGAGCCAGAGATACGAAAAGATGATGTTGAATAGGAGGATGTATCCAGGGTATGTGCCAAGGATGAAGGAGAGTAAGAAAAAGGCAACCGTCAGAACAGACTAGGGATTATTTGCATTAGTTGGCTTGAATTGAAGATCCGGAGTTGCGATGTGACAAGGATGCTAGGGGACTTACAATAACTTCCTCGTAGATTAGGTGGCCGCTGACGTATCTATCATTGAGTGAGATAAAGTAGGACACAATGCCCATAACAATGACAGCCGAGATCCAGATTAGAATATTGCTGGCAAGCACAAAGGGAGGAAGCGCAAAGCGCCCAGCGTCTCGAGCCATGGTGAATTATGATTGGTTGTATGTCGGTACCTAGGTGTGTAGGTATGTATTGAGCGAGGACCTGATAGGGCAATTCTTCAGATGGCCAGTCTGTCTTGGCAGTGGTACTAGGGGAGCTTGCGGATTGACGAGTAGTCTAATAACGAAGAGAGACGATCAAACAGAAACAATCCTATATATACATTTCAACTCGGATACCGGCTCTGCAATTCGACATGCTGAGTGCAAATACACGTCAACATGTCATGCGATACCAGAAACTTCTTTTCCTTGTTTCTGAGGCGTACAGGGGGCCCTACTGACAAAGGTCGAATAAAGGCGGTAGACCGCAAGTTCGCGGGCGCTAATGCAGTGGAGATCGGCCTGCCAAGCCAACTGTAGCTCTGACATGGCCAATGCCAACGAATGAGGCTGAAAGCTGGCAAGATAGAATACGTCATAAATCACCGGATACCGATGACAATAAGGGATATTGTATAGAGCGTATAGGGCTCATCGACTGGGCTTCCATGCGTTTTCCCGCATTGCTATTACGTAACTCTCGTCAATTGTCCAACGGGAGCTCGGAATTCCGGGTTTGGGGGTTGGGCACTTCAAGCAAGGTGGTTGGTTGGACTCGTCAGAACATTCAACGTCTAGTGTAGACCCTATTCACGGTTAGCTCTTAAATGCAATGATGTACCGCTAACTGAGAAACCCGCCCCTTGCTGCCCCTCCCCGGCGAAACTCGACTTAGTTAGGATTCCACTTCCAACCAACCACCCTTCTTCAATTGATAAATGTGTGAATAGCTACAGCAGAAATCAACTGCTGACTATATTAAAAATTAACTTTATTTTACTGTATACCTACCTAGGTAGTCTTGCTTCTAAGACAATCTGCGTAGTACGGAGAACCAACAAGGAGCCACCAAGTATACAGGCCAAAGATGTCGCGGACTTGTACGCAAATTGATACAACTTGATACATTTACTGCTCTTGGTGGGACTAGCAGGCTGCTATATTCGGGCATATCGGAGTGCAAGAGCCTCGACAGACGGCAACGACCGCACGTTCCATCGGGATAGGTCCCACTCGTCCGGCATGCCTTCGAATCTTCAAATGAACCGGGCGATACGGCCATAAGCTATCTCCGTCGAAGTGGGTCATCTGGGAATATTAAAGCTTCGGACAGTCATCCTGTGGAACAGGTCATCCCTCGGCTGTCCGTACTCCACTATGTAGTTGATGGAGTCCACTCTGTACCCGCGTGTAAGTAGTAGGATCGTGGCCGTACCTTTTAGACATGGTAGGAGGCTTAACACGTGATGAGATGGAAACCAACCTTGGAAGTTGATGTTGCAAGTGATGGCGGGAGATTACACTATTGCATTCAAGCTCAGTGGTATTTGTATCTATCAATTCTCTTTTGAACCTGTCCTGTTCCTCTTCTCATGGTTATCGCAATATGTTGTAAATTTGAGTACCTCAATAAAGTGGGGCCAAGCCCTGGATGCCGGGCGATGCTGACAAATTGACATGACAGGTAGGGTAGCCAGAAATATTAGGGACGCAGTTGTGGTGTTGGGAGTATTATTTCTAAACCTGTAAAGAAAAAAAAGTCGGCCTCCCGTAGAGTAATTTCAACAATGTCGGTCAGCGTTATATCGTCGGGKATATTACAGTTTTGTAACTTGTGTAGCAAACCCATCGCCACAGGTCAGTTAACGTCTACGACGTAGAGTTCTTGGCGAAAATCGTTGACAGCGTCGCTCAGAATCTGCTTATAAACGACATATTGCGTATTGCCGCCGGACCCAAGGTCGCATTAGGAAACGGCGTCGGTCTTGCAAGGAGTGTCATTCCGCAAAGGCCAAGTGTAGTTTCGAGCCCGAGTGTTCGCGTTGCAAGTCTAAGGGCCTCTATTGCGTCTACGAAACACCCGGCATCTCCATTCATACCCATAAAGAGGGCTTCCACCATGACAGTACGTCGAGCTCAACGGGAGATTCTCCTCGTACCATGGAACTCTACGATCCTTCAATGTGTAGCTCTCCTTTGACCAACTTCGGTGCCTCGACCAGCCTACCTCTACCGGAAACGTCGCCTCGATCGATAGTCGCTCTTCGGGCTGATCCCGTCGCTCGCCATAGTGCTAGGTTCATCCTAGAATCGATGCGAGGACTCCCCCTCACGATGATCAGCAGGGAGACCTTCTCATGGTTCAACCATGGGTATTGGTATCAGTCTGAGCTTCCCCTAAATCTCGCTAGATGTATAGAGATTGCGAAACTGTATGTCGATCGTAAATCCTTCGGAGAGGATTCTTTCTCGTCAGTTATCACCCAGGAGAACCGGCGGCTCCTCCGTGCTCTTCCCAATTCTTCGTTGGATGAGCTGCTCTCTGGAATGCAGGCCCAGATCGCATATATGATTATGCTTGCCTTAAGCAATACTTCTATGGATGAAATACCCGAAGTCACCCTATCGATGCTCATGACATTCGACGTGAGTTGTAAGGATCGCTGGAGATAATGAGCACCAGCTAACTCTACCAGCTATATGGCAACCGATGCAACAAGATTGATGAGAACGTCTGGTTCCCCCCTGACAGGTTGGATGATCCCAGCGAGACTTGGGAAAACTGGGTTTTAGCGGAGACACGACGAAGGTACGCCAGCCCGGGCTGATTCCTCAACCCTGCGTCTCTTGCATATTCTGACTTCGATCTAGGTGTACCATAACCTGGTTTCTTCTTAGTCGTGTGATGGATCTCAAGTTTGGGGTTATGTGCCCCAGCATAAGCAACTGCCGGACGCTTCCTCTCCCCGCCCCTGGGTCGCTTTGGAATGCTAGAACCCGGAAAGGATGGGAAGCAGCTCGTAGAGTCCATTGTCAAACCCGTCCTACGTCACTACGGACTTTTAGGGATCTTATAGAAGCCCGTTCATGCCATCCTGGCTCTGAACGTGGCCAAGAACTGAACAAATGGCATGCAAATTGTGACAAGTTAGGACTACTGCTCACGCTGGCCACTACTATGATTTGAAGTCAAGGACCCATCTCTACAGATTGTGGCATCATTAGATAAATATCTTTGTTATTTAGCACTCAAACAATGGTGTTCGCTTTGCTGAAAAGTAATGCAAGCAAAGCATTGTCGGCGATTGCCTCTCTAGTCGGCGATGCAGTATCGGCGACACAACGTAAGAAATAAACAGCACAAGTAATATCACAAGAGTGCTCACATGGAAGACTAAGCCATGATACTTGTAGACAAGAAGTTTAGCACGTGTATTTGTACTAGGTCTTGCCTATCCAGTATGACTTGTCGCCAAAGTTGCAACCCTTCCAAGCACAAGATCCGTCAATGATCTCCTCCCTCCAGTATGCCAGTAGCTCCTCCAGTAAATTCCTAGCCACGTCACATGACGAATGGCTTCACAAACAATGACCCTGTCATTGACGGCCTCACAATCCACGGCCACATAAAAGTGACCTCACAAGAACAGCCTCACAAAAGCAACTCCTCCCAATCCTTGTCCTATTCGCGCACATCCTCCTCAGCCAAGCGCAATCGACCACTCCAAGGCCTTAGGCCTTTGCCTTTCCCTTGCCTTAGCCCTCGTCCTCGCCCTCGCGATCCTTGTGCACCGTCGACAAGTGGTTGCCGAGCATCTTCTGGCTGGAGAATCTGTTCTCACATCCAAACGGGCAGGGCAGACCTCCGACGACCCGCTTCATGTTTTTGCGGTAGGCCGAGTTCGGGTTGTGGATTCGGCCCAGATGCGAGCGAAGCAGGTGGGGCAACTCGTATGTCTTCCCACATTGTGGGCACACGTAGTCACCCTCTCGTCGGCGGTTGCGGTCGCTTTTGACACCGTGGACCCTCGCCTTGTGTCGAAGCAGAGACCCCCTGTGGTTATGGCTGGAGCCGCACTGGTCACATGTCACAGGCTGAGGTTTGCTAGAAGGTGCAACAGGTGCAACAGGTGCGACAGGTACGACAGGTGTCGGAGTAGCCATTTGCACATCCTCCATTTCGTAACCCTCTTCATCTGCTTGAGGGGTGAGAAGAACGGAGGTGGACAGCGCGAAAGGAGTATGGGGCGACAAGGTTGATCCACCACGGGAGGATGCGCTGGTGAGTCGAGGAGGGGTCAAGGGCAAAGGCATCTGGCCCATCATGCCGTATGCGGGTTGTCGTTGGTACTGTTGTCCAGCCTGCCCTTGGAACTGTCCCTGGCCCATAGGTTCCGTAAAAGTAAATTGGTTAGGAACCCACGAGTTAGGGGGAACGGGACAGTTGCCGAAAGCAGATTGCTGAACCCCGTAACCGTAGCCCACTCCGACATCTCCTGACTGGAATGCAGCCATGGTGTTCACCATTGAGGGCTGCGGGACAGAGACATCCGGCATGGGGAAGTTGAAGGTGGGGCCAAAGACGCCGTGGGGGTTGGTCGAAGTGACTCCCTGCCTTAAGGTTAGCTAATCTCCAAAGTATCTGGGAACCGTCTGTGCTAGACTTACGTTGTGTCCGAAGTTTCCAACCGCGTTTCCAAGCTGACCAAGCATCTGGAAGTTTTCTTGGTCGGGAAAGTCTTGTGAGCTTGTGACGCTCTCTTCGCCGGAGATGCCTTGGTCGAGGACCTCTTGGTTTGGGTTGTCGTCTTGGGCGAAGACGTCATTCTCGTTGGTAACCTCTTGACTATTGACCTCTTCGTTGGCGACCTCTTCGTTAGAGTTCTCTTCGAAGAGATCATCATCGTAGAGATCCCCGTTAAAGAGATCTTCGTCGGAGTCCCCCTGGTTGGCGACCTCTTGATCTCCGAAGAGATCATCGCTGTAGAGATCCCCGTTGAAGAGATCTTCGTCGAAGTCCTCCTGGGTTGACGACTTTTCCTGGCCGAACGACATCTCTTGGCTTGCGAAGAGATCTTGGTCCAAGACGTCGCCTTGGTCGAGCATCTCGGGGTCGAAGAACTCGAGAATCGAGAAATCTCCTTGGGTGGAGGGGTTCTCCTGGCTGGCGAGGTTCTCTTGGCCGAAGACGTCATCTTGGTTGAAGGCCCCTCCATTGAGGCACTCTTCGGCGGCGAAATTCTCTAGGTTGACGGCCTCCTCGTTGAAGGCGGTGGGGCTTTCTTGATGGAAGACCTGCTGGTCGAAATTCTCTTGCGTTGAGGGATTCTCTTGATTGTAGATCTCTCCGTCCGGGGCCGCTTGGTTGTTCTGGTTGAGGGCATCCTGGAGACGCTCCGATTCTCTCAACATCTCTTCTAGTTCTTCGATTCGGCGCAATTTCGCCTCCAGCTTAAGTTCGAGCGAGCATGTCGCTTGCTCATGGACTCGCTGCTGCTCATCGATGGCATTACGAAGGCCCTCGTTCTCACCAGCTAGTCGTTGCAGTTGAACGCCAGCATCAGTGACAGGAGTAGGTAGTCTACCTCCAGCGTTGTGCACAGATCCAACCTAGGAATTGTTGCTAACACCGGATTGATCGACTGCCATACTAGACAGGGTGGGGGTCGACTGATGGGCCAAACCAGACCACACTGGGCCAAGGCCGTCCGACTGGTTATCGGCGGGGTAGAAGGCGGGRTGATTCTGGTAGGCAGCCATGATGATTGCCGTGCCAATTGAAGAGGGAGTATTGCTATGAAGAGTGTCGAGATGACTAAAGTCGCGATGACGAAGTCGAAATGATGGACGTCGAGACGACGAAAGTCGATATCGCGAAAGTAGAAATCAAGAACGTAGAGGCGACGAACGTCGAGATGAAGATGGTAGAGACGATGAAGTTCGAGATGATGAACGTTAGGATGAAAGTCGGGATGAAGAACCTCAAGATGGAGATGATAGAGATGGACTGCGCGATAATGGAGAGTAAGATTGATGATGGAGAGTTGCGCAGAGATGAACAAGAGAAGCTTTTGTTTTCAAGAGGAAATGCCAACTTGATGATGTGGTAATTCCTTTCCCAAAATCTGTGAAGTTGAGAAGAGAACTGGTTGTTGTAAAGGTGAAGGAGGAAGGAAGAGAAGTGAATGGGAGAAGGATTAGAGGCCGGGTTTATATATGAAGCTGTGGGCGATGCATTGGCCTCTCCGCGGCTGATTCTAATCAATGGGGCAGCAGCGCGAGAAATAAAATGGTAGGTACACCGAGAAATAACGCGTTATCGCGAGATTGATGCTGGAATATACGCGTCTTCGAGCTGATTAGGGGGGCTGATCCTTTTTTTCGAGAAGCCCTACGGCCAGTTGCCAGGTGAAATCAAACAGTGTACCAGCTGTAACTGAGCACCTTCCCCCTTTAATCAGTACTCCGCGTGACCTACGCACACTCTTATTGGCTACGCAGCCAGACACGACACCTACCAGGTGCCAAACGGGTGTCTATTACATGTACTGATCCTGCTGTAATTATATATATGCCGGACTGGATACAGCCAATCATAATTAAGTGCCTGGGCAGGTACCTATGTATATATTGTAGTTACCCCCTACTACAGTAGTTACCCCTTACTACGGCTGATCTATGAGGCTGAAAAGTGAGGGGCGAGAGTGGTGGATTAGGATACCTAGGCAGCCATTGTATTAGGTGACGTACCTATCTAATCTACCTAGATACAGGTAGGTGTACTTATCTAAGGGCAGCCTAGGTCCATTCGTGCCATTTTGGGTCAAAGCTAGAAAGGAGGCTATCGTGCTGAAACTGTGGGCCTTCGGCTTCGAGTAAGAATCCCATCTCACACCTATCAAACTCGATCCTCCTCGACTTCTCTTCGTAAAAGGAGTCGAACCGCGGAGAAAGTGCATCTCTCAGACTCTCGACGTTACCAGCTGGGTGCAGGGCTCGCCACGGATGAATACACGTCTCTGCTTTACACGACTTCAAGACGAAGAGCAGCGAGTCCAGCCTCGCAACTACTTTATTGAGAGGCCATCCAGCTATCGTCGTGGGCGCCTTCTCCTCGGGGTGTAAGAGATTGACCATTTGCCCCGGATCAGTCTTCAGATCATGCAACTCCCTCTCGTTATTACACCACACCTGATAATGCAGGTCGTACGATTTGCTGATTACGCGAAGAGCCTTGTACGTATTGTTCATGTGCAGCCTTGGATACGAATCAAGGACCTGGCCCTCGTTGGAGGCAAAACCCCAATGTTCGACTGTTACATGCTCATGGCGTGTCTCGCTAGCCTCTACTAGACCGTTTTCCGTGAGCGGAATAGCCAGTCCATCGAAGTCTCCTCTCAAAGGGGCACCTGCTATCTCTAGTAAGGTAGGCGCCAGGTCAGTGTGGGTGGTGATAATATCAGTAGTCGATTTCTCGGGGACTCCAGGCCCACGGATGATTAATGGTATGTTGATATCCTCCTCGAAGCTGCACTGTTTCGCGGGTTGCATTCGATGCTGACCGATGTGGTAGCCATTATCAGTTGTATAGATGATATACGTATTGTCGAGCATCTTGTGGGCGTCTAATTTTCGAAATATCGAGTCCACAATCTCATCGACGCTTTGCAAGGTTCGAAGGCGCTGTCGGTAGAAGTGGTCATTATAATCAACGGTCTCTTGGCTCTGCTTCTGTAGTTTCCGAATCCAACTAGCGCCCGATGGCTTGTCCGGATTGAAATTCGCTGTCCGTGGAACCTTGACATCTTTGAATAGATGGGCGTGTCTCGCTGCTGGTACTGGTGGCGAGAAGTCGATGTCCTCTAGGTCACTATGGTTACCATCCTTAAAAGCCGGCGACCATAGGTTCGCATGCGGGGAGACAGGGGCAACTCCGAGGAAGAAGGGCTTCTTCGCTTCAATAGCTTCATCTAAGAATCCGAGTGCTTTCCCTGCAAGTACATCGACGCTATGGTGCCCTTCATAGCTTACTGGAGTCCCTTGGTTTCTCGAATATGTGGAATTTTCGTAAGAATAGGTAAACGGGTCTAGTAGAAAGTCCTTTCAACAGTTAGCACATAGCTTCTCTTATATAGTGTAACTTACGGAAGCAGTCCAGCCAGCAGCATGCGGCGAGTGGTAATTGTCCACGGAGTGTGCGTTGAAAAGTTTTCCAGTGTAGTAGGTGTTGTAACCAGACTCTTGCAGCCAAACAGGGAGGTATTTGTCGTTTAGCCCTTGACTGACAAACTTAGGGTAACCTCCTGTGAATATCATTAGCAGAAGTTTCTACTCGGATCCAGACTCCTTACCGTACGGCGGGACCACGTTGGTGACATTTGTGTTATGGGCTGCTTTTCCAGTCCATAGTGTAACTCGAGAAGGACAGCAGAGAGCGGTCGTGCAGAAATGCCGCTTAAATAAAGTACCGTGGTTGATCAGATGCTTATGTACAAATGGCATATAGTCAAGCGAATTCATATGAAGGTCCTGGTCATCCGTGAGGATAAACACAATATTAGGTTGTGATCGTCGATTTATGCCGCCATTCCCAAGTATCAGTGGCTTCTGGTTGACAGGCCCAAATGTTGAACCGCGAGCCAAACATGGACCATATAGGATTGCCAGAAACAGAATATAACACTGAATCCACATTGTAAGAATCAGCTCAAAAGGGTCAACAGTAGGTATCCAAGCTCCCAAAGATTTTATATTTGGCGTGATTTCACTTCTCTCAATACATTATATATTGAGCATGTAGGCCGGGTTCTGTCGGACGGTTACATAACCATTAGCCGCTATCCCGAATCCTTCGGTTGTCGGGGAGAATTCCTTCTGTATGGGTAGCCTAATACCGAATTTTCGCAAGGGCATGGGGTACGGTAGCTATACAGCTTGGGCACTCTTGGAGTTGGAGAAACAATAGGGCTAGAAAATGAAGGGGTCAAAGATCAGTTTGAGGCACATTAATGGCTTAGGTAGGTACAGGTAATCCGCTAGAATTCGAGTCGAAGCTATATTGGGTATATAACCGCGGCCCCTCCTTTCACACTGCATTGTAACGCTGGCGAACAGGGGTATAATGCTGTAGCATTATGCGGCGCAGCAGCCTCCAACCTCACTACCGGGTCTTACCTAGGTACCCCGCATTTTCGATAGAGATCCAAGGATGTGGTCGAAATCTGCTGATGCATTCAGGGACTCATAAAGTCTTTGAGTGCTGCTTAAGCGATGGGTTATAGAGGGCTCTTGAATATTCAAGACGATTGCCTACTTCCTATTCACGCATGAGCCTAACCTGAGCGGATAGAATCTCGCTGCCTACTTCCGCTATGGCTACTGTCCTCCCGGAGCAAAAGTCCGAGAAGTTGATTCTCGTTGAGGACGCAGAACTTGGTCCCAGTGAGGAGAGAATTGCCGATGCAATCCCTCCATTGGGGGAGTTGGAACCACAAAAGAAATTGTGGTTTCAAAGGTCGAAGCATTATAACTTGGATGATATTGCGACACAGGTATATCAATTTCTAAGTTCACATGTCAGACGTCGTTTAGCACTAACGACTAACAGCCGAGTGTTTACGACAACCCGGACGTGGCGCCTCAATATCGACCTCATGATGATTGGTGAGGCAGAATCTGCGCAGTAGCTAAATTTTCTGCTAATTTTGATATAGGGAGAACCTGCATCGGTTTGACCCGAGAGCGCGATGGACTTGGAGGGAGGAAATTGATGTTGTCCGGAAGATCGACTGGCGCATCATGACCTGGACCGCTATCATGTTTACAGCTATGGAGCTGGACAGAGCCAATCTTTCTCAGTCTCTGACCGACAATTTCTTAAAGGACATGAATTTGACTACAAATGGTATGTTTATCAGAGATCTATCTCTTTATGGGGGGAAAAACGTCCACAGCTAAAAGTGAGAAAGATTATAACCTCGGGAACACCATCTACGCCCTGTGTTTTCTTGCTGGCGAGTTCCCGGCCCAATTGCTAGCGAAATGGCTTGGTCCCGACCGATGGATTCCGTCCCAGATAGTACTTTTCTCGGTCGTCTCGGCTTCTCAGTTCGCACTCAATGGCCGCCCGTCTTTTCTCATTTGTCGTGCGTTGTTGGCGTTGTTACAAGGGGGTTTCATCCCGGAGGTATGCTACATCCAGCTTCAAATATCTATACCTCAATCTAAAGCCTTCTATGAACAGTGTGTGCTGTACCTTTCGTACTTCTACAAGCATCATGAATTGACCATCCGCCTGGGTTTCTTCTGGACGGGCATGTTCCTAGCAGATATCGTTGCAGCGATTGTTGCATTCGGATTGCTTCATATGCGAGGAGTCGAGGGTCGTTCGGGCTGGAGGTGGCTCTTCCTCATTGAGGTAAGAATGAGTTCTGCTTATATCGATACGAACTAAGACCTCGAAAGGGACTTATCACAGGGACTATTGGACTCCTGTCGTTTGTTATGATGCCACCGGGACCGACACAGACGGCAAGTTGGTCGCGAGGAAAGGACGGCTGGTTTACGGCACGGTACGACCTAGTTAACCCCTATTCAACCGCAATCCTGCTAACTCGTGTCAGTGAGGAGACAATTATGGTCAACCGGATCATTAGAGATGACCCAAGTAAGGGGACTATGCACAATCGGCAACCCATCACTCCCAAGCTTTTGTGGAAGAGCTTGACTGACGTAGATCTCTGGTAAGACTTGTGGCGTCTCTCCCCGAAGGCATTGCTAACATAGAGCAAGGCCTCTCTACGGCCTTGGGTTGACATTCAACATCCCAACATTCTCGCCGCAGCAATATCTCAGTCTGTCCCTAAGGGATCTCGGCTTTGACACTTTCCAAACCAACCTCCTATCAATCCCATACTTAGTTCTCAAGAGTACGGACAGCCCTCACGACTTTCGGAAAGCCAGCTAAATTGTGTTTCAGTAATCAATATGATGGCCCTAGCCACTCTCGCAGAGTACACAGGACAGCTTGCCGCATGCGCCTCTATCTTTCAGCTCTGGTGTCTACCATTTTTGATCTATTTGCGAGTCGTAGATACGACAAAGGCATCTAAATGGTTGACATGGGGGATGATCTCACTCTTGCTAGCAGCGCCTCTCGGTAAGTGATTGTATGACAGACTCTGGTGAGAGGAAGCGTAGATTCTAATTGATAAATTGTAGGGCATCCTGTACAGGTTGGATGGATCTCTCGGAACTCCAACACCGTTCGTTCGCGCGCTGTAGGCGCTGCCCTATACAACATGTTCCTACAAGCTGGTGTGATTATTTCGTCCAATATCTACCGTGCCGACGATGCCCCTTTATATAGAAGGGGTAACAGCATCTTGATTGGTATCCTGAGTCTGAACTTGGTTCTTTATATGCTAGCGAAGGCATACTATGTGTGGCGGAATAAAGCGAGGGACCGCAAGTGGAATGCGATGACGCTAGAGGAGAAGGTGTTGTACCTTGCCGACTATCAGGATGCCGGGAACAAGAGATTGGACTTCAGATTAGCTTCCTAGAGCCCCAGCTATAACTCTCACGAGGGCATTAGTTAGGTACCTCCTAGGAGGTAGTTTTCTGAAGAGGGTTACATACGATTCGAATAGAGCGTGTGCTTCGAGCACATTCTATCGTATTGATGGTGGAAGTCGAAGGCCTGCAGCGTAGCTTTTGCGTAGGTAAGGGCCGCTAAGACGACCATGATATGCATCACCTGGTGACTCGCACCAAAAAGGTCAAACGTTCGAGGGTACCATCGTTCTGGGAACTACGGTTTTATTAGCAATTGGACGCTTGTGTTCCATTTGAAACTGAGACTAACCTTCATCGCATAACAGATGACGCCAACACCATTGCATAGTGCGGTAGCCCCTATCCAATTAAGGCCAACCCGACGACTTTGTTCTTCGAATCCGTGCTTAAGAATCCCGATCAGGATTGGAGCAATAACAGAGCAGAATCCAAATGTCGCAAAAAGTCCAGCTCGCACATGTCCCATATGTGGCCCTCCGATTGATGGATGAAACGTCGCAAGTGAACATAGTCCCGCGAGGGCAGTATTCAAAGCCCAATAGGCAATTTGGCTGCCAAAATCGCACGGCATGCTGTAGTAAATGAGGGGCACATTCGCTCCCCACATCAGCAATAGAATACCCTGGTAGTCAAGCTTAACCCCAAGGGAATACACAGCTTCACTATGGCACATGAAGGTATGAAAGCTGGATGATGATCAGCAACTGGGGTTTTGAGGAATTTCCACGCTGCCTTACATGGTCGAGAACGTAAAGCAGACACCGACGCCCAGAAAGTATATGCTGGAAACCAAGATATCAGACGTGGTTGCCAACCTCCAGCGCGGTGGGACTGAGGTCCCGAAGACGTAAAGCGGTAGAGCTAGGAACACAAGTGCGCCGACGATATGGGAAAAAATGTTGACTATCTTGGGTCAACGGAGCACCGTTAATTTATTAAGAAAGCAATCAAACCTGTCTCGTTATGAATATACAGCCAACTCTGTAAACACGACCACAACGAAGCGCATTCTGGGCGGTATCCAGTCCTCAAGTGTTCGCTTCCACGCCTAGTTGTCGGGGTCAGTGAGCGCAATATTCCCCAAATATTTCCTGCGCAAATCACTCACTGCTTCCAGGCAGCTGTGAGAATAAGTCAACATGCCGAATACAGTTTCCACGGCGCGAGCTAAGAACCTACGAAGATGTTCCCAGTCCAGCAGCTGTACCAACTTCTTATTTTTCTCGTCTATTGCGGGCTTTCGACGCGTCTGCGATGAGGTCGTGTTGAGCTGTCGCCCGCCACGTCTTCGGCCCCCGAAATTCTCCATAACGAAGGCTCGAAAGCCCGAGACCCGCTGAAAAGCCATCTTCCTCCGTTCTTCACGTCTTTTAGATAATTCATGCATGTTAATCACTACGCCATTGTTTAAGCCATAAGGTGATGATGAGTGTAGTCAAATCAATTGACAGAATACAGACGGATGATGAAATGCACCGGCAGCGGTGCCTGAATTCCACACAATGCAACCTCCGACAAGCCCCTGTCGTCACTGAAACGAGCCCCTCTTCAGTCAAGATCTTCCTCGATCAAGATATCATTACAGCCTCAAAAAAATACAACCAAATAGAAACGGCTAGATACAATTGCAAGAGACGGTAAACTAGGTGCCTGAATTTCTTCGCCATCGCTTTCTAGCACCCTCATTCACTGCGTCAGTGGCCCATGTATGATAGCAGTGATCGCCCCGCCGCCCAAATAAAACCTCAGCCCACTACCGCAAATTGAATTCCTCGATATGCAGCACTCCATCCATAATCATACGGACAGGCTCGTTATTCGACAGTCCTTCAACATAAGACACGCCAACGAAAGCCCAAGTCGATTCGTCCAGCCGTCTCAACACTGCCGGCATGTCTACTCCGCTCAGGAGGCAAACGACGTCCCCTGGCAATGTCCCTGGGGGGCCCGTACCCAGATATCGACCTGTAGTGCGGAATATGGCGTTCTCGTGGCGCTCTAATATGGCAGCCACCATCCATGGCCAGTATATACCCCCTTCCTCGGTGTTCGGTATCTCGCTCACGCCGGCCGCTAGCTGTAATTGATCCGCATCTTCTTCGTCGGGGTTACAGAAGCGGCGGAAGAGGAACTCCTCGATATCGTCTGGATTTGAGAGTCCCAACTTCTCCGCGGCAACCCGCCGATTGTTGGGTGAACTACCCTCCGCTAGCAGTCGAAGAAAGTCAAGAGCTACAGGATGGGTCGGCTTTAGTGGAAATGCTTCCTTCGAAGTCCCGGTTTGAACTTCACCTAGGAATAACACCGCGAGGACCGTTTGGAGCGGTAACAGCCCACTGGGCATGAGTCTGGTTCCACCCAAGTCCGCCAGGTAATCGACGCAGAACCACCAGAACCAATGTAGGAGCTTTTCGATGTCGTCCTCCGGAGGCGGAAGGTCGACTTTTGAGATGGTATCCAATAAAACTCCTCGGATACTTAAAATGTCGCCGCTCTTCATGGCCGGTAGCTCCGTATGGAAACTATCATACCATGGACCTCGAGGTAGGTATCCTACCTCAATCACGGCCCTCTTCCTTTCCTCACTCATACCCAAGTTAGCCACCCAGGAAGGGAGGTTCTCGACGTCCGGGGCATTATAGCCAATACCTGCCAAGTCAAGTATCCTTAAGTCTCGTACACCACTAGCCTTGCGTCTCGCCAAGCACCTTGCAAACCACTCCTTGTATACGTCAGCCACGGACTTTCGATAGTCCGGCTCCATGTCTATTGACATTAGTCCGAGAAGTCCGTATATGACGTCGAGAGGATCGGTAGAGAAGCAAGCTTTTGAAACCTGCCAGGCTATATCTTCTGGGAAATTACGTTTATAATGTCGCTGGGCTCCGAGCAGCATGATCAGTGGTATTTTGAGGTTAAACCTGGAAGTAATAGCCTCCCACAGATCTGTCGGCATAATTGAAGGCTTGGGTAGTTTCTCTCCCTCGATTCTCAAGAGGAAGTCGTTATACTGCTTGAGTTGTCGGTAAGTGACGTACTCATCACCATAAATTAACAGGTTTCTCGTGGGATGTGAAGCCAGAGCGACTTCCTGAACTATCCAGACCCTCGTAAAGTAAGGGCACTCCCTAAGATTTAAAGCCGCGTTCCACCGGATGTTAGGTATCGGGCCGTCCGAATCCAGTGCGTAGAATCCTGATTTTCCCGCCATCCATTCGAAACCMCCCTCCATTAACAGTGGCTGGKCATCACCTATGTTCACTATACTCGCGTTCCAGCCTTTCTTTTCAACATAATCAGCTATTTCACGGACTACGTCGAAGCTAAGATCATCGGGTCCGCCGCTCGGCTCTCCTAGCCATGACAGCACATATCTCGCACTGGAAAACACCGTGCCCATCAACTTTACCTGGTCTCCCCTCTCGCTGGGATCTTTCTGGTTGATACAAATACTGTCGGCCCAGAGCGGTAGAGGATTCGGCCGTCGAAATAGTTCTGTCTTGCGTAAACGTCGCAGGGCAGTGGCTAAGCTCTTCGTGATGAGTGTCTTCGTCCCGTCGACAATGATCTCTTCGGTAAGCTTTTGGCCGCCCCATACGTAAGATAGAGCGGCGTAAGGTAGGTACTCGCTAGTTAGGCCTTGATTTATCCCAAAGAGACGTGCACAAGCCCTATCATGTGTTATTATTAGGACGTCAATTAACACGTGTTTTCGCATGTCAACCTACGTACCTTGAAAGGAAGGCTCGAACGCAGTACGACCGACTATGCGTCAAAGACGCCGTGATCATCCGACAACTCAATACTTCGTCGTCGTGACTGTTCCAATTGAGATATAGTAGTCGTATTTCTTTCTTAGTCCGATCTAACGGTTTGTATATCGAAGCTGGCGTGTTGGTTTCGTCCATACCTAAGGTACCTACTCGCAGAATCCGAGGAAGTCAAATTTCAAATGAGAGAAGATTGGAAAGCACAGTAGACAAGACAGATTCAGTGCGAAAATACCACAGCCTAACAGCAAGAGAACTGCCCCCTTTTCGCCCCTCAACTGTCCGCGGCTCATGGAAGCAGGCTGTGTAACCCACCCAGCGGTCTCGTCCAGTAGCGATGGAGCACTGCCAACGTCGCCTTGGGCTCATATAAGGTAGAAACGAATAGTCCTAGATTGCCATCTTGTGAGAAGTAACCTTACGACACAGTGCTAAAACGTGTGTTGGTACCAGGTATGGTTAACACCAAGCTACGCATACCTAGTCCTTGCGACGAAGATCAGGCTCCCCCAAGATCAGAAAATACGTCCCTCGACCTGAATGGAACTGAAATACCAAATTTCCCATTTCTGGATGACTGCCTATGTGTTTATTCTATGTAGGCAACGTTACTTTTTCAAGCTGCTTAAATGTTAGGTAGCGGAGAGACAGGGCTTTCCGGATATATAAGGTCCTTAAGCAATTTACTGCTATTCCAGAGAGCGTAGAATGGATCATATGTAGTAAATTCAGTATATGCAACCTACTCCATATTGCTTCTAGGGTATCTATAGCTTTCTAAGTCAAAAATCCCACCTTCGCTTGTTCTTCCAACCAATGATCCTGTTGTAAACCGATATGCTGCAATGCTAGAAAGTGTATTCTTTTCAGCCCTGAACGCCGGCCCCGCCCCATCCTTCGAAAAATCACAACCTCATAGTCTCATTGCTCTGATAGCCTAGCAGGCATACCCCGTCATTCCTCGTCTAATCATGCTGTCTGTATTCGTTTGCCTTTATGAATAATCGGCCCATGCGCCCCAGTGCCAATAGCACCCGCGATCCAGCGACTCCGCCCTGCCGGGTTGGGCGGTATATACATGTCGTTGAATCTACCTCTTCCCGATGAGCCCTCGCTAAGGACAGGACTTAGAGGTCGGTGCTGCTCTAAGTCATCGCCATTATCGCCTTGGTGATCTGCTTCCGGAGTGATCGCCCGCCCCTCCTCAGCAGCGTGCTCCTTTAAGACCTCTGAGACACCACCTTCACGCTCAATCTCCTGCCATAGGTGTTGGTCCCGTGGAAAGTAAATCCGCTGTAGCGCCGTGACGCCAAGCTCGAGCGCGAGCACGGCTGCGATAGTGGCTCCGGCAGTAGCCCACCAGCCCAACTTATTTCCGAATTCGTGGACGAAGGAACCACGCACAATATACGGTCCAAACTTCAATGGATAGATGGCTCCGATAAACAGGTTCCAAACGAACCAGCCTATGATGGAGATTGCAAAGCCGCCGAATATGATCGCCGTCTTGTGATGGCATTCCAGTATTCTAGTAGCAGTTAGTCAGAAGTGGAACAGAAAAGCTAGGTGCCAAATTCGGGTGGGGACTTACAAGATCTTGACATTGATAAGTATCACAGCGGCCGTGAATGCCAGCTGCCCAAGAGGGAAGAGCGAGTTGTTCTCTGTGAAAAGAATGCCCTGGAAGAAGCCATAGACCATCATGTAGATGATAACCGTGTCAACCGCACCCGAGAGCATCCAGCTAAGATATTTCTTGAAGTTGAACGCCTCGCTTCGCTGACCGAACCCGTAGAGCTCAGGGACGGCAAGTAAGGTTTCGGCTTTCAGGTCTTTCTCGAAAATACCAAGAAGAATAACCGGTAGAGATGTGAAGAGCGCATTAAACACCGTCAAACTCCACGATTCGTAAATCGAGGTTCCCGTGTAGCCGTTCCAGTGCTGGTACTGGGCTTGGATGATATAAAAGACCAACTCCTTCCAAAAGGTTGCAAGGATGTACTTCGCAGTGCGTAGATACATCCAGCGGCCGTGGACAAGGAGAAGTCGTTGAAGAAACCGGAATTGAGCAATCGAATAATCGGCAACACGAGCAGCCTGAAGACCTTCACGACCAGATATGCCGATACCAACGTGCGACGCTTGAATCATAGCAATGTCGTTGGATCCGTCTCCGATGGCCAAAGTCAATGATGACGGCACTGTTTCGCGAATTGCTTGTACCAGACCTGCTTTTTGAGATGGCGACGCTCGACAGCAGATGACAGAATCCATACGCACAGCGAGATCGTAGAACATTATTTTCAACGAGTCATCCTTTTCAATCACGCCCAACGTGTGACCGTCAACGACGAGAACGGAATGAGCTACCATACCACGACCAACGTCTATTAGAGTCGAAGTGATCTTCTGCTGCAAATCCTCTGCGGTGGCGTCAAGGATGTAAACCTCAGAAAATGGCTTGGCCAGTCTCGCAGAGTGAGCAATATTAATGGCAGTTTCGCGCTTATCCCCAGTCAGCATCCACACCTTGATATTCGCCCTACGAAGCTTCTCAATTGTCTCAGGTACGCCCTGCTGGAGCTTGTCTTCAATGGCAGAAGCACCAGCGAGATCAAAGTCCTTCTCGATCAGTTCAGCCGCTTCCTCGACGCGTTGTTGCCTATCCACCAGACTCGTAGTAGCAGCTCGGTAGACCGCCTTCCACTCCTCGTACTCCTCGTTGGTAATATAACGATAGGCAAAGAGGAGAGTTCGAAGGCCTTCCGAGGCGAACTCGCCGATGTGCTGGAAGCACCGCTCGAAGATAGCACCATCGTCTGCAGCTATGGACTCATCCACCGTTCCCTCGTAAACTTCATTACTACCTGCAAGTAGTACCGGGGATAGAGCCATGGACTGCCGAGGTGTATTGAAGTCTCCGTCGTATCTCACAGAATCATCCAAATCTAAGGTCTCACGCCTTGTCAACCAAGTGTCAAGGTCATCCGATACGACTGAGCGACGGTTCGCCTCGGCAGATTTACGTCGACTGCTTCTTCGGAATATGCTGTTGTGTTTGCTCAGGCTCATGCTGTTTCTTGGGCTGTACGTGCCACTTAAGCGGTTCATAGCCCTCTCAGCTTCGACGCTCTTCCGCTTGCTGGCCCTGCGTTCTACGGCAGATGCTTTCTGTTTAGCCAGGAGTGCGTTTCTCAATCGGGCGATCATGATATTATCAGCGCCCTTGCAGAACACGCAAACTCTGCCGTCGGGCATACGTATAACAATTGACATCCGTTTCCGCTTGCTGCTAAACTCGATCACGTCCAAGACCTCGTATGTCTCTGTAACGAGTTCCCCTTCTAAGTTCTGGAATTGAAGCTTGATAGATTGCGTAGGACGGTCGACGAGGAGATAGCCTAGGTCTTGAGCAGCTTGCACCAACGCAAGTTCGTCTGGAGATGCGGCTTGGAAGGCAATTTCACCATCCTCTTTAACCTCCGGCAAACACGTATGGCACAACGCCACGCAAAGGAGAAATTGCCGAGCCTTCACCGAGAACATCGTATTAGGGTGCCGGCGAATATAATCCAATAATGCCTCAGTCTTTGGTATAGGCTGGGGATGTCCAGGGCGAACTCTAGGTGCCCGAGCATTCTGCTGGTTAATCAGTGGGGTCTCAGCACGCTCGTCCCTATCAGAGACGGCGTTTGCTTTCGTTTCACGATCGGCTGGTTGGATTGAGCCTTTCCGGTTGTTTTTGAGTATCCTCGCTTCGCTCGCCCGCTGATCCCGCTCAATGTCCATGTCATGGAGCCATGCTGTTCCCGCAACACTAAGCTTCCGAAAGCGCATCTTGTTCTCTGTCAAAGTGCCCGTTTTGTCCGAGAAGATATAGTTGACTTGACCCAGGTTTTCCAGGATGGTGGTAGTATTGACAACCATGGGCGTGTCGGTTTCGGGGTCGTACATCTCAACATCGCCAAGTAGAATGAACTGCCCGACCTTGATGATCTCGAGACTTACATACAAAGACAGTGGAATTAGAGTATTGAAGGCAATGATGAAACCGAACCAAATATGTGCAAAAGGCACTCCAGCGTCTTTGAGATAGGGGGCGTGTTTCTCATAAGCACCTTTCCACACATAGTACCCTCCCATACAACCGACCGTGAGAGTTAGTACGACGAAAACGAGAAGAACGACAATGCGATTGAGCAAGCCCTGAATCTTGGGGGCCTTGGCGCGGACGTCCTTATTCGCATTCATGCGTATCTTGCATTCTTCACCCGTGTTGATAACCAGTCCGATCACTTCATCCGTGTTTCGCAATGTCGAACCACGATATACGACGTCGCTCATGGTTAAAGGCCGGGTCTCACCATCGAGAGTGACACGACCCTCGAAGTTGTAAAGATCAGCGTTTGGATCCTCAGACACTATTTCTGCGCGACAATTCCTTAAGTTCTCAATGGTGTCGCAGCGATTAGCCAGTAGCGAACAGGCTTGTTTACTCTTGAGGTTTGTTTCGCCGTCAAGCGCCATTGTTTCGATATATGCCACTCCGTTATGGCCAGTCGCATGTAGGATAATGATATCCGCGGGCACGCTATCGTCTCTTCGTAACCGCACAATATCGCCAACTCTGAGGTCCTGCCATTGAATTTGAGTCCATATAGATTCTTCCTTGTTTTCGGTAATGTTTTGTAGCTCTGTCATCCCCTCTTCCTCTGCCCGCTCCCTACTACGCCTTTTCATGGTCAACCCCAACTTGCGTGTCTTGCATGGCTCCTGCTCAACTGTTCCATCGGGATCAAGGACCCAGGCAGGTGCTAGATTCTCTGTTTTATCCAAAATATACCTTCTATAATCATCATAGCCTTCTTTCGCCATGCTAATAGAGACGAAAACGAGTAAGGGTATGAGAGTAGTGTATGAACCGGTCGTGCTCAGCCCCGGTATTAATTGCAGTACAGCAATAATCAGGAAGTAGAAGTTGGCGAGCTTGCTAAATTGGAAATAGAGCTGCTTTGGCACGAAAGACCATTTTGTATATCGACTGGAACGTATGAAATTCGAGATGTAATGGTTACCACTCCGTTCGTCAGTCAGCGGCACTTTACGGACAGCGCCCGCGCTTATAGGTATATGTCGACCATCGCGGCTCGGCGGGAGAGGCCTCTGACGTAGGAGCCCTTCGATAATCCACTTCTGGTAATAATTATTGAAGAGCTGCTCAAACCTAGCCCTCGGCCCTTGAGCTCGTTTCCGCTGCCGATTTACCCATGCACGATAATTGTCCAGGCGGAAAGAAGTGTCGTGACCAGTATCGTCAGCATCCTGACTTATCTTGCCATTGTCCATAAAACTTCGCGACTTTCCCCCGTCCATCGGCCTATCGAGAGCATATTCAACATGCCGCCCTTCTTCTCGACTTTCGGCCGATTTCGATGACGAAGTATGCGGTTGGGAGGGGTTATTAGAGTCCATTCGTGAGTCGGCGCTCGTGTGAATAGTGGCATCTATTCCTCGTGGCACTTCATCGTATGGGGTATGAATGGAAAATCGTACGCGATGCGCTGAGTTATTGGTATTTGTTCGCCTTGGCCGCCAGGTACTGTCTCGCTGCTCTTCACCATATCCGGTATTTGCAGGACTAAAATTGGGGTCTGGAGGAAAGTAATGCTGTCGCGACGTTTCAGCGCGCTCGGGATCGTCATTGTAGTTGGACATGATCCCGAGCGGGAGTCTCATGCAATTCAAGTCTCGGACCCAGACTTGCCCAGACCAGCCAGGAAGCAATTCAGGTGATGTTGGACAGCGGGGTCGGACCGCATAGAAGCCAGCTAACACTTAGCCCGTCGGGTCGTGGGTTAATCGACCGGCTATGATTGGTCGGCTATATTTAAAAGGCCCTACCTATTCAGTCGTAGAGTCCTAGGAATAGGCAAAATCGAAACTCGAAGGCGCGGATGAGGCTGCATACATTAGGTAGCCCAGCAGGCGTCCGGCTGTCGCAGGTAAAAGGGAAAAGGGCGGAAATGTCGCCAGATAAAGAAATGGAGGGGAGGGTCGCTTGACACAAGAACAGATATACGTCAGATAGGTAGTATAGAACACGAAGTAGCCTAAGAGGTACCTCATCACTGCAACCTAGCAGTCGGCGGGACGCTTAGAAGGGGGGGAAGAGAGGGGGGAACCATCCAAACAAAACAAGGAATAACAAAGCCAGATGTGTCATCCGTTAATGTGATAGACTAGCACTTGCAGTTGTTCAGGCGCCGAGAGCATAGCCGCAAAGTCTAACGAAGACCTCCACGACCTCCATGTCTCGAAGCCACCTCGGCCACTTCCTTCGGTGTGCGTAGCCGGGACCCGCGGATCCTCGTTGCCCAACGAGGAAGCAGGATCGACGCATAAACGGAATGTTTTCGAACAGCCAACGCAAACTAGACCTGGTTCAACAGCATATAGGGTATGCGCTCCCATCCCATCCCTTGACAATCGCTCTAGGATAGGATAGGATAGGATAGGATAGGATGCATGGCGTCGTAACGTATTGCGTCTTCAGTAGAAAAATCAGCCACAGTCTATAGACAGGTATGTCCCTGGTAGCCCTAATTGATGTTGTAAAATTAGAGCTGGAAGAACATTCTCCCCCGGCTATAAAACGGATCTAGCAGCCAAAAGGCCACTGCCACCTGCAGCGACAAAACCCAAAACTATGGGACCTTGTGTCGCTACCATTCCTGTTTAGGATTTTAGAGCCAGTCTCATCCATGTAAGAGCGTGAGCGCCCGGGATGCCCCACAACGTATGAGTTGACATGTTGACATCTACCTGCCTCATACCCGTTAAGATTTATCATATTCTCTCCGGGAAGTGGGGTAACAAAAAAAAAACCATACTCCATATCAGACGAATGCACTCCATCCACGGGCATATGAAGAAAGCATTGCATAATTGCCGTACAGTACAGCTTGGCGTTGTGGAAGTGTACGTCAGAACGCTGCGCCACCCCCGAAACAATTTTTCCAAGACATGATGACGACTTGGGCGATCTCGAACACAAATTGAGGCTTGTTGGCGGCGTCAATTGAGCATATTAAACCTTCAGCTCTTCAGCAACCTACGCTAGAGGATGCTATAGCGTCCAGCACATAATTATAGCCATCATTAAGGGGCACAGCTCAAATACATATATGAGGCTATATGAGGCTATATGAGAGACAGTCACTATGCGACGGTCTTGTAGCACGATTGCTAACTCTATGACCCACCACTCATGAATAATAGGCCACAACGATGCTGTGCTTCTTCCAAAACTCGTATTATTTACGCACCACTGCCCCATACGTACGCACTACCTTACTAAGTGTGCTACATAGTAAGAAGCTTATCGACCATGCAAGGGAATTCGGCTACCAGGCGCCGACAAAATTCTCCTGTAGGAGCAATAGTCTTAAGTGAACTTGCCCTCCACAGCAACCGCACGGTTCCTTACCATAAGTGGAAGGTTAAAGCAAACTGCTACACACGAACGCCAAATCTCTTGACGGCATCAGAGAAAACATTAGGTACCTTAAATGCCTACGTACCTGCCTTGCAGCCAGTCATACTTAGACTGCCTATTCCCTTTACAGGTCGTCATTTGTAATGATAACAGGAGTAGGATTACTAGAATTCTATTTAGAGGTTGATACATCATCCCAAACTATGAGAAGTGACATCATCAAGGAAGCAGGGGAGCATTGTCAACATGCCATCTTAGGGCGCAATAGCCCATCAGCCTTACTAATAAGCGACAACGCACTTTAAAGCTGGAACATGGCCCCATTTTCACCTTGGAGTCCTTGAATGGCCACTACGGGCCACACAAGTGAAGCATCTTGCAATATATGCCAGACACATGGTGCTAGGATGGGACCACGTATAAGGCCTCCAGCATTTACTATATGGTACATGTCGGCCGAGGTCGTATTAACTCGGAGCCTATTGAATTGAACGCCTAAAATCTCACGTAAAGCCATGGTGGGACCCCTATTATTGGGAGCTAGCACAAGAGGCGAGGCCTCGTACAATGAATATTACTGGCAAGCTAGAGGGCTAGATCGAGTGGCTTGACAAACTAGAACACAACCAGATATATCGGTTTGACTAAATATTTAACCTAGCTAAAACATCTAGTCAGATAAGGGCCGCCGAATTAGGCCACAGGACAAGTAGCGAACTGAAAAGAAAAAGGAGAAAAAAAAGCATCAGATCAGCTAGCATCAGCCGCCAAAAAGGACTCAGCCTGGACATACTCAATCCATTTTGACATTATGTGTACCTACCTAGGCATACATCATTCGGCTTCTCGGAGCACTTCGGAGGAAAATAGGGGTGTCCACTACGGCTTCCAAGCCGATTACATTATTCTCAAAAGTCCCACTATAAAGGTTCTTCGTAAGACAACCGCCTTTCGGGTTTCTAGCGCATTTCAAGCAGTAAGCGCATGTAAGAAACTGTAGCTTGGTCTATCAATGGTGTCTAAGCCACAGATACGAACGTTGGGACCCAGCTATGTATGATTGTACACATTACTAGCCACCTACTCAACGACTTAGAGAGAAGGACGGAGAGGAGGATCTTGTATTAGAGTTACTATAGGTTCCTTGAATGAGCCACATGGATCTTTCTGAGTGGGCATAGAATCGCCCACGAACTTCGCACGGAATTCTAAATTAAAAGTATATTATTAAAGCTATATCCTCTTAGGCCCATAGGAGCAGGAGGATACACTTAGTTCGAGATATAAGTCCTTATTCTTGAAAGACGTTGGAACGCACTTATACTATCTCAGAGAGTAATACAGGCTGTTACGTGATCCTCATTCATCCTCCCCTTGGCGACATCCATATGCATGTCCAAGGCCATCGATTCGTCCAATGTACGCGCACAAAAGAAAGCTGCATCTGACTATCATCGTGATATAATCTTACCATTCTCTTGAAATAGGATATGAGTAGAGAACTAAAAGCAAATGGCGAGTGTGCCTGTCAATGTTCAACAAGCTTGACTGGAATAAAGTGAGCAGTGTCTTTTCTCATAATACAAGTTATATTGACTTAGCACTGAGCAAGACTAAGCATGCAAACTTCCACTCTATCGACTGGCCTATTCTAATCTTCTACCGGGTCGTCTGACATATTCCTTACTTGAGGTACCTACCTGGTACCTATTATACATGCAATTGACAAGCACTAATAAAGCCTTAGACTGAGAGAAAGTGGCTGAAGTTCACCGGAAGATTATTATGGAGACCACGATACTGTCATAAGTTGTTCGTATGCAGGCCCAATGTCAAAGTCCTCTCGCTATCACACGGACAAAGCAGAGCCAGGGGTCTAGTCACTTTAAACAATGCATTTCAATTCGCGTATGTGATTCTATATTCCGATGTATTATAACCCTCGCCATAAAGTCGTGACAAGGAAAGGACAGCAAACAGGGAATCTCTTCATCTTTCATCGAGCTACAAGGACTAGTCAGGTAATCTGCCTTGACGAGGCACAGTTTGAGATTAGACAGCGTCGGGGCTTTCGCCGCTGACTTCACGCCATCAATATCCGTTATGCTGCCTGCCCAGGCTGTTTTTAAACCTTGACAGTCCATTCCCGAGGTATCAATCATCATTMCTCTCGCAATTGGCACAAGCCAATCGATAACAAATTCCAGTAGACCAGCTCGGACCGCTGATCCCCGGCAGACATTTTAAAAATTACTATCCGCGAACCCAAGCCTCCTGGGCTTCTTCCATGTTCATCTGTTTTTGTTCGCCCCGCAGCCAGAAAAGACATCGCTTATTTTCGTAAATGCGAAAAGAAATGGGAACAAGCTGTAATATTTCAAAGCAGATTGTGGGCAAGTTGGATTAGATCCGAATTCCCGGTATTAATCCAAGTGGCGAATGCCACTTGAAAGGTGGTGAGTTTTCCTTCAAAGGTGGAAAAAGCAGCAGGTATAATAGAAGGTACGATCGCTGTACCAGACACGCACAATCGAATGCCGAAGTAAGGTATCGGAATGCTGAGCTTGTGGCCGATGGAATCGATGAAATGGGGCAAGAATCGAATCAAGTCTCGTATGCCGAAGAGCAGATCGGAGAAGGGTGTTTTCGAGGTGCGAAAAATGAAAGGAAACCACCACCAAAGCGACAAGAGGTATTAACGTCCGTAACGCCACAAGGAGAAGAGTAAAGCCGAACCACGGCGAAAACCCTACACAGGTATATAGCCCTCCAGCCATTAAAAATTCGAAGATGAATATGCCACGATATATCAACACTTCTAGGGGTGCGGAATACTCTCAGGAGATAGACTCGACGGGTCAACAGTGTCAAACTGAACTAGTTGGCTCATGTCCAGATCGGCCTGGTTGGGCTCTACGAAGCCAGGGGAGTGAGGATGCATCGGAATATTGATAGTGTGCTTCGAGTACATCTCATTTAAACTGTGCCCATCATCCGAGATAGCCGATTCCCCCATACCATAGAGATCAGTCGAAGCTGGTCGTTGCAACATGGAAAGAGGAGGCGACTGTTCGACGATGGCCGGGTCACCATGGCTAGTGTAAGACAACGGCGATACAGACTGTGGAATCTGGGGCAGTGGCGAGAGGAATGCTCCGCTATATGGGGTATTGAAGCTTGAAGCGGGCAAAGGCGTATTCTCAGGGGCTTGCGAGAAATAATTCGGGCTCGAATACTCTGAAGGGGCGGTAGTAGCAGCAGAAAGGGGATACTGCCTTAGATCCATACCGTACGAAGCCTGAGTATCAATGCGCAGATTAGGACCAACGTTGTTAAGGCCGTTGGGTTGTTGGGGAACAGGCGCATAGATGTTAGGGCTGTGCGGTTGAGCTTGACTCTCACCCGGATGCTGTATGTAAAACGAGGGCATCGGGTTCTGGAACATTGAGAAGTCGACAGCTGTTGGCACTGATCTGCTCCGCTGCCGCTTATGACCTGGACCACGCATACCACCATGCATAGGACCAATTCCCCACTGTGACTCTTGGTACATGCCGACATGGGGTGGGCCGAAGTTTGGCTGCGATGCAGGGCGGTTCGTGGGAGAAACAGGAGCGGAAACTGACAAGGCATGGCTCATGTCGAAAGGATTCGGGTTGTGTCGGTTAGTGAAGGACTCGAGAGAGGCCAGTTTGGCGAGCTGTCCGCTAAGGACTTTAGGGTTACCACCAAGATGATGCACCAGGCAGTGTGTGGCCTGCTGATCCTCGGTAAAGTCACCACACTGGAAGAAGCCATTGGAGTTGGGAGATGAATCCATGAAAAAGTTGGGTGGTCGGTTCAGCTCAATAACGATTCCCCCTAACTTGGTAGCATCACCCTCCGGGTTCTCGAGGTAAATGTTCTTGATCGCGTTAAAATTGTACTCGATTTTATATCCCGCCTGATCATTGTTAATGTAGTAGGTCATAGTGCACTTCTCGGGAGAGTAGAAGATGATGAGGTCCATCGTGTTCTGACCGACACGTGTCCACTTTCCAATACTCAAAGACCGGCACGTCAAGTGGTGTATAACTGAGACCGTAAGCTTCCTGCTACCGTCAGGCAGTATTGATGCAACTTACGGACTTTCCCTTGTCCACCCTGCTCACCACCCAACATCATCGAACCGTAAGGCAAAAGACCGGTTCGTCCCATGTAAGGACCACCGAGGCCCTTCCCAGATTCCATGGCCTGCATGGCCAGGTAAGCTCGCATGGACTCAGGGATGGAGTCGATGTCCTCGCCAGTTTCCAGACTCTTCTTCGCCAGAAGCTTGATTTTGGCGCGTCTATCAGGAATGAGCGATGAGTCCGTATAAATTGGCACGGGCTATACATACCGGTTCTGGAACCAGATCTGAACAGACCTTTCGGTCATGTTGATTTCCTCCGCTATTCTCTCCCGAACATTAGCAGTTGGGGTAGGATTTTTGTTGAATTCCATCTCGAGGGTGGTCAATTGGTCCTGAGTCGCGCGCTGTCGCTTCTGGTTCTTCTGCTGCTGCGTCAGTGTGCTCTTGCGCGGTGGCCGTCTCGAATTGGCATTGGATTGGGCAGTCGAAGGCGCCGAGGGCGAGGGCGACTGGCTGTTCTTGGTATCAACCGAGGTGCCGGGCGTCGACATAGCATCGGGGGTAGACTGGGCGGGAGCCGCGACAGTTGGGGCCGCGGAACCTGGCTGTTCCATCTTGATGGGAGTCTCCATCTCTCGTCCGGAGGCTCCAAATGAGTGTTGGTGTTAATATAATAAACAAGTTCGGTGCGATCGACCTCGGAATCGGGGGTTCAAACGCGATGTCGACAAGGTGTGTCCCGACCACGCCCGAATATCGAAGGTATTATTCCAATAAGGATATCTCGAAGAGGTAGAAGTTGATAATATATTATCAAGGAGCGTCGGCCCGAAGCTATAAGCAGTATGCTATATCGTACTGTCGGGTTGATGTGAGTCGTTGATACAGAATAGTACTACTAGTAGATACGATTTGGTAGCAAGCGACCACGGTGTCGTATAGATGCTGAGAGTCAGTTAAGCCTAAGGAAAGAAATGGACCCGAAAGGAGTGACGGTGTCCGTAATGGCTATGAAGATGAAAAGAAAGAAAAATAACGAATACGGGGGGGGAGAAGAATTGTCGATTAACGCGACAGTGATGATAGGATAGGTAGAAAATGGAGATGGAAAGACGGTAGAGGAGAGAGGAAGGGGGGTGAGGGAGGAATAAGGGCGCACTTTTTTGGGTTACCAAAGCCAGCAGTCGGTACATGTGGTACCTTGCATGTAGTCTGGTACCGTCTGGCGAGTCTGGTAAGAGCGACTTGCAGCAGCGACGGGGATCAGCCTGGCTTAGTAGCCGACCCAAGTGGGCAGTTACATAGTAGCACTCATCGGGTTGACTTGGGGTCGAAAACAGGGGTGGGGAGGTGCCACTTGCACGTATGAGAACGACGGCTGATACTGTGCCTTAGGGCCTAATAGGGTTTCGCGGGGACATGTTTGGCCGTCGGACTGGGGCGTTGGTTGGTGGGTTTCTGATACGTGACGCTGCCCAGCCCGGCCAAATACAGTATGGAATGTAGTTAGCGCATTTATGCATCTACCTAAGGGATCAAGCTGGTGGGCATAGTGGAGACTCGAGGTCCCCGACGAGCCAATCGCGCTGCCGATTAAAGAGTCTTTCGAGTGTTTCCCACTGCATCCATCGCGCATGTACATACACCGTCTTTTCCCCTATGCGATTGAAGTTATAAAAATGCAACGCTTCGTTTCTTCGTCCGACATCCAGTCCAAGTTACATCGATTTGTTCAACAATCGAAGGGTAAACGGCCAGCTTTGTCTTTGATATAAAACAACATCAGATCTCTAGTGCTCCTCGGCTCGATACAACGACATCTGTTTTATCTAATCCGCATAGAAGCAGACGGTTGAGTGGACCGTCGGAGAGACCCTGAATAAGTGGGTTGGGTGCTGAATGGAGCACAATGATGAAAAGTGCAGAAAGTCTAGCAACACCTCTGTGGGACCCGTCCCCGACGATGGCCTGAACTGTCCTACAAGACGCCAAAACCAAGTTGAGTACGACTGTCTTATTCCCAATCACATGAGGTCATGAGCAATTCTACACCATGATATCTCGAGATATTGTATAGAATGGGTGACTGTATTATGTATGCAGTTATTGATTGTTCTTGGGTACCACTCCGCTGGTACTTGTCCGTTCAGGATGGAAGGATCGCAGACACCCCAGACAGTGCGAATATTCCACCGGCTACCTTGTTAGATGCGTGGGCGGGACGTTCGCTGGCTGACCGCGGTAGGTACCTCCAGCTCTGTTCGGCGCCGGCTAAAAGGCCTTCTGCGGATCCTCGCCAATGCTTTCGATCACCACACAAACATGCAATTCTTAGGACACATTCTCAACTTACAAAGACTCATGGAACATCAAAGTGTCTCGCGCTGTGCTTCGCCTTCATCTTTCCCATCTTGAGTGTCAGTATACTCGAGAATTGGAGCTAGTAGAAGCGCATCAAGGTGGCCTTGTCAACTTCGACCATTTAGCGACCCTGTCCACAACGTTAGACATGCGGTAGGTCTGCGATTGTCCTCTTCTAAGGACAACCCGAGTAGGTATTCAAAAGATAGGACGGCATTGGTACGACCTTTCCCCGAGCCGCTCGTCCACCATGTGGAAACTTTGATCTTCAAAAAACCAGGACTCGATTATTCCATTCAGTGGGATCCAGCTTCCAAAAGTTCTCTGTGTCGACTTAGATACGCGGCACCTGTGCAATCAGGAGTGATATCCATTTTACACCCTACCCACGGAATATCTCTTGAGTGCGGTTCCCATGAGCATCCATGGATGTAGGTAGGCTTCACTTTACTTCCCTCCACAACAGGGAATCCTCTGTTGTACTTCATCCGCCCTAGTGGTGGTGGGGGTTGTTTGAACAGAATGTGTTTAGAACCAATGATAGTCCCTGCTCGTCCCACCGTCCTAGGACTGCTGATGCAAGAAAAGGGGGGTTAGCAGCCAAGAAACCTTCTCTTCGCCCTCGAACCTGATACCAGTCAACTAGTTCAAATACCAAAACACATGACAGAGCCCTAAATTTCTCGTGCCGAGATGTATCGGCATTTATCTGAATTACCCAATCGATATTCAGGTGCGCGGCAGTACAATGATAGTTCCCTTCAGTTTCAACCGGTCAGTAAACGATCATGAGGGGGTTGCTGGATTGGTAGGATCTAGCTTTTAGCAGCTAGTCATTCTATCCCTGCGCGTCTTTCCGCAACAGCTAAGACATTCACGCGGTTGACCGCGTCCGAGCCAGGTCGTGACCCTCTCAGGAACCAATGAGTTGATCACGGCATGATCCATGCTCTTCCCCGCCAGCGCCTCATCAGGATATAGGGGAGATAAGGGCTGCCTGTGTACAAGGTGGTAACACAGAACCATTATCGAGATGGTAATACTTTCTCCCTTTCTTTCCACCCCGTTTAGGGGGGATGGTCATGGTGAGTTCGGCATCCAGGTATTGGAACTGTGTGGGAATCCGTACCTGCATTGGTGAGCCAGTAGCACGGCGGGACTGCATGACCATCCGTCGTGTTCCTGCAGTAGTATGCAACCTTGGAACCGGCTTAGTGTGCCGCTACTCGCTTGCGCGCACTGTGCAACACACCCTTTTCCACCCACCCATCCGATTATTCAACTGCTATCCTGCGGCGGAGGGATCACGCATGAGCAAACAGGAGCGGCTTCGAGCCTTGAGGATTCATAGCTTTTCTTCATCGTCTTGCGCTTACGGCAGCCTGAGCCAGCTACAGCTGTGAGGCGTTAGTTGCGATAGACGGCTATGACAAGTGCTGACCACATTTTCACCTTACCCGTGTCTTCCATTTTCGCGGACACCATCGGCTTGTCTGTTGCAACGTTTCTTAAGACGCGCTGAGTCAACCTAGTGAAGCGTGTATCCGATATCCCGATATGGCCCGTTTCGAGCGAACCTACTACCCTACAACTAAAAAGTTCGAGCCACAGGAAAGCATCCCTTGCGAAGCCCTCGCGTTCCGATTAGCAACATCTTTGGACTGTTTGGGCACGCCAAGCTTTTACGAGAATGATTTCTTGGGCGACTTAAGACAGCTCAAAATCCACGGCAGCACATGCTGGCTCAACTTTCAGAGGATTTACAAGTAAAACTAAGTACATACGCTTGAGTCCTATTACACATCAGAACTCTTCTTAACAACGTAATACTATTGTCAGTCGAACCATCGGATAGTGTTGATATGATACCACACAGGTCACACCAATTAACCCGGTTTTTCTTCTATGTGAGAATAGGACGGCGGAAATCCAACCAATCCATCCTCAGGTCATGGCTTAGCACAGTGTCTGTCGAAGCTCACATAAGCGCAAGCCGACTTTTTACCCCTTGCAGACTAGCGTTGCGTACTTGGCACCAGCGTTTCTAACCCCTGAGCATGAGAGAGGTGTCACGCGTCCTATCGTTCGTCCTCTAGGTGCATTTTGTACCTTGCAGCTTGCAGAAAAAGAGTAACCCMCCCTCCACAAACGTGCATTAACTCGATTGAGCGACTCCACGCCACGGACATGTCATTGGTCTCAGCCTCCAACAAGACAAGAAGGGCAAGAAAATTCTTGTGTGCCTGAACGAACCTGGGACGATCGGACGAGAATGGTTCAGTTCAAGACCTGCTCGCCCGAACACATCCCAGCAGCACGATATCCGTCACCGGAAGCATTTCGTCTGATCTCTGTACTTCGCTAGCTCGCGATCCCACAGTGACGGCATCACACGCTAGATCCGTTGCCGAGAGCATTCCACGATCCTTGCAAACCATCAAGTTCGTAAGCCGCATAAAGGAGAAGAGTGCTAGTGAGTTGTATTCCATTTTTGTCTCGTCGATCGTGCACCGTGCGCGCGGCGTCTGGTAAGTCGACTGGCTCCCGATTCGTCGGCTTGATACTTTTCGCTTGGCTCCTCTTGGAGGAACACTCAACTAGCATCACCTTGCGCTCCCTTCACAGTTGCTAAAAATGTACACGTATCAACACCGGCCGATCTCTTACAAAGCTTTGGTGGCTCTGCTTCGACGGGGCAAGGCTATGGAGAAACAATCAGGTACAGTATTTGAATAACAGCTGATTCAAACGTGGTGCTCATCACCTAACGTCACATCGTAAGTCAAGGCTTTAAAGCTATATGTAGACTGGCACATCCAGAGGTCGCATTACAGATCATATTGGAGATCAGCCGGCACCATCGTATCGATGCACCAGGCTATGGGTGCTTAGCGTGTCCCCAACCCAGCATCAGCTCTTTTGTTTATGGAGCGACATAGCAGGAGATACGTGATACGCAGTAATCCTGGGACTTGTCACATTTTCAAAATGAGGTAAATATAGCATACAGCACCTAGGTGCTATCGGCATGCAGCTTGTCAGATACTCCAACAGCAGCAGTTGACCCGCTCTCGAGCCTCTTCCATGCCTTTCCCCCCGACAGGGTTTGTACATAGGGCTTCAACCTTTCCCTTGTTGGCGAACAGCGAGGCGGGCAAGACGTTCAATAACTCCGCGACTTTATGCGTCAACCCGTACTAGCACCGCCAACGCCCCTATGTATGCATGGTGTGACACCCTTGACCTAGCCAATGATCGTTTACACTTGGCTCCAATCCTCCGTGTGGATGCATGAATGATCGACCCCGATGGTTGGTGGTGCTCTTTTCACGATGCGATTTAGCACGGACATGCGCGTTCCTATTGTCGCGTTGCAGCTGCGAGGTCACTGAAGGGGGAGGTCTAGCCAGCCAGCCACCGCTAAAAAGAACGACGCCGTTTTTACAACCTGTGCCACAAGATAAAAAATTTACGTCGTCGAAGTGATATGTGACCAATCTCAGCCAACGTCTACAGGTTGCAAACATTTCAAGTGCCGTGAACTATATGATCCGCTAATGTCTCTATTCACTCCGATCTATCACTATCAACCATGGATATTCTAGAAGATATTCGGGGGTTTTCGAAGACCAGGTAGAGAGAAATGTTCTGCGATCCCGGCTTCTGGCTTCAGCTTCCTGGCTAGTACATAGGTACTGTAGACAAGGCCGGCCAAGGCATGCAGTGTCAAATCACCCATCCCCGCTTAAGTCATTCAGTTAAGAGAATCTGTGTCATGGACTTCTCTTAAAATGGAAATCCGACAAGGACCTCATCATGCGCCCTACCGCATCTTACCCGGTTTGGATCTAAGAGCTCGTTTCGAGCGATGCTTCGCGATCTGGTCTCGTCTGCGACGTTACCCATGCCTAGGTTCCTTTAACCGCATTGAAACGAAGACGATTCGAAACGTGCCCACTTCGGAAGAACCTGACGCATCGGTATCCCAGGTTCTATAGCAGGGATATCACGCCTATCTGCTTTTCAGCACGCATGGATCCATTCTATCGGCTCTTATGTACATAGGTAGATATCATTAGACTCTTGGTTGTCGTCATACGGAGCATTCTAGCGCCATCTAGGACTTGTTCCTGGGGACAATAATGCCGTCGATGGACCTCAGGATCATGGATCACAGAAGCGGCTAAGCGCGTATCGCCGAGCATACACTAGAAAGGGGTTGTAACACACTTATCCGCTTCCCCAGGACCTTTTAGTTTCGTTGCACAGCAGGTATAAGCCTTGCAAACTTTGAATCAGTGTTACCTCAAAAACGGCACTTTGGCTCGTATCGGAGACGCCACCGCGAATCCTAGCCGCCTGTTTAAGGCAAGGGAACTGCTCGGATCCGAGTACCGATAGAAACGTGCTGCCAAGCTGGATTATATTGGTTCCTATGGCCCTACGCTAACGGCCTTGTATCAGAAGGATCAGTGGACAGCATAGGCAATGGGCAGTCTCGTGGTTAATGTCTCTGATATTCTTGGCACCACCTTAAGCTCTCGACTTCCAGCAAACACCTGCTCCCCTACGTATCGTATCTTCGTATATGTAGAGCCTACTGACTGTAGAGCCGCTCAAGCGAAGCCGGCCATACATAACTGGATGATGGTAGCAAATAGAGATAACGGTGCTTTCTTGGAACTTCTCCTTCCCAGTTCAAGCACATGCTTTTCACGGTATTTCCTGCTCTGGGTTGCACGTGTCCGTTTGCCAAGCTAATGAGACAGTCTGCTTGTATGAAAGGGCTCGAAGATAGCCAGCTAATTAGCGGTGAAATTCTGCCGAAGAGAACAACGCAGCTGCCGAATGCGTAGTCCTGATGCATGTTTTTAATTATTCATTCGTACCCTTTCCTCGTACCCCACATAGGGTATGGTTGGAGGCGTAAGAATTTCCAGTAAATGCAGTTCATACCTAAATTCAGCAGTCCTTCATAGCTCTTTCATTACCTCGGCAACTGCCTTCGCTGCTACCTTCTTGCGCTGGTCTTCAGGTAAACCGGCACTTGTATCTCGTACAGCCTGGAGCTTAACCATCATGCGTTCTATCTTTCGGATCTCGTCTTCGTTCAGATCCTCCTCATTGTCATTGTGGGCACCTGTGCTCGGTTCCCCATTAAGGAAATCCTCCTCGTTACCCTTCCCAGCGTTCCAAATCGCCTGTCTTAGACCGGCGAAATCCTCGCGGTCGAAGCCGAAGTCTAAGTTCTCGGGGTCAAGGTCAGGTCCATCTTTGCCTTTTCCTTCAGCGCTGGCGTCTTTATTGATGCCCAACTCAGTCTCAAAATCCCCGAAATCAGAGTCGAGATCTCCGCGGGATGCCTGAGACCAGTCGTTTGACTCTAGGGCTTCGAGGACACGCGGAATGCCGGTTTTCTCTGGGTCTCAGGTGAGTCACCGTCTTCAAGGTACCCCTTTTATATAAAGGGGAGAGTAGAAACCGTAAAACGTACCACCGAATTCATTACGTCCCGGCACGGACTGGTTCCTCACTTGCACAAACTCCAGTCCCCACTCCGCACAGCAGTCCTCCCACTCGTCGACATCATCGATCTCCCCTACACCCAAACATAAGCCCMCTCCGTCCCAGGACCAGCCGCCAAGCCCATCCTTGACGACTTTTCCTACATTCTGGATGAGTTCACGTGCAGCTTTGCTCTCGTCCGCCTGTGATTTGAGAGGTAACGAGAAAACTATCATGATCCCGCCGAGGACGTCAAGCACCTCCCTAGCTTCGGGAGATAGAAACGAGCCTGCCCATTCAGGCGGCGACGAGATGAGATCAAGCCATATGGGAACTTCAGCTGTGTAGTATGCTGTCTTCAAGGGGAGGTTGTGTGACGAGCCTGCTAGCGAAGCTGAGGTCTGCTCCGGATGACTTCCGGTGAGATCTAGGTATTAGTTATTAGCGTTGGTGGTTAGGTAATTTCCTTGAAGTGTGGAGAAAGATACGCTTAGATGAGCCCCGCGATGTATTAGGTTGAGCTTTACATAACAGGTACGCCGAGGAGACACATGCATGTCGTAATTGAGGGACGAAGTTGGTGCATTTTGACCTACCTTTAATAACTCTAGTTAAGTGCTGTGTCGAATCGGCCAACGACACGGCTAATATGCGGCGAGGATTGGATATATCCATGCCGCAGATGGTGCGAGGTGTGATCTGATGGGATTAATAATGGTTGGTTGGTTTGACTGATGGCCGCATCGATGGTTGAATGAAGGAAGATAATGTACCTACCACTGCTACCGGAACATACCTAAGGCAATGCCCCGCCATCCCGCCATCCCACCTTCCACCGATCCCGCGATAAATCCGCTATGTTATCATTATGACTAAGCCGCTTTGCAGCGCATTTACCCGGCAGTTGTATATTGTAGGTATTGTATAAGACGGTCGATAGCGATATCAACAAAGTATTGGCTCAAATCGTCATTGCAACTCCTTATCCTAGCTACATATGTAGTTCATCAACTTTATACCCATCTAGTTCGTGATATCCTTTATCCTTTAATATTTTAATTTTAACCCCTAATCAAATCCTCATGTCTCMCCCCGAGCCATCTCAGCCAGTCTATATGACTAGGGCTTCTGACATTAAGCAATCCGGTGGTCAGACTGAAGGCATGATTCGCTCAAATGCAATCGTGGATCGTTGTGAGGGTATATGTGCTACACACATGCTCGCAAAGCCTCACACCTCTAGTGCCGTCCATCACCACGGAAAGCAAGATACGATAGTCCAAGCAGTCAAGGGGCGTGGCAGTATTGTTAGTGAAGGKGGAACAAAAAGAGTTGACTTGGAACCGGGCGACTTCGCACTCATTCCCGCCTTCATGGAGCACCAGGAAGTCAACGACGGAGACGAGGATGTAGTCTGGACCATAGTGAGGAGTGGGAGGATCCCGGAAGTGGTCAATCTCACGGGCTGGTATGGAGAGCCTGTTAAGAACTAGGAACCTTATGCCTCCAAGGACGAATGTGAAGCATGCGCCTGGCAGCGACACGATGCAGTTGAACTGTATAAATGCGACTGATATATATATGGTCCCCAATATAAACACGCCACACCACCACTCGTTCGTTCTGCAACCTCCCAGCTCTGTACGCCTCGCTAAGTTGTTATATGGATGCTTCTCTTATTTCTTTCAGCCCCTTCCGCCATTGTAATCAGCACCGCCCGCCCTCCTTAACCGAGCTACGATGTCCTTCTCGTCGAGATCTCCACGGTCGCGTGCATCGACCTGGATGCTATGATGGCTGAGAACGCGTTTGACAGCACCCGATTCGATCGACACGCGCGCCTTTCGCATCACTTTGGTGCCCTCGCCGATCCAGACAACCAAGATGAACTTGACTCGCTTCGATTCGCTGTCGTTTGCGTATTCGATCCTGACGTAGCCGTACTGGGCTTGCCCGTCGTCGAGCTTCGAGGTGAGCTCCGCTAGCCCGCCCGTACCTGTCCCCGAGAGCACCAGCTTGTCGCCCACCGCGCCCGCGTACGAGAGCAGCAGCCAGTTCGTCTCATTCTTGTCCGAACGTACGGCGTCATATGCCGCTAAAACATCGGGCTGGTCAACGCCGGACATGTTGGGCGGGGATTTAATTCGGGTGGGAGGGTAGCAGTCGGAGAATGGTTCGCTCGTTACTATAACATATGGGGTTGACGGTCCAAATGGCGTTGTTTTATGTGGTTGAATATCGAGAATCCTGCTCGTGAGGAGATCCGTAAATTGAACTTCTGAAGATCTGGACCCTTTTTTGGTACTTGTCTCAGAGAGCAATGAGCAAGGGCCGTCAGCGGCCCGTTTCCTATCAATGCCAGCTGTAGATTGTTACCCCTATTTTATTGCCAAGAACACTAAACAATTCAATAGGTACACGAAAATTATGCGTTATGGGAACCTAGGATACGATTCACCAGCCCGGCTATAGAGTTTTTTCTATAATGCATGACAAAAAAAGCGCCCCTAGGAACTCTTTCGAATGTCTGATGAAGCCATGGGCTTGATGAAGAGAGAAAAAGGTAAAAGATGATCTCGCCTAGGCTCGGACTGGGGCCCCACCTTCTGTGTCTAACACAGGATGTTAGACAGATGCCCTGAATGAAATATTAGTTTTATTCTTCTTCGAAGGTATACTGCCACGGAAATATATACTCACATAACTAACTACCTAAGACTACGAGACCTATAAAAGTGCGAATCTCACGGTTTATACACTTAATACCTAGCGTAGCCCTTAGTTCCCGCATATCCACAGTCACGACGCAACATACCGATTTACCTAGGTCCCTCGATGCATTACTAAACGAATTTAGACGAAAAGTAGAAGGTAGGCGATGGATATTTAAGCTATGCCTCTACTCGTCCGTCTTCTCTGGCAATGTAAGTGCTAGAAGTCTCCTGGTATGCCGCAAGATTTCCCCCCAAAAAGGCGAGCGAAATAGAGGCCTGCCAATGCCAATGCCAACCTTGAATAAAGCATACACGGTTTCTAGTCTGGCTAGCGAATTCCACAGAGTACAGGCTGCCTAGCTGCTGATATATCTAGCCCATTCGTTGTACCAGCTAGCCATCCCATACCGCCCATATACATTATCGCCGAAACGAACGTGGTCACAGCGAATTTCATGTCCACCTGCCCGCCTCCATCGGACGTTTTCCATAGCATCCTTCATACATGTTTTAAACCGAACAAGACGTGTGGCCTCTGAATGTAAGGCAATTCTTAGACCCTTTTCTATCGAGGGGCTTGATGCATGCCAGCGAGTTTTCTCTAGGTCTTCCGAGGTAAGCAGCTTGACTTCTTCTCCGAGGGCAAATTCTTGTGCCATTAGACAAGTGGCCAAGGGACAATAAGGGATACTGGCGCCTCCATTTTTGTAGTCGACACTCACACGATTGATATACGGCAGCTCGAATAGAATACCGGAGTGAAAAAGCGATAGTCCTTGGGGGTCGTGTGGTATGCGATCTGAATAATGCCTCAATACCTCTTCCCATAGGAATTTCTCGACGATCTTGATTGGTATCCAACGACTCATTAGCACCTCAATCTGGTGAAAAGGTACTCTACCCTGAGTCGTTTGGAAATGCCTATCGTCAGAGAAAGTATCTCCGCCAAACTTTACTTCAGCATCGTCCTCGGAGTAACCCTTGAAAGGCCCAGTGTATACAATCTCTTCGCAAAGCCCTTCGTAGTTCGGTGAAAGTCCATTGGCACGAAACTTGGTGAAGCCACTGATCATGACAGCTATCCCTGTTTTGCTGAGGACGTGACTGCGAAAGTGTAGCTTTGTGGCGAGCTTGAAAGAACGAGAAACCTGGCGACAGGTAAACCAAGCACGCCGGAAGTCTTGTGGCTCCATAATGCTGCCGATGATCATGCTTTTGATTTCTATAGGAAGGATGTCCCATGTGGTTTCGATTGTACTGGTTGCCATGGTATCTGGGTACCTTACCTAGGGAGGTACCTAATATTCCGCGTGACGACGTTATCTAGATATTCGGTTGTCTATGAAAAGAATCAAGATGCCCGCGATGTCCTCGTGGTATCGATAATATGTAAGGTGGAGGCTTTGTAGACAAAGCAGCCATTTGGGGTTAAATAGATGTTAGTTGCTTGGAAGTTGAAAAATGGATGAGACCGGCATGACTCGATGTCGTTGCCTTTAGGGTTGTCTCTAGTTGATGACTTCTAATATTGATGTAGTCTGCTGTTATAGTTAACTACCATCTACGATATTTATATAATTCGTCATAGAGTATAATGCTTTATCGTTTCATATATAGGCATTGGCCGGATGATTACTCCTGATTGTTGCACATAACTCCTACATATTGGATCTATTTCTTGAGTGGTATTACACACGTAAGGAATTGATAGCGCGGCTTGAAGACTCGTTAATCACACCTTCAAGATTCTATTATTGGGTTTCAAGTCACATAAATTTCGCGGTTAACTCAAGAAATTGTTTAGTGACAATACGAGAATGCTTTCCTAAGTCTTCATTTCCCCCTCGGGTGTAGCGCCTTGAAGCTGACGAGAACATCATGTTTACGAAACAGCACAGTTTGCTTGAACTTCTCTAGTACATTAGTCATAAGTACTTTAAGTAGATGCATAGCAGGAAATGTACTTCTTAACATTGCATTCTTCGTTCTGCTTGCCACTGAAAATCCTCTCGGAGACCTCATTCTTTCATACTTCGGGAAAGAGATACCTGGTAGTTAGGTACTGGTCTTGAACCTCAGAAGTCATGGCTCTTCGAGGGGGTGGCCAATTTGTTAGTTTCCCTTCGCACCTGGAATAGAGGCACCTAATACCTACGTGTGATGACCCCAAGTCCTACCTCCACGGGTAAGCAGATGATAGAGCGGTGGTCCGTGCATAGTTGGTTCAAGTGCTGACTTCTCCGGCTTATTCTACATCAGCTAGATTCTTCCACTGGACCGCGATGTTAGTTTTTATCTAACGCCATCTAAAAACGTATAGCACCTAAAAATGCGTCCTTGGTCTGATATTGCGTCCATCACCTTCGGCTCACTATGCGTTGCTTCCGCGTTGCCCTTTGTTGGGATCCCGTTTCCTAATCAGAGTTGGGCCGATTACTACGCGGATAAGAACAAATGGATTGCCATGCGCAGCGGCGGTCGTCTGACGGGCAAGCAAGCCGGGTACGCCGGCGCGCTGCTACGACTTGCTGTCGGATCGTGCTGTGTATATCCACCAACCCGACTCGCGGCCCTGGGAGCAAATGGTATCATCGTGTGCTACGGTACGGTCGCGGCGTACCAGAACTCTAGGCCCATGAGGCCGCAGTGGACCATGCTGGGCGCCATGGGCTTGTGCATATTGCTGGAGGTACTGTGATTGGTGGTATTCAATGATTCCGCGAGCCACCTAAAGGCCCTACATCGGATCTTGGGGCTCCCTCGGGATAATGCTCTTGTATCGCACGATGGCAACAATTGACTGCATACCGGTACGACTCACCATGTACAATACTTTTGCGTACTTCGCTACCCAATGATCGATCGGTCTCGGCTGTATCTGCGCGTCGTGGCGCAGATCTTTGCGGGGGGCCCTTGGGGTTCCAGTATACCGGGGAGATTTACGATTTATATGGATTTGGGGAGGGGGTTGGATAAAGTCGAATGTGGACGCCAACTTGCTGTCAATCGCTGGTCATGTACCATTGGCATAGCCGGGGCGGAGAGCTGACATCTCAAGATGCAAAAGCCATAGTGGCAATGAGACTTCAATAATTTGAGAGATCATCCTCTTTCCTAATTGCCCTCGTCCACTCGCTGGGCACTCCGTTAGCCCGCTTGGAGTTGGCGTGAATTTGAGGCTACGCTGTGGTAAACCCACACAATAGAAGCGTGATCGATTTGAAGTCGGTCCATTCTCATCCCTTCATTATTGAACAGACGGGCTTCGGCACCTCCAAAGATAGAGGCTGCAATGGCAGTGACAATTTCTCAGGTATCCTTCGAGCACCACCGCGTACCTCTAGGTATCGGCGAGGCAAGCCCACGCATATCATGGCGATTTGAAGGCAACTTTACGGATTGGGTCCAGAGCGGATACAGCATCGAGGTATCCCGCCACAGGCAGAACCAAACTAGACTATCCCAAATTGAGCTGTTTCATTATAACTCTTCGAATTCCGTCCTTGTACCTTGGCCCACCGTCTCCTTAGCATCGGCGGAGTCCGCAACGGTTCGAGTGAGGGCTTACGGCCAAGGCGACCAACCTGATACCCCTTGGTCAGATACCGTTGAAGTCGAGACTGGGCTCCTAACTCAAGAGGCGTGGTCAGGGGCTATAATGATCGGGGCAGACCGGCAAACGGAGAAAAACGCGCCGCATCAACCACTTCTGTTCCGCAAGGAATTTGCAGTGGGAAGTAAAGTAGAGGGAGCGCGGCTGTACATTACTGCTTTCGGGCTCTATGAAGCCTCCATCAACGGTAAAAGAGTTGGCGGCGCGGTGCTTGCGCCGGGCTGGCAGTCGTACAAGACTCGACATGTCTACGATACGTATGACGTTACGGACTTACTCCTGGCCGGAGAGAATGTTCTGGGCATAACAGTCGGAGAAGGGTGGTTTTCTGGGCTGCTTGGATTTGGATCTGGCGGGAGACGTAACCTATGGGGCGATACACTTGGTACTCTGGCACTACTTACTATTTCCTTGTCGAATGGGACTGAGATTATACTAACTGACAAGACGTGGGCCGCAAGTACCGGGGGAATAATTACCTCCGAACTTTATAATGGTGAGGTGTATGACTCAAGGCTGGAGCAAGCCGGCTGGTCAGCCCCTGATTTCCAGGCGTCAGAAACAGCAGCAAAATGGGTTGGCGTCAAAGAACTTGAGACTCCTTACGGACAATTAGCCGCTCCTGATGGACCTCCTATCCGCCGTATTGAAGAGGTAAAATTGCAGGAAGTACTGACCAGTCCAAGCGGAAAGACAATTCTCGACTTTGGACAAAATCTCGTTGGCTGGCTTCGACTGCGAGTGTCCGGCCCAGAAGGAACGGAGATCCAACTAAAGCATGTCGAGGGTAAGACAACTATCTATTCTCTACAGGCTGCGAGTGAGGTACTGATGACGATAAGTTCTTGAGAACGGAGAAATTGCGACGAGACCTCTCCGAACCGCTACCCAGACGGATCACATCATCCTCTCTGGCAAAGGTGTTCAGACGTGGGAGCCAACTTTTACTTACCATGGATTCAGATATGTCCAAATAGATGGTTGGCCAGACGATACCCCGTTAGACATCACAGCTATCGTTGTGCACTCGGACATGCAAGAGACTGGTTTCTTCGAGTGCTCGGATGAACTCTTAACGAAGCTAGAGAAGAATGTCAAATGGAGCATGAAAGGTAACTTCATGTCCGTGCCAACTGATTGCCCTCAAAGAGATGAGAGATTAGGTTGGACTGGAGATAGTCATGCATTTGCCCCTGCTGCTAATTTTTTGTATGACACCTCTGGTTTCTGGAGAGGTTGGCTGAAGGACTTTCGATCAGAACAAGTGAAAGGTGGGTTAACTTTTCCTAAATGCTCATATTCAGAGAGAATATCCTCCTAGAAGTTATTAAATTGTCACTAACACTCCTTAGGCGCACCTCCACTCGTCGTTCCAGCAGTCCCTGCGGCTGGGCCGGTGGTGGCTACAGCGGTCTGGGGKGACGCCATCGTCGCGAATCCATGGAACACATATCGTTCCTCTGGAGACCTAGTTGCCTTGCAGGATCAATACTATGGAGCCAAAGACTGGTTGGATAACGGTATTCCAAGGAACGCTGCTGGTTTGTGGAACCGTCAGAACTTTCAATTGGGTGACTGGCTCGATCCAAAGGCTCCCTACGACGACGCAGGAAGAGCAACAACAAGCGCGTCATATGTCGCTGACGCTTACCTGGTTTACGTAACCGGGCTGGTTGCTCAAATGGCGTCGGAACTCGGGCTCGAGGAGGATAAATCTCGTTACGAAGAATGGGCTACGGACCTCAAAACCGCATTCAGGGACGCTTGGGTCAAACCTGATGGGAAAGTTGCAAATGAAACACAGACAGGGTTGGTACTGCCGCTATACTTCGACCTCTTTCAGGGGGAAGAAGCGAGTGAAGCCGCTGCTAGGCTACAGAAAATCATTGCAGCAAATGATTACCTAGTCGGGACTGGATTTGCTGGAACCCATCTACTTGGTCTAGCTTTGACCAAATACAATCTTACCGACACGTTCTACAAGATGCTCCTCCAGACGAGTGTGCCCTCTTGGCTTTACCAAGTCAAACTTGGAGCGACGACCACTTGGGAACGTTGGGATAGTCTCCTCCCTGATGGCTCATTGAACCCCGGAGAGATGACTTCATTCAACCACTACGCCTTTGGCTCAGTGGCTAACTGGATCCACCAAATAATTGGCGGGTTAGCACCAGCAGAGCCAGGATGGAAGGTGGCCAAAGTCAATGCAATCCCCGGAGGTAACATAACGTGGGCAAAGGCTAGCTACTTGAGCCCTTACGGCAAGTTCTCCACTGAATGGAAGGTTGACGATGCTGGGTTTCACTTAGTCCTAGGAGTTCCGCCTAACGCCAAGGCGGACGTGGTTTTACCTGAGGGAGGAGGAGCTCGGACAGTCGGTAGCGGGATTCATGAAATTTCTTATCCCGAGTTTCGTTTTTGAGATAGAATCGCAGTCTGCAACTGAAAATCTACCTAGTAGTAGGGTTAGCACTCGAGTATTGCAGCTTTTGATTATGCGAATGTTGGTTTCATTTTCACATTATCTACATTGTGTTAATGACGTGTTTAAGACCGGAAGACGTGGGCGTCTCCAAATCCACCTCTTTATGCTACGGTCATCGTGCAAAGAAATACCAGCATCGTCATTTTGCTGCATCTCGTCCTGTGTTGAGGGCGCACTTAATTAGGCCTCTGGAAATTAAGATGATATTTTTTTTTCGATTGCGTTGGAGGAATTCGTTATTACGTCTGATTGCGTCTCTGTATTTGATAACTGTCACTAAAAGTTCATATTCGACATACTCATCGATTCTCGCTACCTGTCTATCACGATAATGTGACATTTGTTAGACATTAGAAGATATAAGTATAACATACTTACTTCTTATATATTCTACCTTATATGTTGATTTTCTGTTTCCTCTGCCATGAAGAGTTGGCAGAGATAGCAAACGCCATAGTCTCAACACCTCAGAGGCTTTTGTGTATCTTGTGACACTACACCGAAACACAATACAATATGGAGAGCGCCGATGTTCGCGCAGCTAATCGATTTAGTCGCATTGGAACTCGAACCCAAAATGAACATGAAGAGACTGCTCCAATGCCGATTCGATGTTGGTCTCATGAATGTAAGGGGCTGGAACTGAAAGACGACAAGGTTACTTACACGGGGTCTAGTGGGACCGCGTACATCGCTAAGATGGTCAACCATACTGGCGCAAATGCGCCAGAAACCTCTCGGTCTCCCTGCCACGGTGTTGCCCCGCGAGTTTTATTTCCAAGTCGACGACCAGCATGGGCAATGCTCGCGACGGACTTCGGAAGCATTTCTGCAATACCGAGGGGAATTGCTCTATGGTGTCCTTGCTGCACATGAGTATTCACCAAAGAGCGTTTCCGGGTGACTTCAGAGAGTCAAATCGCAGTAGAGACATGTGTCGACTGCAGAATGCGGCAGACAATGCTCCCCGACGGTTTGTTTATCTGCTGGGGTACACCATCAGATCATGAGGGCTGTGGAAGACTGCTGCCCAATAGTCTTCTCTCCCAGCTTCAGAATGGTGGAACTCCTACACAGAATATCTGTTATGACTGTAGAAACTTCGGGTGTGATCGAGCGAGATTAGAGGGACGCTTCGTCGAGAGAAGGTAGCTTTAGATAGGCGTAGATTTTTGGTTGTGGGGATAAAGTGTCGCAGGCTAGCAGTCCCTACAGCGGACAGCTATGGGTGTTGGGAACCTAGTAAATTAGCGGAGACGAGGGTCAATAATCAGTGTTATTTACCAGTGGACCTCGGTAAAGCTGGGTCAAGCTCATATGTAGAATTAAATTGTGAGACTTACCTGAACCTGTCAACTCCCCAGTCAACTTATATGAAGAACAGCGGACGGGGCAGCTAATTATCTTGCCAGTAAGTATATGTATCTATTAATTATATTAGTTGACTAGCTGTATTGTGTGTATTGATGTGATATTAGAGTCGAATATACAGGAGGTCTCATGTGCAAGGCCTGTGCTTTGATGGACGATTACCAGGGGCGTACGTGCTGGAGCAAACTGTATCCGTAGCGGCCTACAGCACTATATTTCCTGTAGTTTCAGCATATACCTGCTAAGTTCCTTAGATCCATATGTGCTCACTTGTGGCACCTAAGAGCCTGTTTGAACTCGAAGAGGGTGAGAAAGATGGGATTTAAAGATGATATTTCAAGCTAATATTTATTATCGATCCATTACAACCCCTTCTTTAAAGACGTATTCAGCGTCATCATCCACCGAAATATCGCTATTGTATGAGTACATAAATATTACAATTATACAAGCAGCTCGCCCGTGTTTTGCTTTATGCCATCGTATATTACGACATATTGTCAGTTGCTCATAAATCGTCAGACATACCCAGCCAAAATATGCAGGTGAAAGATAGGTTCTCAAACCATCTCATCACCTCTGCGCGCTGGGCCGCTACCAACTGGCTTCCGAGTGAACCCAGTAACGCCTCCGTGCCCATTAGTAGCGTGCGCGCCCCCGTTTGCAGCGCCCGCACCCCAACCGGCCCTCCTCGTCCAAACAGCGTCCATCAATTCCACACTATCATACGTGTAAAAGCAAGGCTGTCCACGATGAAGCGGTATGTGGTTCCAGCGGAAATCCCAAATCGAGGCATAGCACATGCGGTAGGCGGAGAAAGCCATCACAGTGCCGATAATACCGCCCTGAAACAATGTAAGTCAGTAATTACTTCTCTAGGAGAGGGGTACGGGAGATTTAGGGGTGTCTCAGAGGCACAAAAAAAAAAGATGGCACGTACCGCAACGACGTCATACCAGTTATGGAACTCGTCGATGGTCAAGGCGCCTGCGATAAGGGTCGCGCCGAGGACGGGGGCGTAGATCGCGATGAGCTTCCACATCGGAGGATGGTAGTTCGCGAAGACCTTGAGCTTTGCGTTCAAGTAAAGGAACAGATAGATGAAGCCCGCGAAGGCGGCGGTGCTGTGGCCGGACGGGAATGACTCGAGGGAGTCATTTATCTGGTTCACGTCGCCCGTGCAGATCTCCTTTGTATAATACAGTTGATTGTACCCGGCGCCATTCAAGCCTGCTCCCTTCACACCTGGGGCATTACTCGCAAGGGAAACATCGGGCTTGCACACATCCAGGAAATGAGGACGAAGACCTCCTATTAGCCATTTCAGGAAGACCTGGAACACGGCTGCCGTGATGAGGGAGTAGAGTAGCCCAATGATACCATTGTTGGCGTCCCAAAATGATCCTACAAGAGGAATTAGTTTCTATAGGATGTCTTATAACGAATAGGTACCGCCAAGCTCTGGATCTACTTACGTATTCTTATCTGCATAAACAGAATAATGACGATCGGGATCACAGACGCTAGGAATGCAGCTAGCCAGATGGGAACGATTTCCTTCCGCAGCGGATACGCGAACTCAGGGTAGACGACTTCGCCGTCAGAGAACGTAATTGCGAAACTACGCGTGGGGGCAGGGTCGGCCTCGTATATCTGTGGGGAATGTTAGCAACAGGTACCTACATGTAGGCGCGTGTGAGGTTAGGGAGTATATAACATACGCCAAGTCCTAGAGCTCCCATGCAAATCATTGTGATAATGTCCAGTCCCGTGACCTTTAGCCATTGCCCAAAGCTCGGCCGAACAGCCATGGGATATCCTACGGTATCGTGGACATGTCCGTCTCGATGTCCGTTGGCCGGAGCCGTCCCACCAGCCCCGTCGGGATGACGGCGATTAAAGAGACCCATTTTTCTCAGGGGATAATCGGAAAATCGCTGTATGTACGTTATTCGGAGAGTATGAATATGGAGTGCGAGGGAAGGTCGATCTCGTTTGAATCCCGACAGAGAGGTTACTCGAGCCTCAGAGAATGAGACTGAGGGCTACAGTGGCCTTGACAGGTTGTCGAAAGTAAGTGTAGAGCTATCTGACTCTGGCTTAACTGTCCTACGGAATATCGAACAGAATGCCTTCATGATGGGGGTTTAATAGCTATGGGTTTGGGATTGACGTCACCATCAAGCTTGTCGAGTTGACATGGACGGAACGCAAACAGACCATAGCTCGAGCCAGCTTTCAGGTTCGGCATAGCAGCCGTGTAACGTGGATTGGTCCCCTGTTTAGGTCGTTTGTGCTCGAGCGAAGCCAATCAGCAGCATTCTGGCTGCCAATTCAAGGCCTAGAATCGAGATCTGTTAGTTTTGTTAGGTAAGTTGAGCATGGTGCCGTATTAATTGTAAACGACGACTCCATCCTCCTGGTGAATCTGATTCGTCGGCCCCAGATTCTGAACGTCATGAATGATTCAAAACTTGGCACAACTTGGCAAATGCTTGTCATGTTGCTCAATCGGGTAATTGGCGATCCTGAAACATAGACTCGATGACCCCCATTCAAAGAATATTCCAGCTATTCATTATCATATTATTCGCTAATAATTGCAAGGATTTATTAATATTAAGAGAGCTTGAAACCCTAGAGGTCAGGAAGCGAGCATGCCGAAGTGAAATATTATTGGAGTTGGGTTCGCTTTTGGTGACACGCTGTTGAATTAACTTACCCAGTAACGCTAGTGCCGCCGGCAGGATACCTACTGTAAGATCTCTGTAATCGCGCCAGATCGCGCCAGATCGCACCCCAATCCCGCGTAAGCAGGCTAGGTGTAAGCGGCACTATGGTACCCCCTAATTAACCTGAAAATTCCTCGAATTAAACCCTATTCGGAAAATTGGCACGCAGCACAGAATGAACTTTGTACGTCTTCATGCTTTAGCGGTTGCATTTCACAGCATGTTAGGCCTCATTAGTGGCGCATTACCTAGTATTTCAGCGACCGATACCAATTCTCTCTCTCTCTTGGCAATTACGCCAATTCTACATTAAAAGTGCATGGGCTTTAGAGAATATAGGTGTTGTTCAACGCACAAGAGTGTCGCTCTAGATGCTTAGGTAGGTATTTTTCAACAGTTGTTTTGGGATTACGTCATTTTGCTGAGAGCTAAGGTGATGATAACCCTCCCGATGCATTATCAAACTCTAATGTGTGGGTTTGAAGCAACTTCGCTCCCAGCTGAGCGGGACCTAGGCAGGGCTAGGGCGAACTAAACGTTTACTAGCAAAGCTACCTGGAGGTTCGTAATCGGTTAAAGATGAATGAACTGAAATTTAGAGTCTGTTCTCCTTCGATCAATGTAGTCATTTCCTACGGTTAAATAGCCTAGGTAGCTATTTGACGCACGCTCCAATCAATAATACAAGAGGTCTATAGGATATCGTCTATCTCCTTTATCATCCAGTCATCAACACGTGAGTAATGTACAGTAGAGCGATGCACAATGGGTACTCGACTCTTTTTCAGCACCGGGCCGAATTCAATGGAATGCTGCGCTTTTTCGGCGACTCTACGCCCCCTCAGCGTCGCCGTTGTTCGCTCCTTAAAAATATGCTCTTACCAAGCCGTGTGTCCGCCGTCGACAAGCTTCGGATGCGGGAGTCAGCAATTACTCTTCTAGAAAAGGGGCTTAGGGGATTTAGGCATGTCTTGGGAGCAATAATTCCTCAATCATCTTAACTAGAGAAACTCCGACTCCCGAGACAGGCCCAAAAGGGAAACTGAAAAGCTCCAGATGTTACTTACGAGGTTGCCACCCGTCATAAAGCTGCTGGCGTTACTTAGTAAGAAAAGCGCGGCACCCTTAAATTCGCTAGGTTCTGCCAGCCGACCCACTGCAGCACATCAGTATTAGACATACTGAAATCACGGCGTAGATTATGCAATGGAAAGGTGACATACTCATATTTTCGCTTTCCCACTTCTCGCGGAGCCCGGGGACCTCCTCGAAGTTCTTAAGCACCATTGGCGTTATGATATGGCCGCTACAATAAATGTTAGCAATTATATCTCCAAGAGAGGGGCTTTGGGAGACATGCGGCGAGATGCAGTTGACTCTGATGCCACCGCTACCATCTTTTCGAATCGGGCTCCATTCCATAGCAAGGTTACGTCTGCGATGAGAGTTAATAATTTTCTCTTACTGGTCTTGGTTGAGAAGTTATGGCTTTTGATATAGGCCGAAAAGGGGGAAGGACGCATACGCTAACTGTACGACCGCAGCTTTGGATGAATTGTATACCTATGATCTGAGGTTAGGTTCCGATGGCTGAATGGCATAGAGGCTCATTGGCTCCACTCACTGGCGACAACAACCCCTTGTTTGCGATGGTGCCGGACATGCTCGCAATAAAGCACATGCTCCCGTGAATCTTGTATTTCATCATCTGTTTTGCTGTGCTTGTTGCTGTCATGAAAACACCTGTGTAGTTGATGTCCATCATTCGGTTGACCTCTTCCTTAGTCCATTCCACGGCCGGGGCGAGGTGTTGGACGCCAGCCGCAGCAATGAGACCATCTAATCGCTGGTGCTTGTCTGCAATTGATTCAATTGTCCGATCAAGCCCTTCTGCATCTTGCACGTCCTGTTGCTTGTAATGAAGAGAGCCTCCAAACTGATCAGCGCGTCTGGCCGCTTCGTTCCAATATTTGTCTGCTTCTGGCTCGCGATCGAAACAGTAAACTGCATTTTTACGTTAGGTATTAGGACAATCCTCCTCATGCGACAGTGCAAACGTACCCTGCCCTCCCGCTTCTGCAAGCGCCTCCGCCAGCGATAATCCCAGGCCGCGGGCGGCGCCCGTAACAATAAAAACCTTGCCGCCAAGGTCAAAATCCGCTAGTTTCTTTTGGCCGATGATCTCCCCGGGGTTCGGCGCGATGCCTACAGTGGGGTTTTCTCGAGAATCGGGAGGCCTAGGGACCTCATTTGTCTTCCGTCCAAATTCAGATAGAGAGCTCTGAGTCGGAGCTGTCGCGTTGGGTTTCGAGGAATGCATTTGTCTGAATTGTATTGTTGGTGCGATCGTAGATGTGGCTTTCAAGGTGGACGATGTCCGTAGGCACCGTCTGGTTAGAACTCTCGTGCAAAGTGACATGATTGTTATATGTTTCTAGACGTGTAAGCAAGTTGCGCGATGGGAAAGATCAACGAAGATCAGTTAAGTCTACAACAGGTTTATAAACTGCGGGTGTCCGATATATAAGTGGTACAGATCCTATGGTGGGCAGATGATCGGGTAAAAAGGTCCGCATAAGGCAATGATGCTGAATGGATCATGACTTTATTGATGTCAGCCTTCAGAGACGGATGCTACAGCTCCCCACGAGCTTCAATGTCCCGTCAAAATGGAGCTAACCTCCGAGCGAGCTCTAAGCGAAGCTGATCAGTGGCTCTTACATCTTTCAACGGATTCCCGCCCACAGCCCCTCTCATCGTTTGACCTGTCGGCTGCGTGGCACAAAGCGATAGATCGTCGATTATACAGTGTGGACTTTCGCTAAATGGGTACCTATACGTGCCTAAAGCAAAGCGAAGACGGCAGTTCTGACGTCTGACAAGACGCGAGACATGGAATTCTTGTCGAATTCCTGAAATCCCATGACTGGACCCATGACATATGCTTATCGCCAAATCAGGGTCCACACCAAGCTAGAGGTATCAAAAGTTACCGGAGCTCTATCCCAACTACAAGATTCAACACGGAAAATTCTCTTGGAAAGCAAGTCATCGACGTTAAGACGGGGGTAATGTATGTAGAACCTCGTTCCAATCTTTTTCTGGGTCCCATCTAAGATAGGGATCCCTACGGCTGGTAGAGCTTCTCAGCCAATCGAACATCGGGGATATTGGGCATATAGCAGGGAAGCGGGGCTGATCCGGTAAGGCAGTAGTCCCAACTGGGCGTTTCCATGTATTCTTGTCCGAAAATCTACGTCATATAGTCGGAGCATTTGTTCCTACCGAGCACCAGCAATAGGAATTGCGTAGTTGTGTTAAAGCCTAGAAATGTTGATAACTCTTGATTATAGAAGTGAAAAAAAAAAAAATAATAGGAAAGACGAGGATGGTATATCCTGCTACAACACATGCAGGTGGCCGAGACCGAGGACTGGCGTTACAAATTTGCATATGCCTGTGTACAATTCAATTATCGAAGAGCACTTCGATGGAGAACTAGCGAGATATTGAACAAGTCTCTGCCGCACTATTGCATGTCAGTATTTAATACTATCGTCAAMTTTACATCATGGCAGTGTAATCTGTCAACCACGATGACTTCGGAGTTTCTAATTAGAGGTACCTATGTACGCCGACATTTTGACAACCCGGACACTTGTAGTTCGGAAGCACCCACCGGCCCGCTGATTAAGGTGAGAGCTAGGAAAGTCAAAATTCCCCGATATTACCAAACTTTACATCATCGGTCGCCGCTGCCGTAGTTCCGCGTATGTCTCATTAGCTCTTCCGCCCCGAATTAAACGCTACGCCATTCCCGCTTCAAAACTCGGAGCCTGTCCCGGGCCCAAGGCCACTAGAATAGAAGATGTGAAATCTGAAATCCTCAGCTATTGGTACTACATGTGTTCGCGGAGCTTGGCCCGGCGGACTGGTGAGATAGTCAGGGGGTGACCGTGATAGCAGGTACGGGGATTTGATACTAGTGACAATATATTCGCGCAAAGGCCGTTGTGCGTAGACTTTATTAAAGGTGGCAAACCTCATCATTGCATCCACTGTGCTGGAGCTGGAATAACGAATGCGGCCTCTTGGTTTTATTCTTCTTCTGTTACACGGATAGGCACTGCGGGATGATGCAATATGCCCGAGCGATGGTGACCTCCGGGTAAAAGAGTGTCTATATAGGTAGCCATCCATGGATTCCTCCCATGGGGGTGGGCATAGTTCTGATTAGAACTTCACGGAGGTGGCATGGGTTCTGCAGTCTCTTCCTGGTGATGGATCCACCACTGGAATGATGTTTGGGTTATATACCAAACCAGTCTCTGAAATGAGTACATACGACCATAGGATCTGGAAAACTCGGGATCCCGTCTGCTCTCCCCTTCGATAAGCCAGATACCGCCGGATTAGTAGTTGGGTCGGTGACGACCAGCGAATCCCCGGTGTTGTATGTTTTGACTTTTTTTTGCCATTTTGCCCTATTTTGTTCCTGCTTTTACTACCTGCTCTCGCACTGGTCGCTTATCAATTTGATATCAGAAACCCTACAGAGTCTGTATAACTGGGATAGGAAGTTGTGAGTTCGGTGAGCCTCATAATGCTGTTTAAGGAGGGCCGCAAATGATGCGATCATAATACCATCTAATGACCGACCGACGTATTCCAGTGCGATCTAGGAGGTATGGCGGGAAGAAAATCGTACGTGTAGAATGGTGAACCCAAAGCATTAGTCCCGAGACCTATCCGTGGTTCTTTTGTATATAAGGGACTAAGCGTCTAGATGCGTCCCCCAATGAATTCATTCTTCGTGTTGATACCATTTTACCGCCGAACGCCATGCAATGCCCACGTTATGAATCGAGACCGAACCGATGATGCGCAGGTATTGAATCGTCCATTCCTATACACGTTACCGTCTTCCACCCCGTCCACCTCCCATCATACCGCCCATGCCCATGCTCTCCATCATCTTCTGCATATCCATACCACCGGGCATCCCACCTCCACCGCCGCCAAACATCCTCGCAAGGCTTGCCATGTCCGGCATACCACCGGCTCCAGCACCGCCCATGCTTTGCAACCGTTTTTGCATGGCAGCCATCTGTTGTGCCTTGTTTCCTCCTCCCATCGCTTGCTGTGCCCGTTGCATGTTCTTCATGCTACCACCCATCTTCTTAGCCATGCCTGCCATCATGCGCTGTTGCGTGAGTAGATCCTCGACTTCTCGGACGCTGACACCGCTGCCTCGAGCCACACGCGTCATACGCGTTGGCTGTTCAATGAACATCTTGCCGTCGCTGTCGAGTTCTTTCTCGGTCATACTATCGCAGATGTAGATCATGCGTTTTAACCGCGCGCTTGATTCCTCGTCGTCCATCCCAGCCATACCTGGTAGATTGGACATGCCGGGAATCATCCCCGCCATTTTAGATAGGGGACCCATCTTCATGATGTTGCTCAATTGGTCTCGCAGGTCTCGTATCGTAAATATGCCCTCTGTAATGTGCTTGATGGTCTCCTTCTGGTCTAGCTTCAAAGATTGGACGTGCTCCACTAAACCTGCCATGTCACCCATTCCCAGCAACTTGTTTACAAATTGCTGTGGGGCAAATCTCTCCAGATCTAGCATGTGCTCTCCGGTACCGATGAAGACAATAGGAGTGTGCGTTGCGGCGACAGCGGATATGGCACCACCTCCGCTGGCATGACCGTCTGTCTTGGTGATGATAATGGCTCCAAAGTCTGCGGCATCTTTGAATGCTTTGGCTTGCGCTTCGGCTTGTTGACCGATCGAGGCGTCAAGAACCATGATGGTCTCATCGGGTTTGACCGCATTTTGGATATCTACCATCTCCTGGAATAGCGCTGATTCCTGTCGATGACGACCGGAAGTATCTACAATAATAACCTCGAATCGTTCTTTCTTGAATTTCTCCACACCTTCTCTTGCGACCTTCGCTGGATCCGTCTCGGTCAAGGAGCCGTAGTATGGGATCTTGGCTTTTGTCGCATTCTGCTTCAGTTGGTCGAAGGCACCTGCTCTGAACGTATCGGCGCAGACTAGACACGCACGGAATCCTCTTGCTTGATAATGCCGCGCGAGCTTGGTACACGTAGTCGTCTTTCCGGCACCCTGTAGACCGACGAACATGATGACATTTGACTTGCCCTTCTTGGGCTTGAAAGGTTCAGCATGGGGATCGACGAGCTTGACCAATTCATCGAAGACGGCTTTTTGGATCAATCGTTTCTTGTTCACGCCGGGCGGGAGGTCCTTGAAGTTGACGGTGGCGCTTATCGAGTTCTTTAGCTTGCTAACGAGTCGTACGTTGACATCGGCTTCTAGGAGAGCACCTGATATCTCATTAAGCATGGCTTTGAAAGCCTGCGATGTATGTCAGCGCATCCACTCCATTACATCGCATCGTATTGTATCGCATCGCATTGCGGGGCATGATACTGTAGGAGGCTGCGCATACCTTCTCATCAAGATTAGGTGCCCGAGTAACATCGTGCAAGGCGCCGCTGATGCGCCGGCCAAGATCTTGAAGAACCATGGTATATGTCGGCGGCTACACGGCCGTCGCAGGTCGAATACAGGGAGTTGATGGTGATAACGGGACTTCACTGCAACTATTGCGGCGTCTGTGGTGGGAACCTGCTGTTGACAAGGGTCCACTTTGAATTTGGGGCAATATGATTTTCCGGTGCCCCGCAGGGTGGGGTACCCAAGTTACCTAAGGTACCGGTGTACCTGTATACATTATCCACCGTTATGATGTACCTATCTCCTATCAGCTCTCATTGCGTGCAGTCAAGTTCTCAGATATTACATCAAAGACCCAGACATTTACATATATGTAGCATATCGGTATCTTATAAGCTTCTCATCACCTCAACTAGTATCGGTCTATATTGAAGACTCTCCATATCTGCATCTGCTAAATTATTGTAGCTATGGACCTGTCTGCTTTGTAATTCCTTTTGGGGTGTTTCAGGTGCCGGTCTTCTGTCCTCTCAAGTTTGTGCTAGCAGTCAAATTAAACGAAAATGGCGCCGTAGCACGTCGGCCGTGACTTTTCGTTCGTTAACAAACCCCGTCCGAGAAGCGGGCCAAGAGCTACCAAGTCTTGTATGATGCGATACACGACGATGGCGATAAGGTCTCTTAGGTCCGACAAGGCCGCTGAATTGTTGCCTAGTTACACCTCGTTACACATCCCTTGCGGGCAGCCTCTTAGTATTGAGTTTTATATAAAGCCTCTCCTCTCCCGCTAAGTCTGACCACGGAAATAACGAGATTCATCTACTCAACATATCATACTCATTTGGTATAACCTTGGAACTCGGCTAAGACCTAAGTGTTATATAACATGGCACAGTTTGATGCAACAGCGACCAGCGAGCAGGTCATCGAGGCCTTTGCGCCACAGATTAGAGGCCGTACATTCGTCATCACCGGTGCCGGCATGCCCAGCATTGGAAGCCAAATGGCCACCTCACTTGCGAAGGGTTCGTCCGCTCACATATTGATCGCTTCACGGACGGGCAAGAAAGTCGAACCAGTACTGGAGAAAATCACCGAGATTGACAGCTCCGTCAAGACAACGTTTGTCCAAGTAGACCTAACGGATCATGACTCGGTCAAAAGAGCAGCCACGGAAATTCTTGCAGCGGCGCCCAAAATCGACGTTCTCATCAACAGTGCTGGTAACATGGCCATCAACGAGTACACTGTCGATAAGCAGGGCATCGAGCTACAACTGTCTGCCAATTACGTCGGCCACTTCTTGCTGACGAATTTACTTATGCCAGCGTTGTTGGCTGCCGGGTCCGGGCCTGGTGGAGCTCGCATTGTCAATCTGACCAGCTCCGCATATCTGGTTACCCCTTTTCGTTTCCACGACTGGAATTTCTCTGGCGGCAAGGCGTACAATCGCTGGCTTGCATATGGACAGGCTAAGACGGCCAACATCCTGTTCGCCTTCGGCCTAACCGAGCGCCTCAGAAGTCGAGGCATCACGTCGACGGCTGCGCATCCTGGCTACAACATGGATACTCAGCTGGGAAGCCACCTAACTTTCGATGATTACTCCGAGATACCGGCCATCATAAAGCGAGATACGGGCAAGGAATGGGAGTGGGAGTCACCTCGGATTAAGTCGTTCACTCAAATCGCTGCCACACCTCTTATTGCGGCCCTGGACCCTGAAATTCCTGCCAAGTCATCGGCTTACTTGATGAATAGCCAGATTGGTGAGCTTGCGGAACATGCAAAAGAACCCGAAAGTGTTAAAAAATTGTGGAATCTGAGCGAGGACCTCGTTGGGCAGAAGTTTGACTACAGCATATCTACTAGGGGCTAAGTAGATATATACGAGCAGTGATCCGATGAATCTGGGTTTGTTTTCTTTCTTTTCCTGTTTTCTTCTTGTCTGGAATCTGGGGCAGCCAGGGTGCAGGTTTCCAATTAACAGTCCCCATACTGCTGTGCACGTCCAAACCCCAGATCCCCTTACCCGGTCAAGTTACCATTTACCGAGCAGGGCTCATTAAAATTGGTCGGCTAATTGAGGATCATCAAAGGAATGGACGTCTGCAGTGCCACTTAGCATCGGCTGTCCGAGTCTAGAATTTTTCTTGGTTCGAAGTAGCAAATGCAAGAATAGCCGCAACTACGATGAGTTCCAAATGAGGCGTAGTATCGCTACACGAACCCCAGAGGACCTCTTCAAATCGCTTCCAACGTTCCCCCCAGCCAAACTTATCACCAATTATTCTTGCAATTATGCATCAATTGGTCCCTACCCTTCCACCTTACCTGATTTGGGGTTTCGCGACGGTTTTAGGTTTCATTGGTTTTCCCCCCTTCCGTTCACTCTTCTCTGTCAGGTCAGTAGTATTAGGCCAGGACAGAGTTCTGGGAAGATTGCGATGACATAGGCTCGTATCGTATTCACTACATAAATTTTCTATCTCCAAGATTTACACCCGCTCTAGGTCAAGAACACAAGGTCTGAAGTAAAGCACACAGGCATTCGTACATCCTCCTATCTTCCTAGCCACCTCGTCCTTCAATCACGATGAGCAGCCGCGGCGGCCAAGTCTACGTCCGTCGACGGCCAGAACCGACTAAGATCACCAAGGGGTAGATTCAAGGTGATGCGCATCTCTCCCGCCATAATAATAACACACATATACCAGCCCAAGGCCGCTACAACGAACAGCAAAGCTCCACCGGCCTGGAATGTGGATTAGCTACGACTCGTATGTACCGGCATGGAATAGTACGAACCTTCTGCAAGCCAGCCGCCGCCTCAAAGTTGCCGGCTGCAAGCTTGAAGTACGCGCCAGACAAGACCCAAACAGCCGAAGTAGCACAGGCAAATATCAGAGCGAATACCGTGTTGACCTTCAGAGTGAAGACGAAGAAGGTAAACAGAGCGAAGCCCCACACAATAAGATATATCCCAATCACGGAGTTATACTCCGGAGACATTTGTCCGGTCGGGTCACCAGTAGTGGCGTATGGCTGGCTTAGCTGCAGTGTGGGTAGTTGCAGCAACCCGAATGACAGCCAGAAGACGGCATACAAGCCCATGGCCATCATTGGGAAGAAATTCCCCATGATCCACTCAAAGACCATAGAGAAAAGCAGCAGCACCGGGCCAACAAAGAAGAATATGCCTCTGATGAGTTTCAATTTAGCCGTGGCGGACAGAGGACGGGCGGAGTGGGGCGGATAAAGCACGGGGCAAAGGGCTTTAGAACAAGAAAAGGGGCCTTACGCTACCGGCGTTGCTCCTTCGGCACCTCCCCATCCCATCAACACCATAGCGAAAGTGAAGGTCGAGATCACGAAGCTGTAGTGTTTAGCTCTACTGAAAGCGTTTCGAATAGCGATTAGCACTTAACTCMCCCGACGATACCAAGTGGTGTTGGATTGGCAAAACGCCTGTTGTAATCACCAACTACGGGAACTTTCGGGGTGAGATAAAGCTAATAGAATGAGCACTAGTACTGTATGAATCTTGTTGTAGAGATCTTACTTTCTCGAAGAGCTCAGGAGGCATGGTGACAGTGGTGTCGGTCCGGTGCAACCCCTTCTCCTCGTCATGGTTTGAAACATTGTTTTCTTGGTAAGTCGCCATTGTAAGTCGATATGATCAAACAGGAATCTAATGAATGAATATTGAATGAAAACTGGTAGCTACAATCCGACAACCTCTTATTTGAAGAAGTTTCAAGCGCTTGAGAAGACGCTTTTCAGCTATTAATAGTGGTTTACGGCACTGTTCAACACTCCAGGTATGATTAGCCTAGAACACGTCTAAATTATATTACTATACCCTGCTCCCCCCTTTATGAGTAACCATAACTGCCGGATCCCCTACATTCGTCCAATGGCACATTGAGTAGCGCTTAGGCCCCGTCTTGGTTCCGCGATGCGTACTGCTTTGGCATATCTTTGTAAGACCTTTGCCGAAGCCAAGACAAACCCGCCTCCGAATGTGCCAACCATGAACGCTACTCCGGTGCGGGGCTTCGCTGTAAACAGAAGTTGACAAGCTTTTATACGCCTACCAAGATTGCCAATTGGTATCAACTCATTTAATCGAATATAATGTAAGTATTAGCCAATTTATTGTTTTGCAAAGGCAAGAGAGTCTCAAAAGGAATTGGAAAGTGACGCGTTCATTATCAGAATGGACTTCCGCTGCACCGTTGTATTTATGCAATAACATCGGTGAACCCTTCTAGAAGAGGTCTCATTGGGGGCGGTTCGAGGCCCCCTGAAGGAGGTAAAGTAACCCAATAATGATCCATTCGGGACACGGAGCAAAGTCGCGAATTGTACAGGGCGAGCATGTGAAATATTATGAAGGTTGATATAGCGATAATGTCGATTAGGTTATAACGTTGTGAGTAGATGTTCGTTACTCATAACAAATTTATATAGAATACCTAAACAGACCTCATTACCATCTGTCCATTCTAATTCTGGAGTGAAGGATTTGCAGTTGTATATTGCTACAATGTAGACTAGAGCACGATCCAGCATAATGGACCTATTTATCAACCCGAGATCATATCTACGAGTACGCTAGCTAAGAGAGTCTCACCAAGCACCGAGATGCTAGAACGGAGGCACCTAGTAACACAAACCGGTTTGTAGTCTTGGTACGCACCCAGAGATTCTCTGAAAAGCGATGCTCATGCCAGTTAACAGATCATGATGTAACTTGGATTCGTTGTTAAAAATAGATTTAATATGATGATACGTTAGAGTCGAAATGATCAGTACCTCCTAATGAACGAAAACTTTGTTGTAAATCGAAAACTAGAGTAGACTCTGTTCGTATCTTAAAGAAGACCTAGGGAAATCAAATATCACCCACACAGACTGAGCTACGATTGTTACGTTTGACCCCCCCTCAATTCGTTCTTGGATTTTCTTTTCCATCGAAACAGTAGACGACTTAATCGTGAGCGCCGTGGTTCTCCTCCTTCATCGGCATCTAGCAGATAGTGCAAAGGAGGACTTTTAATGGGAGGTACCCAGCCCCTTTTCTGTTGCAAAGATTCTTGTGATGGGGCATTCATCGAAATATAACCGGAATCATGGGAGGAAGGGAGGTCTGATTGTGCAACCGAACCGAAATCCGAGCGCATTTCATCTTCAGGTTTAGTTGCAGGCTGGTCCTTTCGTACATTGGTTAAGTCGTTTCCTCCGGTCGCCGCCCTGGCCTGTATTATATCGGCCAATTCGGGCAATACCACACTCTGGGCGCCTAGCTGTGACTTAATGTCGTCAAATATGTCTGTCATAGCTACTGCATAGCCACCTCCAAGGACGTCGAAGGCAATCAGTTGCCCATATATTTCGAAACTTGTGGCGTCCACGACCCAGGAGCCTGAATCGCCATCGTGGATTCCTAGACTTCTATTAGAACTCCGGGGATGTTCAGTCCTCTTTTGACCCATGCTCACCTGAACCACCCACGGTTATTATGAACGAATCAACGAATTCCTCACCGCCATCCAGGAGTATTCGGCCTGGCTCGGGCAGCAAAACTCCTTCCTTGCAACCCGTTGAGCCGCTCAGCACAAGGATAGGCCTAGCGCCAGTCCCACCTGKCCGCCTGTCAGAGATTTTGAATTCCTCTTCCTTGCGCATCGGCGATGGTAGGTAATTCATCTGGTATACCATAGGTCTAAATATGGCCCAGTCATAGTATTGCTTCACGTCACTCCGGTTGGCGCTCCTAGCGACGTCAAATATTCGACCAATTGCAGTAGAGTTATTGGACTCCCACAACCAACTTTCGGTGTCTCCCGGGGAGCCAAGTAGTTGTCTAAGGGCGAGAAGCTTTTCGTGGATCTCAAAATCTTCGTTGTTGACATCGATCGTATTGATGCTCTGAGTGTCTTCGTGTGTTAACCTACTGCGTTGGCTTTCGTTGAAGGATGTGTCATTCTGTTTCATAATGCCATCATGGTCCCATCTGCGGAGTGCATGGCCCGATGTAATCCCAAATAGTTCTACTTCACCTTTTGCGGTCACAACTTTGATGATACCCCCGAATGTGGCGTTTCGCCGTTGACCACTGGGATTCTGAAATGAAATTGGCATGCCACATAACGTTATATAGCCCTCCGCGGCTATGCGTCCAACCTCAGTAACAACCTTGATATCTGACTCAGCCATACGTAGCCGTGGAGCATTGCCGAGAACCATAACTTCGAAAGAGGGCACATCCGAATCAGGGGGCTGACAGATGTCTGTGACTATGTCTTGCTTGATAAGTCTCTGGATAAGAGTCTTGTGGGAGGATTGGCAAAATATGATAATGTGCGGCCGCGCCTCATCATCAGATGTTCCCATCATCGCTAGCCGCGTTGACATCGGCTTGTATTTCGTACCAGACTTTTGGTGGTCTCGAATGTGTTGCAAAAGGAGTCTCTCCAAATAGGGCTGGATGGACTTAAAGCGGTCTCGAATCGACTCATCGATTTCCTTATGAATAAAGGAGATTCTCCTCTTCTTGAGAAACCAGATAGGGCTAGCAGCTTCATGAGTCCCGCTAACTTTCGTATTCAATGAAAGATTATCATTTGGTGTCGTGGACTGTGAACTATAACCAGAGTCGGCAAAGTTTTCTGCAGTCACTTCCGTCGTGTCACTTAGAGGGAACGTTCTTGTAGATGTTTGTGACGTTGTGGTAGTTACGTGCCCATTTTGTAGAGGTAGACTTTCTGAAGAACCAGATGGTGGCTGCAGGTACCCTGCTTCTGAACCTTTGGCGCGTTCTGGCATATTAAAACAAGATAAGGGGTCTCTTGGCAATGAAAGTAATATAGAGTGGGCTTAGGGGAAGACGTTGAACTGTTGGAGTTCATTCATCATAGTTTGGTTGTGGGCTATCAACTTAGTAGGAGCCAGATATCACACTCAAATATATCATGAAGGGGTACCTCTGCGCAAATTACCCCAGCCGGAGATTGGAGACACAGCCTCCGGGCAATGCTATTGCATAGATCCTTATTGGGCCCTAGAATATGCGACTGCGTCGCTGCCTTGATAAGTGGTCACACAGGCGCAGGCGGGGCGTATTGGAAGCAGGCTACGGGCCTCGTACCCTCAGCCGGTATAAGGCAGATGACGCGAGAACGCCATATAAGAATTCCTCCATTTCCAACGTTACTGGGTAATCGAAATATAACACCTCTTCGCCGAAAATTGACTATAGATAACGAAATGTTGGCGTCGTTTGAATCTTTATATCCCCTTTTAAAGGTCTCCCACCATGATTTTGCGAGCCTATGTGAAGCTCTGTGGGACTGGAGACCATGTTCTGACTGGACAATGGGACGTGCTTGCCAACAGAAACTCCAAAGACTGGAATGTCCATGTCGGAGGGCTGAAATTCTCACACCATTTTTCGAATTCTATAAAGATATTACAGCATATTACGTGCCCGAGCTTACGGGGAACTCAGTTCCGGCCTTGAAGACCCATGAAGACGTTATCAGAATAATTGAATCCATCAAAACTAATCCAGACACAGCTCGCTTGCAACTTACAAAGGAACACTTCAGCCAGTATATGATGCCAAGCTCTCAGGGGCTACCGTCAAACGACCAAAACAGGGCTTTCGGTCTCGCTGTTCGAATTCTGACTATGTTGCAGTGCTCCGTAGAAGACCAGTCGGATGGATTACTAGAGTCTGGTTCTCAGCCTGCGATCTGGCGCAGCGATCAGTCATTCAATCAATTCATAAATTCGGCGTTTCCCAGACGGAATAAAATATCATTTGAACTGCAGAATGACACGTCTTCCAGCGTTATATTGCCACCAGCTTCGATGACTGCAAAACGACTCAAACGAGTGGCTAAAGTGAGAATGGTACCGACGGATGATCTTAGGACTCATCTTCTTTTGGATGAAAAGAATGGGACACTTGCGGTGTATCATTACACAAGTGTCCTAAAGGAGCACCTCAAGATTTCCCGAGAGCCGTGCCCCTGTACAAGCTCTAGATCGTCGGCATATCAGTAAGTCAAAATGCTACCGTTTAATTACCGCTCTGATAGGGGTTAACACACTCTAGATATGCTAATATTCCCCGACCACTTGCAATGGAAACTTTAAATACCCTAAAATATGTATTATTCCCTGCTGAAGCAGAGTCTCAAACTATTCTTCGCTCTCTCGTGGCTAGGGACGACTTCGATCCCGACAACTGCCGTGTAGATACGTCTTGGCAACATTTGGAGGGAGAGCCTAATAAGTATGAGTATTGGGGAACTAGGCTCATGAGGCTATATGATGAGCTTGAGAATCCGACCCCACGAGGTGTCTTAGAAAGCTGGCTTGAGCGCAGGAGTGGTGCAAGATATGTCATGTTAGTAACATTAGTAGGAGTGCTAATTGCCATCCTGCTGGGGATCTTCAGTCTTGCTGTTAGTGTATTTCAGGCGTGGATTAGCTGGCAACAGTGGAAACATCCCATCTCATAATAGGGCATATGGGATCCGAGAAAAAGTGGCTTTCCCCTTAATCGGTGCCCTAGAATTGAAAGCAATAGATTGAAAGTGGAAGAATTTACTAAAAAGGCTACGTTCATTGAAAGCGTTGGAAGATAGTAAGAAAGGAGTAAACGCAACATATAACATTAGGTGCGCAGCGGTTCTGGCTTATACCTTAGGTACCTCTAAGGACCATCGTTTATCTTAGGCAATTGTCTCTTCTGAAGAATGCGCATTGAAGTGACATAATATTCCGGTTATACTATACCTACGAAGTACCCCATCAACCGAAAAAGCTATCATATAACAGGTACCTAAGGTAGACAGGTGGGTACATGAGGAACAGGAAAGGCCTCGGCACGTTAAAAGGGGGTTTAGAAACCTGCTAAGAAGCAGGAAGGTACCTCTTATAGATATTACAAAATCGTTGAAGATATTTCACCCATTTAGTTCTATGAGCTATGTATGTACGCTGAAATTCTCAGCTAATCCATGGCCGAGAATGCGAACCTACTCACCGGAGCACCCGGAGGTTACATGAGAGATAGTGGAACCTCCAATGGCATGTCTTCCTTCGTAAAGCACCTGTATCATCGAATCCAGTTAATCTCCGCCATAGCCTCTCCTATTGTCACTCATTTAAATGTTCATTACAGCGCTCTCCCACTCCAAGAGCGCAACTACAATCTGATCACACAATTCGCGTCGATCCATTATAAGTGACCCAACTATGCCACCTGGCCCACCTCACAATGCTTGGAGTGACGACCATCCAGCCACTGTCCCCGGCACCCTATCAGAGCTTCTCATCATGGATCAACAGTGCGGCGACTGGATATGGGGATTTGGTGTTTTCTCCGTCCAGTCCGATGGGCTAACCAACACCCATGAAGATCCTACCATGTGCCGAGTCCGTTCAACACAAAGGGGTCTACCTGCATGTACAAGCGAACTCGAGAAAAGTTTGGATTGATCGTCTACGATGGGGTTGAAAACGCCTGGTGCGAGCAACTCGTAAAGATGATCGATGGGTATGGCCCACTTGATACTTCGACGATGGCTGGCGTAGTAATTAGTCGCTTATGAGATCATTCCCATCTTGTATGTGAAACAAGTTCAGAGTCCTGATATACGACCAAGCGCCCAACCCGTTGCGAATTCGGTCAGGACAGATGACCTCTTCAACGCAGTGACTCGCGGTTCATCCCACATAACAAATCCTAAACGTGACCATACCAGTTCCATCGGTTTACCTAGCTGCATCAGCTGTGAGTCTGCTCTCCCGGTACTTGCGGCCGACGCGAAAAAGTCCAGGTCGTACTGTCCGTCGAACGCATCCACCCAGGCGAAGGGTGTGGAGGTGACGCCGTCGCCATTGAAATGGATGGGGGCTGGGTAGCTGTATTTCCCACGTGGAAATGTCTTCATTCGGTACTCATGATAGCGGTAATGAAACCATTCCATTTTGTAGTTCACGAACATTCCTCTAACACGGGTTGCGGTCTCGAGGTTTGATGTCTCCCCGAGAGTCGTCTGCCAGATAGCATTATGAGACGTCCGTAGTTTCTCAATGAAGTTTCGCATGGCAGCAAGTCCGAAATAAATGCGCCTAGATGTGCCTTCTTTCCTCAAAACATAATCCTCGATCCGAGCGAATTGAAGGTAAAGCCTTTGTATTATGGAGGCGACGCAGGATACCTGCTGCAATTCCCATGGTTCCCATAAGCCGAAGAGATGATAATTGATGCACTCCATGTCAAGTTTGTTGTACTCGCGCCTTGAGCTGGACTCGGCATTTCCATAGAGATTGAAGATTATTTGCAAGCGATAAAAGGCGCGAAGAACACGCAGACGCTCAGTACGGCTAGGCGAGGCAATCAAGGACGTGCTAGAACTAGAGTTACGATTGATTCCCGTCTGGAAAATCATTAATTTAGATGTAGTGTACACTTCAGCTAGATATTTCATGATTCGGTAACAATTAACCAGACTGAGTACGTAGTCTAATGGAAGCTGGCGTGGAGATGGGCTTTTCTGGCCACTGAGATACCCAGCATACGTGGAAATGGCGTCTTGAATTTGCTGATGGTATGATGGCGACGATGCATCAAGCGATTCTGTCTTGGACAAGGCGAGGGAATCTCTGAGGACAGGACCTAGTTCGTTGGAGAGAACTCGATAGATTAGAGCAGCCTTCTCATCTTGAAAGACCGAATAAATCCGCTTCGAGGTGTTTGCTATTGCTCGCAAGTCGGATAGACATTCAGCCGAACCCAGAAGGCTGACTAGCAGTTCTGGAGGTAGATCTTCGAGTGGCATCTGGAGAACAAAAGGCGATGAATTGTAGTTGAAATAGATGCATTTCGACAACGAAGCCGACGATGATAGCGACAGCGGCGTCGATTGTGGCTGCCTGGACGGTGAGAATATTGTTAAGGTAACGCCACATTTACGCACGTGACACCCTCGGTGATTACCTAATGTGCCTAATATGTGCTGTCTGGCCCGACGAAGTTATATTAAGGTTACTTTTACGTTGAAGCTTAAATTAACCTCCGTAATTCCTTTATAGGATATGTCGAACTCACAGCAATAACTTTGATTCCTTCGGAATGCTCAATGGTTGGCTCGTTGGACTTGATACTAACCCCTATCTGGAGGCTACAGGCACATCAATCTGTCTACTAAGTTGTCTACGGTGAAGTAATGGTCGGTAAACATCTTACTCTATCGATAATTTCCTTGAAAATAAATATTATAGCTGAAATCCTGTCGTCATTGTATCCCATCTGGCCTCTCGGGACTGTAATGTTTCAGTTCCACCTTGTGTTCCGTTATATCATCATCTGCAATTTACATGAAAGGAAAACTTGGAAATTTCTCACGTGTTGTATCTAAATTTCGATCACTTCAATGTTTTTTCAAAACACCATTGCGGTTTACCTTAGGAGGTAGGCTAGGTAGGTAAGTATCCTGTCCTTTATCTCATAGTTTGAACTGTTGTACATTTGACTATATTCAGTCGTGCGTATATTAGATGAATGCTGCAAATAAACTCTCGAATTACTACCTTACCTAGACCTACGATTTCGAAGATTCTCAAGTCGTCTATGCATCAGAATTAACACTACGAAAGCAACTTCGCTAAATGCCAGAGGAAGGTCAGGAACGGAATATTCATATGGGAATACTTAGATCAAGCCCTTACCCTCAGCATCCCCCCCACTCCGGCAGTTATTATCGCCCAAAGTGGCTGTCCCATAAGCTACAGCTATTGACAAAGTGGAGCTTTCCGCTATTACTAGGTACCTAACATAAATATGGAAAGCAAGCTTTCGTCGTGGAAGAATCCCACGGCTTACAGAATGCGCGGGTTCTGCGGCACATCTTCTAAAGCATGTACTATGGCCAAAGTGCCGGGTTCCAGAATCTTATGGAAACTAAGATGGTGTATTCTAAATTTAGGAGAGTATAGTGGTAATAAGTCCAAGGCTAGCGATCTACCGCGTCATTACTTCTGTATGTATCCAAGTCAGCACCCAAGACAATTCAGTCACCAACTTGGAACTTTCCAGCCATCGGCACTTTTGTCGTGCGCATAGATACGTATCACGAAGATACTACCCACGGAGTTCAACTAGGGAGGCTGGTCATACAGATCACGCAAAGCAATCCATGTTCATGCATATGTCATAGAAGCTGTCTCACCTATAACCGCGGCAATAAATAAACTGCCGATACTATTGAAATACCTCTGAATAACTCATAAGACTGGCAGCCAATGATAGACAGTCTAATGTACCAATCGGGAATCATTATTCAGTATCGTGCATCGGCCAGGAGGTTAAGGAGTTGCTACGTAGCGAGACTTACCTATTGGTTAACCTTTCCCTACCACTCTCAACAGTAGATGCCGTGGTCTCATTGTCCAGGTCTTGAACTTCATCATATGTTCTGCTTTTCGATTCACATCATATGATATTGACTCTACTAGCTTTTGAGGTTCCTCAAAGAGAAATAGCGATGGTAAGAGATTCCACCAATAGCGCCCCGGGAGGTTTCCGCTCTGCCGATACTCCATCGTGTAGTCACAATATTTCCTTGGCAAATCGAAGATCGAGATGTCTATCAGCTGCGATCGAAAACTACGATGGATGCTAGGAAAGGTCTACATCGAGGTACACCGCGCTATAGGCTTAGAGTGGTCAGCTAGGTGACAAGGGTCTTCAAGGTCGAGAATCGGCAAATAGATCTGATGTGGCAAATGAAGATCTTGCGTATTAAGATCTTAACGGAGAGTATCTAGCAGTCTTCTCCTTCCTTGCGACGTTATTGTTTGGTAACACACACAATGTCGAACTCCCCGCTAAGATTGTCGGGGGGCAGCTCCGTAGCTGTTTTTTTCTGAACTATAAACGACTTTAGCGACGGGAATTTCAACATAGAGAGACATTGACACACTATACATGCCATTCACCCATACGTACCTAGGTATATTTTGTAGCTGTTCATCTTGTGTTGGAGAACCTAGCGCCTTGACCCATTCACCAAGCTCTACACCCTCAATAGCAGAAATAGGACCTCGCCCTACTTTCTCGCAGCATCCCAAGAGCCAATAGCGTTTCTTTGCTCGTAGTATACCTGCATTACCCGGCAGGCCCGCCCCGGAAAATATAAAATATCCCTTTCCGAGGTCGAACGCGCGGCTTTGTTTATATTCTTAACTCTTGGTTAGAAGCTCAAAAGGCATCTGTTAGAGACGGACTCTATTTTAGTCAACCGAAGGTCCCTAGGACATATTTACGAGCGTAATTTAATATGGAAGGGAAGCTATAATGAAAGCGGTAACCAAGCAAGAAGCCTAACCTTCTAGTGCTAAAGGGGGTTCTGTAAAGTATTGCTTGGGGGTTTTAAATCGCAAGAAGAGTTAAAGCATCCCTTCCAAAATAAAGCGAATGACTCTTGATGATCCTGTCCTTGGGGTACAAGGGCTTGCCCAACGAGCAGCTATCACCCAAGGTGCCTAGGTAGTGATTCGAAATAGTTCCCCTATCTTCTCACTCAGTCGAGGCTCCTTAGGATGGGCTGACTATACACTACAAACTTAGATTTGAGTTAACTTGACAATATCTACTTCAATATCAACCCACCATGTAAAGTTTGTACATACCTGATGTCAACGGCGTTCTTGAATACATGCCGATTCCATAAGGAGCCACATGCATCCAAGCTAGCCAAGGCTCTTGCAATCTATGGGATATAAATAGCACATTCTGGAGATATCCGCATGGCTGTTTTGTAATAGCCTAGACGTGGAACAAATGGGATCTTGGCGCTGGGTACCAAGCTCAACAAACTATTAACCTTGTCTCGCTTGTCGGTGATGTGAGACCGCGAAGAAATTTTCGACATGAGACACATGAGCTGCGTCGGCACATTCATCGTCAGATTTTCACCGGTAGTAAAAGCCTAGATTGCTATCCAGATCTTGTAGATCTTCGCTGTGCTCTTGTTTTCAGAGAGTAACTTCAGCTGCGAGTCATTTCCCGGTCCAATGAACCATCTAAGCGGCATCTTATTTCAGCGCACAACGGCAGTTCGAGTTCTAGATCCCAACAGGCGAACTGTGGAAACTCTTCAGCTCCCCATAAGGCGGCTTCGGGCGGTCCGGGATCTCCTGGATTATCCGCATGCGTTGGAACCAGCACTTGCCCTCTAAAGTCCAGTCAGCTCTTCTTGGCTCGCCACCGGCCATCGAACCCGTACTCCCCATGATTGGTGCTTGCTCCCACCGCTCAGCTGCAAAGCGAGCTCCACCACGAACATGAACGGTATGTTTTCGCGGGACTGAGAGAAGGCAACGTACCCCTTATTCATATCAGTAGTTGTTCAAGGTGTCAGTACACATCACGCCCCCTTTTAGGCCTCGCCACTGCATTCCTCTCCCTTCGCCTAGCTAATGCATAAGCCACCGACCTAGAACCGCCACGGCGGCCCGTCTTCGCGCCAGAGTTCCGGAACCCCCTTAAAATATTTGTCATGATAAGGTACCTAAGTAGCTCTGTCCTTCTAGTTTGATCTGCTGTGTCACCACGGGATCTCCCCAGCAGTACGACACCGTCTCGTATATATCCCCGGCACCAGCGCGGAAGTGTTCGAATTTACATACAAGCGGGTTGTCGAGGTATCCCGGAAGCATGTTGGCGACACGAATCTCACCATCATCGAACGAGAGGGGTTGATGCGGTGAGAGCTCCTGGAATCTTTCTATGTTGCACACCGGTGGCTTACGGCGCTATTTACCCCGCTCGGGTATGTTCGTGAACGGCGCGTCGCAGGGAATCGCGTAGAAAAACGGTTGAGGCATAAGTGGAAAGCATAAGCGACGATGTTGGCGATGCCTACATACGTATGCTTTTTTCGACGCAGTCACATCGGATGTGGGATGCGATGCCGGTTTACACGAATAGCGTGTTACCAACCCGCGTTGTTGGAAAACCTGTCATTTTCTACGTCGACGCCCCTAATTTATCCTGAGGCTGCATCATGTATGCAAGCACTATATAACCCCTGTCCAGATAAGATCGTGCGTCTCGTCGAATGAACGTGGCAGCAGCCCTAGTACGTACTTATGTATCACGTAAATTTGGAGGAGGTAGGGTGGTGGTGGTCGAGAATCGGATAAATAGGCTCTTGGCCTTCGCTTTTCCCAGGTCCAACTTCGGCGGCTCTGCGCAGAATCCCACCCGGGTATGAAGGCGCTGCTACGTAGCACGACGTCGCGAGGGACCATCTTGGCATCTTATAAATCGAAGAGGCTCCTTCACATGTCGCATTTGTCAGAATCTCAGATCGACGTCTGATCTCCGAATTCGGTGGGAAAATTATATTCGATCAGTTCAACGCCATACAAGCTCGTTAGATCAACATACCGAGTAAGCGCAAATTAGATGAAGTTAGAAGTATCCAGAAGAATTATAGAACTTATTATGTAAAGGCAGAGTTGTTGAAGTCTTTGATTAGGTAATTGTGGACTATTGACATTGTGTCACCATAGATCGCAACAATGTGGAATGCGACACTTCTGATTGGTCAACCATTGAACCTCGTGCAACTTGGTAACTAACATGGTAACGGGATTGATGTGGAATCATAAGGCACTGAACAAGTTAAGCAATAAAGTCCATTGGACTTGGGACTTATGAGCTTATATACTCAGGCTTAGTCGAATATACACATCCGTATACCAATAGTCTTAAGCCCCTTTGGTCTCGACTACGTAGAAATACCTAGGCCGTATTTACCAGTCACTGATTGCAACACTACCTCCAACTCTCCAACTTCCGTAATAGGAAAACGACAAGACTTCAATCGCATTGATCTCGGTCTGACTAATCAATAATACAGTAAGCAATCTACCAGATATCTACCCTCTTGGTATGTATAAAAATCCGTCGTGAGTATACGCTCTTCTACCACAGTCGCCCCGTATAAATTGGAACACTTCAACAATATGAAAACAACAACAACGCTGCGTAAAATGGTATGCACATGCTCCCAAGTGGAAATCAGAAAGCATCAAAGCCCCCTTTTTCGTAAGCCGCGAGCCCAGCTCTAACACGACAACGCCAGCCGCCGGTACCGTCCCCGATACTATCATTAAGTAGGTAGCATCATTAATAATTGGTGGTTGATTAAATAAGCGTTCGCTCATTGCTGAGCTTCCTTCTCGGTCTTCTTCCGAGAAATGTACACCTCGAGGCCCTCCTGCACGACGAAGAAAGTCGCCTTCGCCTTCAGCTCTCGGCCTGGGTAGGCCAGCTCGAACTCGAAATCTCGCAGCAGTCTGGGGATGACTTTGTTGATCTCGAGCAGTGCTAGGTTTCGACCGATGCAGACATGGCTGCCACCACCGAACTATTTGTCATCCAATGTCAGTGATTAGTGATCATGACATGATATTATTACGTGACATACCTGGAACATGTATCTCTCCATAACTTTCGCGTTCTCCGGGTCTTCGAGCCAGCGCTCCGGCCGGTAGTAGTCGGCGTCTTCGCCGAAAGTGGCCTTGTCACGGTGCAGGACCCACCCGTTAAGGGCGAGCCGGGTGCCGCCGGGGATGTGGCGACCCTCAATCTCGATACCCTCCGGGGGTACGTACCGCGAGATGTTAACTCCGACTGCGGGTCTCATGCGCATCGACTCTTTGAGGCATGCCTGGAAGTATGGCAGGTTCTGCGCCTCGGTCCATTGGACATTGCCCTGAGACGAGATGGTCCCGTCCCGCACCGCTGTCTCGATCTCGTCTATGAGTTTAGCGTATACCTTCGGCGCTGATAGTGCGTGCCAGAAGAAGGATTGCATGGTCGAGGCCGTCGAGTCAGATCCCGCAAAACTATTCTCTTATGTTAACTGCCTGTGTATACCAAATAGGGGCGAGTTAGTGCTCACATTGCTCCATGAGCTACGGCAAAGATGTCGCCCTCGTGGAACTTCTCCTTATCTTTCAGGTGACCCCTGATCAACGATGACAAAAGGTCCTCACGCCCGTCACCTCCGGCACCCTTGCCATCGCGCTCCTTGTCAAAGGGTCGACGCTTCTGCATTTCCTCTCGGGCGATACGTGTGATGAGAGCATTCCCAGGGTCGAACGCTGGGATCCATTTCCAGAGAGGGTTTCGGCGCAACAAGCAGTCGATCTCAGGGATCTGGCCTACAATACCGTTGTACTTCTGGCTGTTATCAATGGTCTTAATAGCGTCCTCCTTGTCAACACCGGCGGCTAGGAAACCAAACGAACGGCTGAAGGCCACCTCGCCCAGGACGTCGAATGCGAAGAAGTGCAACCAGTCGCCTAGGTTAACGATGGGGTTCCTTCCGGGAAGTCCTGCTTGTTGGAAACCAGGGATGGCGGTGTCAGGGCAGAACTGGTCGAGTCGGCTCACGAGGAAGTCAATGGTCTCGTCGATAAAGGGGCTCAGCTGCTTCATGGCGGCCATCGAATACGGCACGTTGGCTACCTTCTTCTTCAAGGCATGTACATCCTCGCGGATCTCGGTGAAGATATCAGGGTTCTCAGGGGGTGGAAACACCGAGTAAAAGTCCGTCTTATAGAAGCGCTTTCCGGCTGAAAGAACGTTACGAGCTACCGTTGGAGACGAGAACGAGAGCTCATCGGGAGCAATGCGTACAATGGGTCCATATTTGCGGTGTAGTGCTATGTGGTCCAGATGTGTACGCTCCGAGGCCGTGGAGATGATTTTCCAGAGACGCGAGCAGGAGGCTAGGAAGGGGCCTGGATATTCACGTAATGGTGATGCATAACGTTTATATAGGAGGCGAGTGATGAACAGGAGTGGTATGAGAAGATACCATTGCTCCTTGAAGATGGCCCACGCGGATAGGAGAAGGGTCCGCGTTGGGGAGATGGTGTTCTCGTCGGTATTCATCACGAAGACCCAATATGGGCAAGGAGATATACAAGTCTTCTATGGGATAGATTGGGAGAGTGGTCTCGAGGTAGGTCTTCTGCAGGAGGATGTTGAGTATCCCTTGCAATTTTCGTTACGCACCACTCCTGTTGAAGGAGCCCTCGTGGGATACAAATATAGCTAACAAAAAATAGATGACAGCAAGGCCAGTGATGTCAAGACGTTTCTGATGAGATAATAGCTTAATCAGATGTCATTAATAAGAATCGTTAATCAGAACTCAGGGTCCTCAACAAATCTACCACCATCCACGGTCCAGATCTCAGGGCAATTTAGATATATGAAATACTCGTCAGTACCTGCTGCGAGGTCGGGTAAATCATACACAACATCCCTCGATACCATCGCCTGATACGCGATGTACGATCACATAGCTTACTCAAGCACTTATTAACGTCGGCGCACACCCGMCCAGCCAATCAGCTAACTGCCGACGAGACGTTATAACCTTCATTGAACTTTTCAAACAGAGGCCTGGGCGCCATGTGGAGAGTCGACGTTGGGGAATTGCGGGGGGGAAATCCACCATGCAAGGGTGCGAGCTGAGGTTTGGGGGTAACGAAGGGAAACGAAAGCGTGTCGGCAACTGAAATGAGACCGGGCGGATTCGCGGTGGATTCGTGCGTGCTCGTAGGAATATTATGGGCGTGACCCCCGGGGGCGCCCCTATAGCCTTGTTAAAATCAAATGCCGGGGCAGCACTACGTAAAACGTGGTATCAATCTCCACTGTCATTAGCGAAGCTTGGCGCCGGCGCCGTGGTTATGGGTGGTTATAAATATAGGAGCCACCAATCACCGTCGTTAAAAACGTCATCGGTCCCAATCCGAGCAACTGTGTGGCGATCCACTCACCTGGTTCTCTGTGAGAAACTAGTTATTCTAGTTAATGAAGCTATGCACGGTCTTGTGACACCTCATTCGATACCCTAGCCCCGTATACCATACGTAGCTTGCCCGAGTTGGGTAAGTATAGCCCGAAAGAGATAGCAATAGACCAATATACGTCGTATTGAGACTAGATAACAATGCTGGAGGCTTACCAGCAGAGAAAAGTACCTCTAGCAAGCCGTAGAAGTGCGTATTAAGTGCATAACGGATAGTAACACTGGTATCATCCCGCCGAACCAACCAACCCTTTTGTCATTCCCGCAAAAGAAAATCGTGATCTAAGCCCACAGCATGCAAGGCATCACTCCTCCCACTTTTTCGCTTCAGCGCCGTCAGGTGGTTGGGTGTTGTATGTCCTGTCCTTAGCTTCTGCCCAATTAGTACTTAGCGACGTGCCGTTGCTCTCGATGTAGCTCTTCATCATTGCTCGTCTCGTATCATCATCTGCATCCCTGTAGAGCTTCTGAAAGAACGCGTTAACATCGGCATCCCCTTCCCTATCATCATCATCGTCAGCAACCTTATCCCAATTCACTACTCCCTTCTTCGAAGAAGTGGGGTAAGCTTGGGCGCTACCCGCTGGCTTTGCCGCATTTGCCTTGCTGGCCGTTGGAGTAGGCTGAACCGTATGATTGCTAGCTTGCGTAAGACCATCCTTGGGCTGGGTAGTAGCGTTCACGCCTGAGGAAACCGACGTATCCTCGGTTGCAGCATTCGGGATCTCTGAGCCTTTCGCGGCTGATACCTTGAGCTTTTCCAGACCAGCCTGGAATTTCTCCAAGAGATCGCTGTACCAAGCGTTGACATCGCCCTCATTTCGCAGCCCGAGATCTTTAGGATCATTAACCCTAGTAAGAGTTAGTGCTAGAATCCCCATGCGAGTCTTGAAATGATCGGATACGAACCCTAGACGAGAAAGGAATGAGGTGAATGCATCGAAAGAGGGAGGAACTTTGGTGCTCCCCGCAATGTAAGTGAATCCTTCAGCACCTTCCTGCTGCAGCATCGGCCATTTTCCTGCAATTTCCTTTTGAAGCACTAGCTCAATCTTCATTGACTTGACCGTGTACCTGATTTCGGCAGGCTTGATCTTACCCCAGAGATGGAGCTGAATAGATCCGGGGKGAATGTTCGGGATCGGTCCCATAATGACTTTTTGGCTCTCGGCCGTTACGGAGAAACGATCTGCAGGTACATTTTTAACGAAGAAGTCCGCATTGATAGTGTATTCTGTCTGGTAGAAACTCGATCTGATACTGTTGACCACATAGGCGGTAGTGTATCGCTCATAGAGTGTCTTCCAAGTCTCGGGTTCCAGCTTAAGACGCTGACCGTTCACTGGTTCATCTGAGTCCTTAGAGGAGTCATCATCAACATAGGTGCTGTCACTAGGTGACTTGGGATATTTCTCCGCTATGTTCACTTTCCGGCCGGGATGTCCAGCAGGTAGCTTCTCTAACTGACTCAAGGCTTGGATACGCCATGAAAATGCCTGGTTTCGCAAAGTCGAATCCTTCGATCTTACACCCGAATCGCGCATAGCAGTAGCCAGCCCTTGGCTCTTATCAGGTCTGATCGCGCTTTCGACTTCACCCGCACGTACGGTGTATTCTCCGTTTGAGTCAACCTTTTTCGGCTGTCCGTCGTCCTCGTTAGCTTTGGCTTTGTCAAGGAGTCTAGTAGCCCAAAAGGCGCAGATGTCGGCGTCGGCAAAGCGGCCTAGGCGGAAGAGGGCAATGGCTCGTCGGATCTGAGCCTCGACCATGAGGTCTCGGTTCGCGCGTTGGTATGCAACTTGTAGGGCCTTCTCGGCGTCCTGGAGGGCGAGATCGAATTCATTGGTTCGTAAATAAGCCTTGGAGCGCTCAAGAAGCCACAGAGGCGCAGGACGCTCTTTCAACGCCCCAGTAAGCTTCTCGATACCTTCCTTGTACCTGCCCGCGTCTACAGCCTTGACACCTTCGTCGGCGAGGACACCTGCAGATCGTGACATGACGTCGCTACTTATTGGAGCTTCGATGGCTGATTTGGATTATGTGATCGTGGTGTTGAATCTAGGAAGATACTGACGCGGTGTTAAGGCAAAGAAATGTCCTTATCCAACGAAGTTCGATTGATGATAGAAGGTTACGAATTTCTGGACTGGGCAAATAAATTGAGACTTTACGGTGGGTAGAAGGGAATCAGGTTAGAGGGAATCGAAGAAGCGCATTGAAATTAGGCTTCATAAGAGAATCTAAGATATCGGGGATAACTCTTGCCGAAATTGTGAGGTCAAGCTGTTTTGTGAAACTTTGCAGAATTGAAGCTTCCAAGTTTGCAGTTTCGTTAGTAGGCGCCTGCTGTGAGTGAGTTTGGTACCTGAAGTATCGTGGAAGCTACTAGAGCTATGCATGTAGCCGCTCTGCTACCTGTTGGCGGGGTCCACAGGATTCTGCCGAACTTATTTACTAGAAGGCAGGCGGTAAATACGGCGCCATAGGCAGAAGTCTCTGACCGCCCAGGTGCTGCCTGTAGGTACATACCTTACCAGCAGGAGCTTGTCGCTCATTAAAGTAAATGAAGCCAGGACTCAAAACAGTGGGGTCACTACGCAATGCAGGACTGGCTACGTCAGTTTGCCTCACGTCTGGAAAACACAACGCTTTGGTGCCATATTTCTACCTATACCTCTAGGGTATAAGAAAAGAATGTCAAGGGTTTGGGGTTCCAAGGGTTGACAACATCATAGGTGACATTAAGAATTATTAGATTTTATTACCCTTCCCTATATGGAACCTATCCTCGCGTCATTGTGTTGCACAAGTACGCTCCTCACCATTAAGAATTACATCGTCAGACTACCGTCTCGTTGGGATACTTCTGAGCAAACATTCCTAACGCCTTCATCGTAAACGTGAACTTATAGTTCGGGTATGATATCATGCAGCTCTTGTTGAAAACTCCCTCGATTGCTTCCTGTTTCCATTCACCATTCGGCTGCTGTCTGTCCATGATGAGCTTGATTCCCCTCTTCAGGGGCTCGATGTCTGGGTAGTCGGCTTTCATTAGGCCTATCAAGGCCCAAGCTGTCATTACAACTTGCGAGCCTGTCTGGTGTTCCGTATACACCATTTTTTCACAAGCCTATAGGTTGTTAGGCCATAAGACACTACGAGATACGGCTGAATAAGGTTCAACTTACGCGGTAACTTTCCGACCATCCTCCGTCCTCTCTCTGTTTAGAAATCAAAAAGTCGCAGCCTCTCTTTGAGTGGGAGCTGTTGCTGTACGTCTCGCCGATGCTTTTCAAGCTTTCCAAGGCAAACATGGTTGCATAGGTAAAGCAAATAGCCCAGTTCCCGTACCATGATCCGTCTGGTCGCTGTAATCTCTTGACTGCCTTCACAGATCGTCCGATAAAGGATTTGATTTCCTGGGTCCTATAGTCGGGCCAGTGCTTCTGGAATAGCATGAGCGCAGTGACCACTGCCGTCGTGCACTCCACATAGTCGTACTCTACCATGATCTTCCCAAAGACCTCCGCCGCGTTCAGCATTTCGAGTAACTCACTCCCTCGCGTTGGTTCATACGATGAGCATGCACCAGATTTGTTCTGATATGTCAAGAGAGTGTCAATGGCATCAAATATGCGCTGGTCTTCAAGAAGTTGGGGATAGCCGGGCGTTTTCTGCAGAAGTATAACAGATTTCAATGCTTCAGAAACACAGTCACAGACGGCATACCCTTGATCCCTGGTACTGAACGCCCAAGCGCCTTTTCGCTGCTGCCGGTAACAGACCTGTTGATCCTTGCAGTTCTCACGTATCTGCTGTTCGTCCAGGAATTTCAATGCTTTTGTCAACATCGGCTTCCAGCGAGGATCTTGCTCAAGCCCAGCGTCGGTGGCAGCTTGGATTAGGAACGACGTATCCCAGCACTGTACACCGTTGGTACCGTTGCAGAACATGCCTTCGTGATTGACCCACATGGCATCCTCGAGCCGCTCGATATGTCTCCGAACTGAATACGCTCCTGGGCCGTCTCGGATGTAGCAGACGACAGTGTTCATTGCCGCATTCACCGGGGCCAAGTCAGCGTAGTCCGTGTTCTCGTCTTCCATATCAACAAGCTTGCTGACCCAATTTTCGGCCCTTTGGGCTAGCCCCTTCGTGCGGAGGTATGGATTCCAAATGTTTACGAGAACCCAGTTGACTGTGTTGAGGAGCCAAGATTTTGGATGGTAGTTGTCAACGGGGCAGATACTGTTTCTGTTACCAAGCCAGTTAATCTTCTCCCATTGTTCAACAAACAATTCCTCCCTCAAACACCGAATCACATCAGTCTCCTCGCAAGTCCATTTCTTTTCGTAGATGTAGCTCATAGGTAAAAAGACCTGGCGCATATGTATCCACCATCTCCAAGGAGCAATGGGGACCCAGTCAGGCAGCAGCCAGATCTCTGGAGGGACAGGATTAACAATGTCCCATTTGCAAACACCCAGTATACTCAACCAGAATTTGGCCCAATGGGGTGCAAAAGTAGCCCCACCAAGCTTATGTAGCGTCGTCCTGGCCTTCACCATCACCGGATGCTCGGGATCGACACCGACAATACGAAGGACGGTGTAGTTCAACGAGGTTCCAAAGACTGTACTCTCCCCCTCGATATGTAGGCCCCATCCTCCATCTTCGGGGTGCGCCCTTGCGAATAGATAGTTCTTGATCTCCGTAGCGACGTACCAAGGTATCGGCGTCTTCGTCACGTACCACGTAATAACCACGCCCGGTAAAAGGAACATGGGCCCGCCGTATTCGCAGCCCCATTGACCGGAAGGCAGTTGGAGCTTCTCGAAGAACGTCAAGCCATTGACGACAGAGTCAAGCGGCTTCGTAGGGTTTGGTAGAGTCGGCAGCCCCTGTGACGAGCATAACAGTCAGCTATATGATTCAGGGGGTCCCTTATTATACTGAAACGGGACCAGGCTCTCACAGTATCCAGTCCAAGATACCATTTATCGGCAAAGCTCTGCGGCCACCTCTGCAAAGCCTCATCATCTTCTAGATAATGCCAAGTATGTCGTCCCTTCTCGTCCAGCATGCGCCATCGCGTCAGGTCGGTCTTTTCCTCGAGTCTCGGGCGTTTCGTTGTCGCGTCGAGCTTGTCGTCACTGACCCGTTTCTTGGGCTGTTTCCTAGATATGGCGCCGTTGGATTTACCATTTGACTGCGGCGTGCCATTGGCCCTCGCAGAGCTGCTTGACCGAGTCGTCACCATTTTCAAGGTTGGCGAAGAATTGGTGAGGACTCCTGAAAAGAAGATGTCGCAGGGATAAGTGAAAGGGTTCGATTTCAATTTCCAAGGTTCCCACTTCCCGCAACAGGTCGGGATGCGGGATCCTAACTTCCTCCGGATTTCCGCCTATTTTCCATTTTGGTGCATAATAAGTGGGATGCCCCCACGTCACCCACGTAGAGTTCCTTGCATTCCTTGCGTTCTGCACCAACGGCAGTGGGAGCTACAGACCGCTACAGACTTAGCCAGCAGGGTCCAGGGGTTCTAGCGGATGTCAATCCGGGGAATGGACCTACCTTAGCTGCTTAGCTACCTCCTGAGCAGCCTATGTACATACATGATGCGTAGAAGCAAACACCCCACTACATACCTAGGTACCATGTAGCTACTATTAGTGGCCGCGCTCTCCCTTTCCGACAAGCCAAGGGTTAGAATAGAACAAGCAATCACGCTCCTTACCCATAGAGTTGAGGCAGTTTCAACTCAAGTCGATCGCGTGATTCGGCGCGAAGAGAGATTACGGCCTGATGACAGCCTGGTTCAATTCATTTGTCCTTAGATACCACAATGGAAATGACAGGAGACAACAATCATACGTCGGTTTACGCCTTCGTTTGCCAAGATGGACGCACAATCAAGCAATAACGTCGTAGCATTCACTCAAAGCGCTGCACGAAATGCTCAAACCAACATTGTCATATCCAAGATTGAAGACATCCTAGAGGCCATCGTCGACTCCCTCAGCGAAAATCAAGTGCTCACTATTCCTCTGCGCAACCGTCGCTCAGGCAATGAGACTCTCATTCGATTTCCAGCAAACACACATGCCGAGGTAAAGAGGTTTAGTAGGTTCATCTCGCTTACTGCATTTCGTGCTACGTTCTGAATTCGCTCACAGTTGCCATTTCTCTGTCAAGCATGTGTCCTTCAGATTCTTCATATGTGCCATGAGGCACTTATCTCTGGCCATGTCATTACGAAGAGGTCTAGTCTCTTCCATTCTTGAAACATTTACGCTCTTAAAATATAATACTAAACAATCGTAGAAGCGTATACTATCAGAATCCAGATCTATTTGGGAGCCAACAATACGTGGACAGTTTAGTCGACGACATCGCTTTCACATTTGGAGTTGGTAGAGACGTATTAAGCATTGTGCGTACATAATCCTACCAGTCAAGCACTCCGGGGCCCAGAAACCAATTGCTATGACAGGTTGCAGCCTACAAGGGTCTCATTGCAGGCGGTCTCGCGATTGAGTTGAAGAATGGTACCACGCTCGATTGCAGTTCCAACGGCAATGTGAGAGTCCAGGAGATCCTTTGGGGGATGCCAAAGGTAGCTAATAGACCTCACCAGGCTGCCCTGATCCCACACCCTGAAGTTATCCGTCGGGTTGACATTGGTGAGATAAAATGGATCATGGTCATTGAAAAGGAGGTAAGTCTTCCTGTTTCCGAACAGTGGACTTGTCTTACGATCTAAAAAGGCTACTTTTCGAGGGTTGGCCGCCTCTCGGTACTTTGAGACATCGACTGCAGGACCAGGGATTCTCATCACGGTAAGCACCGTCTTCCTAGCCGAAGGGCTTTGATTTTAACTTGTTATATTCCCAGGGCAAAGGCTATCCGGACTTAGTCACACGACAGTTCCTTCACAGCCTCCATTCAGACTTCCCACATATACCCATTCATGCTCTCGTCGATTTTGACCCTAGCGGTATTGACATTATGCTCACCTATAGACGAGGAAGTCAGAGTCTCCGTCACGAGGAGAATGTTACAGTGCCGGGACTTTCGTGGCTTGGACCCAAGGGKTATGACATTTTAGATCGCGATCACCGCAACCATCTAGCAGCGCATTCGACTCAATCACATGACGCATTCACTGTCACTCCCCCTTCTAGCCAAGAATCATTACCGTCTCCATCAGGGTTTAGCCATGTTCTATCCGCAAATCCACTCGAGGTCTCCTCTCATCTAACTACATTAGATCGACGAAAAGCAATGAACCTCTTGAGTAAGCTTGATAAAGGGCATGATGAAAACGCAGATGAGATGGGGTTGATGCACGAGTTGCAGCTAATGCTGATGTTGAACATCAAAGCCGAGATTCAATCAGTAGATGATGCTGGCAACCTAACTCGCTGGCTGGACGAAAAACTCTCGAACATATATGGTTAAACGAAATTCTTCGTGTATCTAGGTATGTAGTATTATTGCGCTTTGCTTGGAGTGCTTTGTGCTTCCATCTCAGTCGAGATTTCGATCAGACACAGGCAGAATCGAAGGAGGCGTGCTACATCCAGGACTGGTACTTTCCTAAGTACCTGGCTCTGCTTAAAATTTAGATCTCACGTGACCTAACCAGCCTAATTCTCACAAGCCCAACTCAATTCAAAGCCATCACGAAATAATTGATTCAAACGCAAGAAGCCGTAGTCGCCAAGGCAGTCCATATATCCGGTGCCATTAACCTATTGAGATATCAGTATTACCTAGTCGGAAGAGGTAACTCGACAACACTCTCGACAAAACGTTCGCTGCCTGAGGGCGGAAAATTTTCACAGACGCTTTCAATTCATCACTTACCACCAAAAGCACGGACCAAGGCCAGGCCATCTATCTGTGCAAGATCAAAATTTGAGGGCATAAAAAGCACAATTAGGCAAGGAGCAAAAAGAGAGCGAGGAAGAGGAATAAAATGGCGCCGAATCTATCGGAGGATGAGATAGATGATCTCATCTACTTGGCGAGGACTGGTGATGATGCAGAGCTCACTGGAATGCTCCAGGAGCTGTCCAACCGCGAAGGTGCCTCACATGCTGAGATATTAGCAGCAGCGAGAGATGACAGCAAGGCAACTTGCCTGCACATGGCGGCAGCAAATGGACATGCGAGTAAGTTAGGCACAATATACTTCTTATTTTTCTCCTCTTCATCTTTCTCTTAACCATAGTCCACCTATACCATGGCCGAGCAGTCCTACAGCGCGCCATCAAGGGCTGTGGAACTAAGAGCCCCCTCAGTGGAAAAGGGGGGCTTCTCTACCTTGAAACCCATCTCCTATCTTTATTCATATCCACCCCTAATTAAGAACCTTCACTAACGGCAATGGCACAGAAACTGTCACATTAATACTCTCATACTTTCCTGTGCCACCCAAAGCATCAAAGACGGCGGCTGCGCCTGCATCTTCAGAAGAAGCCCCATCAGCTGGTACAGAATCGGAAACACCGTACATCAACTTACAAAACTCATTTGGTAACACGGCCCTACATTGGGCTTGTCTCGGTGGCCACCTAGACGTTGTGAAGCTACTCTTGTCGCGAGGCGCATCTCCCACCGCAGCTAACGATAAAGACCAAATTCCTCTGGACCTAGCAGCCTTCAACAACCACATGAATGTCGTCGAGTACTTCCTATCGCAAAGCAAGGATATTGAAGGCGATAATGCGAAGGAGGGGGGCCTAGAACAGGCTACGCAGGATGTACAGATGGAGAATCAGGGTGACGATGGTGGAGAAGAAGCTGGTTCTAAGGCTACGTCTGGCGGCTAAGTTTAACTAAATCAAGTATCAATCCGAATAATTACCGAAAGAATTGCAAAGCTATACGAAGACGTGCGGGTATACGTATAAGATGCATTAGGTAATAAACCTAATACCACCACCAACAACATCGACGTCCAAATTACAGCGAGCCTAACCCCCCTAAACCTCTTAACCGGCACCAGATACGAGCTTCTCGGGGAATAGAGCGTTTACCCGAACACAGCGATGCCATTCTGCTCAAACGCCGCAATATCATCCGCCGTTCTGCCGGGACCCTGGCCTGGTTCCAGAGCGATATGTACGGTAACACCTCGGTAATGCCTACTTTGAAGTGCTGTCAGGGGTTAGGGTCAGTATAATGAGACGATACCTGTTTACCGTGGGATAGCAGCAATAGAACTTACCCGGCCTGCCTTGCTTTTGCCTCATCCACATATAATTATTCCAATGATAGCGAAAAGCATCATCGGCGCGACCAGGTGGCTCCGTCAAAGCCATCAAGCCGAGAATCACACCTAGGTCCCCTCTTAGACCCGTTGACGGAGGGGCAAAATATTGCTGGTTCTCGTAACTGCTCGGAACCAGGGATCCAACCCAACTAGAATCCTTGCCAGCAACGTAACGCTTTCCCATTCTCGTTACTTCGCTTACACCATCTGCTGTGTGTTTAAAGTTCAGAGCCCACAACCGCTGGTTTGGATGAGGATTGTCCTGTAGATCCGCAACAGTGATATCTGCCCAGTTGAATATACACGGAAGCAAGGGACCGCAGTCAAAGACCGAGGCCGTCTTGTAATGCTGGCATTGCATAAAGGGTGCATGGATGCTCTGTCGAAAACCTATAAACCCTGGCTTGCCTTGGGAAGGTCTCTCCCACATATACTCCGAAGCTGGGAAGACGGTGCCATTGTGGAATCTGAAAACGATGCCCTTCAGCTCACGCGCATAATTAACTGCAGTAACTGGTGGTGTAAGATTGTGCCAATAATCTGCACAAGAGGTATGTCCGCCGACGAATTGGATTTCGTTGACAACGAAAAGAAAAGTGAGATTGTACTGGCCAGTCTGTGAGGCGAGATACGCCTGCCTTTTCGCAGACTGGAAGTGTTGAGATTGCTTCACGATATTAGTTCCACGTCTTAACTCAGGTGAAAGTCCAGGTTGTTCTTACTGATGATATTGATGACATTGTCACTATCGTACCTGAGGTACTCAAGCAGGTTGGGGGGACTTATTCGCGTATAGATCATATTTGCCGTTAGGGCTTGCTAGATTGGTTGAATGTAAATGTTATTTCCTACAGGAGGCTTATTTATGCTCGTGTCTCCAAACAATAACTGACTCGTCCTAGTTCTAGGCTTAGTCATAAGGTACTTAGCTACCAAGCCTAGGTATACAAAGACATAGCAGAATTCATATTGTGCTTGTAAGATCGGATGCTTCGGTCTGGTGATGTGAGCATGCCTACCACAGGCCGCTATTAGCATTCGTGGCGTAACACTGTAGGCCATTGCAAAATAAGGGGGCCTGCCGTACAAGTTGACTCAGGGATTGAAAGAATTACTGTCTAGCCTGAATAACTTGAACACACTGCCAACTGAATGCCCAACGTCGATTTGCGAAGTCGTAGAAATAGCAAATCCAGAGTTAGGTCCGTTTGCGCACCACGTCATGCTATGGCCGGCTAGTGGGTGACACGCTTTACTTGAAGGCTTAGCAATCGTGGATGCCACATTCGAATTTAGTAAGTCTTACTGCACGTAGATAGCATATCTTTAATCATTTAACTTTTTAAATCCAAATTTTGACAATCATTCCTTTGTAGAGCAACGTGATAAAGGATGCTCCCAAGGCAGAATAGTACAAGGGAGAGAAACACACATCCAAGCATATCCCAAAGTCATAGCCAAACACAATAACGAATGTACCGCTGGAAACGCTGTTTAAAAATCAATTTTGCCATTTATCTCTACCAAACAGGCCGCATAACTAGAGAGAAAGAACCAGATCTCGAGTCTGAAATAGCTCCTCCATACGACTATAAATGCGTGGCAGCAAACAGAAGAAGCAACATCCATGCGCCCGCATAGCATTCGTCATGCCGTAACACCACCAGGAACCACCGTTTTGCCTATACTGAATATCGTAGAGGAAAGGAGGCATATATTACATGAACTTGTAATACGTTTAGAGGTGACCAAAGATCCTGCTTAGGTAACTGGCGCGAGGCCCAGAGTAACTAGAGATAACCACTTAAGCCATTAAAGTAATAAGCGAATAGAATAGCTATGTGTGGGCGCGAGATGCTTTACCTCTCTTCTTACTCATGATAGTATGTCTACTGGTTCATGGCTACTGGTGGATGATGCACCGGTTCCAGAATACCAGCCTGTCTTCGTAGCTAGTCTGACGAACGTGTACCTCTATGAATAGGATTGGGCTGGCGAGCATAGTAGTAGAAATAATAAAGGACATCTAGACATTGAAATAGGAAGTGCTAGGCCTCTTTAAACTATTCACCACGCTCATGATGTGGAGAACCCCTCAAAGACCACCCTGGAAAGCCGGTGGTTGTTGAACAGTGAAGTAGAAGAACAGAATCGCTGGAATAAATTGGAGTATCGGGACAATCATGGAGAAATGTGTTTCTCTCAAGCCTGACTTTTCGATCCATGCTCCATGGATCTAATGAGCAAGTGCAGTATGGCATACAAATATAGATGTTAATGCATGAGAAAGTAATTGGGCATTTCGCAAGATGTCCCTCAAGGATGATGATAAAATATCAAGGGAAAGTAACCGACCTACAGCTATGAATGTCGCGATATCTCCTAGTTGCGGTCATATTACACAATATCTTGTTACCTACCTCGGAACTCTCAATACGGAACAATACATGATACGTGATCCACCGTTGGTAATAAGTTCCAAGTCCCTGGGTCATGCGAACACCCCGGGGAGGCCGAATGCAGGAATGTTCCCCGCAGAAACGGATGTTTGAGGATCGAATTAACTTCAGGTGTCATAGAATCCCATACAATTAATAAATCAAGCGCCTTCACCCACAGTAATATAATTTTGCGCTTTGCTTGATGGGTCCTTGGGTCAAGAGTACTCGACAAGTTCACTGAGTACAGTCGATCATCAAACCGGGGAAGTTCGACCTTAGCGAGACTAATTTACGTACATATTGCTTGTACCTGAAGACAATATACGTTAGTTCCTCTGACAATCTGGGGATACTCCGAACCTGAAGTTTACCTTTCGTAGCATATTATTCAGGCGGAAACAATCCCAGCGATAGATTAAATATAATTAAGGGGGGACAAGATCTGAACCTTACAGAGAGGGAGTCGAACTGGTCTCCAAAAGGAGAAGGGTTCTTGGGAGACGTATTCGACTATACATAAGAACGGCCTTGGCTGCCCTCACTGAGACGAGGAAATCTTATTACGCGTTCAGCAAAGCTACCAGACTACCACGTTTTGTTAGTCTTCCATATCTCGCTTCGTTCTATCACTTAACTGATCTTCCGCGTCATTGAATATTATCTCTTAGCCAATATGGGTAATGCTCATAGTTTCTGCCATATTATTGAGACGGTCCTTCAAATAATCCCAGCCGTGACTGGGGCTTTGATTGGCGATATCGATGCTCGTGACCTCTCACGGGTCCCAGTGCCCGTTGGCCGGAGAGTCACTGATCATTATTTTACGCCACGATTTGGCCTCACTGAACGCGAAAGTCCGTCAGCTGACGAGGGACACTGTGGTGTTCCTAAGTACAATTTCGACATGTGTCGAGACTCACTCAAAAATATCACCATCGCAAGCTCAATCCCTGGGCCAGGCAGTAAGTCATTTTCGCTTGGAATTATCTATAAATCGAGCGCGGCTGACACATTCCATAGAGGTCCAATTCGACAATGTTCCCTCGACGTGCATGGTTCTCTCGACGGTTCTCTCTGGCGCCTGCAATCAGACTGAGGGTCCTGGGCCAGTCCCATGCGGCACGGCTTGTATATTATATACCGGCCTAACGGACGAAGATCTGGATAACATCAGACATACGCTCACTCCTTGAACATTTTCATACCTACATGTAGATATACATTTCAAGTGCATACCTAGGTAGTCTTAGGAGCCTCAGGCGGGGATGCTTGGCAATGGTTATATGGTGATAAACATGTTTCTTAGTTCAAATAGAGGCTGTATTATCTTGACAATGGCAGTCTCAACAACTGGAGAACTTGTGTGAATGAAATGAACGTTGAAGTGAATTATGATGGATATTAACGTGCTGTGCGGTAGCGGGATAACCCCCTTTTTTATGGAGGAATCTTAGGTAATCTTATCGTTAACCTAATGCCGTCTACTCCATAATCAAATATTCGTATTGATACATATCTTTCGGCAATACCCGATATTCCCGGGTTATCTCCGAAAATGTAAGCACCTTGGCCTTAATAATTTTCTGTTTCACATGAAATATCTCATCATGATCACGGACCGCCATTGCAATTGACTGGTGATTTCCGATAATACAAAGAAAAGATGTCGGACCCGACATTTGATTCCAAGTCGGCATCGTTCTTGGATTGGTTCAAGGCTTGGCCGGGAGCAACCTTCCATCCTGACATCAAGATTGAGGATCTCCGCGATAAGGGAGCCGGAAGAGGCATCGGTGCGGCATGCAACAATTCACATGCGTCTAACGAGCACAATTCACTGACCAATGGCCTTTTATTTCAGTTGCTACGGCGGATATCCCTGAGGATACGGTACTGTTCACTATTCCAAGGGCAGCAATCATCAACACGGAGACTTCTGATCTCCCTAAACGCATACCACAAGTTTTCGAGACGACGGGCTTGGAAGATACTGATAATGAGGCAGATGAGGATGGGAGTGAGACTAGTGGTCCACCCGATAACTGGGTCTCACTCATTCTCATCATGATTTACGAGTACCTTCAAGGGGACAAGTCTCGATGGAAGTCGTATTTCGATGTTCTTCCAGACCGATTCGAGACGCTGATGTGGTGGTCGGACCAAGAACTAGTCGAGCTTCAAGCTAGTTCAATCGTTGCCAAGATCGGTAAGGAAGAGGCTGACGGCATGTTCCGCTCAAGAGTGCTACCGATAATTGAGGAGCACGCCAATGTCTTCTATCCCGAAGGATCTGAGAGACTCAGTGAGGACCAATTGATGACCTTAGCTCATCGCATGGGTAGTACAATTATGGCGTACGCATTCGACCTAGAGAATGACGACGAGGAAGCCGACCCGGAGAACGATGACGAATGGGTCGAGGATAAAGAAGGTACCCTTATGATGGGTATGGTGCCGATGGCAGATATTCTGAATGCTGATGCCGAATTCAACGTGAGCATATCTCGTAAATATTGCGAAACCGTGGTCGATTCCTGACTGTTAGCAGGCTCACGTTAATCACGGCCAAGATAGCCTATCCGTCACAACATTACGCCCAATTCCAGCTGGTACCGAAATACTTAATTACTACGGCCCGCTCGGCAATGGCGAGTTATTAAGACGTTATGGTTATGTAACGACCCGTCATGCTCGATATGACGTTGCCGAGATATCATGGGATCTCATATTATCGGTGTTAAAAGATACGCTGAAAGTTGACGAGGCTATTTGGGGCAAGGCGGTATGCGACAATAAGTTCAGTTCCCTTCCTCGCTTTCAAAGTGCTAAATCGTTCCAGGTAAATGAACTCGATCCAGAGGAGATTGAGGACGCCTTTGTTATTGAACGCGATTCAGGAGAGCCCGACTCCAGAGGCGAGCTTCATGACGAGGCTGTTGTAAAGGAAGTCCCTACTGATCTAGTTGAGCAAATCCATACCATACTCAAGGCTATTAGAAAGGTCAGCCCTACGACAATTCCCGACAAGGCTGTGCGAGACGAGATTACGTTAATAACTATATATCGAGCTCTCGAGCTGAGATTGGCTCAATMCCCCACGAGCCAAGCGTTTGACTTTGATTTATTGACTAACAGAAAGGTTTCCGGCCGCCAAAAGATGGCCGTGGCCGTGCGATGGGGCGAGAAAGTCTTGCTGCAGGAGGCGATTAACTTCGTGCATGAGAAGCTCCTTAAAGTGAAGTCGAAATCCAGCGAGGAGGGCGAACCATCCGCGAAAAGGCAAAGGAAGAAGTAAGGCACGATAATGTACGAACTGGCCATTTGCCGACCCTAATGCAAAGCGGGATACTCATCTTCCAACGTTTTCTTCCGTGAGCGTAGGGCGCTCAGCCACGTGTGCTCACCACCCCGACAGCCTAACTAACGTCTTCCATTCTGGGCGGCGGCACGAAAACTAATTAATTGGCGTTGGGATTCAGCCCCCAAATTCGATATTCTTATTTTGCGAGTGGTGGTTGGTGTCGATCCTGTCTCTTATTTTCCGATCGGACCTATCACCGTGGGGGCTATGTGATTAGAATATGGGCGAAAATGCAGGGACTGGGATTGCAAATAAGGTGCTGATCATAGAATAGACAACTTGCTAGATGTTAAATTTGGACCTCACGGCATTCATAATCTTAAGGCTGCATACAAACAGGATGTAATAGAAGAAATGTAAGTTGGTGATTGATTCTTAACTTAGATGTCTGCCTCCTAACGTACCCTCTCTAACTCACCCCTCACCTCTGGCTGATAATATCCAGGGATAGATGGATTGCCTTGTTACCTAATTACCACTCCTTTACTCAAACACTTTGGTGTGTTATCGGGGGCTTACTACTATCGTGGCCCCTTGTCTGACCGGAACTTAATATAATCCAGAGGGCTTGTCGGATTTAAGACATCTTTCAAGCCTAACCATTATATGATTTAAAAGAAGCAAGGGATGTTTTGGTTTGCGGCTATTCGTTCCGACAACCAACACACCGGCGAGAGCTGCGTGGTGTAGATCAACCCGTGCCTCGACGCGAGGAGTGTGCGGTAAGTGTAGAATTAGGTCTCATTATTTTCAGATGTCCTTGTTTTCAAACTTTATAATCTGATGGAGTTAGGTTTTTGTACTGACCGAGCTGTGGAATGCTGACCCCGCTCGATACACCTCGACGTCGTCCGTTACTTGATTGTGGCACACGCGCGGTTAATTTAACTTGACCTTACGCGGCATTTGGACGCGATGCAGTATCCGTGGGAATCCATTGTCATATCAGTCTTCGTTCTCCTCGGGGCGATCGTCGTGGTAGTGCTGTAAGCTAGGTCCCGTTTTTTCGATCATAGATCTTGCATAGGATTACGATTGACACTTACATTCCGATAGGTGTGCTCGCTGGGGTGGCCTGTGTACATGTAGAGGCGGATGGGTCGTTAGGCATCATGAGAGGAGACCGAAGCCTAGTCTGCCGAAATCGATTCAGCATGCGATGACGCAGTTGGAGGGCGTGACTGAGAAGAGGCCCCGTCGCAACTTGGAGACGGAATCAGAGGATGCCGAGTGGTTAGACCGACCTTGAGGTATTTTCTTCGTCCATACACTGACATCAATAATAGTCCAATATGTCTTGCGTACCTGTACCCTAGGGAGGTTCGCACGCCAGCATCAATAAGAGGCAATGAGGAGGACCTAGAAGCCGGCCACGGAATATCGGGAACGAGCACGACGACTATGGATGGAGCCACGGCGGAGAAATATCCATCAGTACAGCCGATAGAAGATGAGGTGTTGAAACTTAAGAGATGCAGACATATCTTCCACGCCCGTTGTCTGGCAACATGGTTCTTGAGGAACAAGTATGAGTGCCCGGTGTGTCGAACTCCGTACTATCAAGCGGCACCAGAAGAAGATCTAGAGGAGGACTATAATATACCCACTACACTACCGACTGTTGCGTTTTGGTAAGCCATCGTGATTTATAAGAGCCTGGGAAGAACCAAAGCGTCAGGGTTCCAGTTAGGTATCAGGCATTGGCAAGGGTAGAAAAAAAGGGAACCGCACTGTCTTTGATATGGATGAGTTGATTCATTCTCGAGATATATGATTTTGGGGATCAACGAGCTGAGCTTTGGACATTATACGGACATGATACCTGGTTGTACTTTTGGGAAATGCATTTCGAGGAAGCATGTGGAGTTTGGCGAGAACGGGCTCAGGCTTCTCCATTGGCTTTACTTTTGCTGTAAAAATATTATTGGGTACATGTACCTAGAGATGTCCACCTGGAGGATACGTACCTCCAGGACGAATCGGTACATACGTGCAATTCAATGATTCACGATCGATTCAGATGTGAGCCTTCGAAATGCGTAGCATTGCATTTTGTTGGTGTTGCGGAGGATTCTCCGGTACTATGCCCTTCATGCTAGTCCCATACCATTCCTAAATCTGAGTGTCTAGCAGGGCTAGTCAGGCTACCCGCTCCACCACAGAGCTGCACAATGGGGCTTCAGTGGAATTTCAACAAATTTTTAGTGGACTTTCACGTGACTGAAGGCCCCCTTGCAGCCACTGAAGGGAATCTTGGACCTAACAACCACTGAACGGGCAGGGCCCAGGGCTGCATTTAAGGTTAGCTAGCGCGTACCCATTCACCCCAGCAGCCCAGAATATTAGCTTTTTCATCTCGATCGCCCGAAAATGATTTCATCGATTTTCTGCTCCTTTCTAGATGACCTCACGGTCTCTCGTGCTCTGGCATCGGAACAAGCTCCTTCCCCGTTCCATTGGATTCGTTTTTCTCAGTGACTTCAAACGAAATGCAGGCTCGTAGGAAATGGTCCGGACGCTTAGCACGAAAAAAGCAAGCAAATAAAGCTTCAGCTGGGAGTTGGGAGCTTCCAAAAGGAGCAAAACTTCCCGTGCGCATCGTGTCTTCGCGCCTAGTCCCCGATTCATGTCACGCACCCTAATTCTCTTCGATCCGATGATCAATATGGAGCTCTGGGGATCTGTATTATGTTATGCACCTTGATGAGGAAGGCGAATCATCTATGTGCTGCTGGACCAGCGGGTTGCACACATGGCCCCTTCGCCCTCGATGATCTCATTCCAATTCGTCCTCTCTCCTTATTTGTAAATTTCTATAGCTCCATCTCCCTTTCTTTATATCCGCCCAATACTTTTACCCTAAATTGCTAACCTGAAGTTCAAATACAAGTAGTGAAACACATCTAACAGCATTATCATCCACTGCCCACCATCTCGACTTTGCATGTCCATTCTTCTCCAACCTCTGATTCGTTGCACCAGGGCTGATTGTAGGCACCCTTTCGGTCTGTTTGCTCCGATATCATATCATATAGCCACATGTATCCGGGCGGACCGTAACATTTCTATCGCCATGGCCCCTAAAAGGAAGAAGTCAGGTACGATTCCTCAAGAGGATACCCAGCCGGAGAAGCCCACCAAAGAGTCAGAGCACCCAAGTACTACTCCAAGAAGGTCAGGGCGTATCGAGAAACAGAATCAAGCGGCAAACCCCGACGCCAATACAGTCAGTGGTGAGAGCTCACGCTCAGTGCCGTCTCGACCAAGCGATAAGGCCCCGGAGATGTCGAAATTGGTAGGAGACGTGGTCGGGGCCATGGACCATCTTCGTGAGATGGAGAATAACTTTCGCAATACTATAAAGCGGCAGAAGTTGGCATTGAATGAAAGTTCAGTCCTAAACAATGCCGAGAAAGCTGAGGAGGACTCGGCCTTCTTGCCAAGGCCTCACAAAGCTGACCCTGACTCAATACCGGCGGGATTTGAGGAAAGGGGKATAAAGGAAAGGAAGAAGCAGAGGCAAAAGAAGGAGGGAGCAGATAAGCATGGGGGKGACGATGCTCCTCAGGACAAAGAAGCCTATGATGACGGAGAACCAGTCGACAGGGAGGAAGGCAATAACGACGTTGCGGAGGAGACCGATGCCAACGCCCTGAGCCAGGAAGGGTCGAGACCMCCTCCAGTTAACAGCGACTATCTCCCCATACCATGGAAAGGAAGATTGGGCTATGTGAATTCCCCTGACCATCATGATTAAGTGTATAACGAGACAACATGCGATCTTCTAACATAGCCTAGGCTTGTCTGAATACATATTTACGACTTTCGAACCCACCCGTATTTAGCTCGAGAACGTGTCGAATAGCTTCCATTTTAGAACATCGCCATCCTCTTCTAGATCCGTCTCAACCTGAACATTCGACTAAAAATCGTCCAGATAGAGAGCAGCCGGCTGATGTGGCCAGAGGACAGAAATATGTCGAGGCCCTTGGCCTTGCCAATGCACGTGACATTGTAAAGATGATCCGTTGGAATGATAAGTATAATATCAAATTCATGCGCTTGAGTTCAGAGATGTTCCCTTTTGCGAGCCATGAAGAGTATGGCTATAAACTTGCACCTTTCGCGTCTGAGGTACTCGCTGAAGCTGGGAGAGTAGCGGCCGAGCTTGGTCACCGACTTACCACCCACCCTGGACAGGTATGCCGTAATATCAGGTCCTCGGGGAAACCATACTGACTCACTATCAAGTTTACACAACTGGGGTCTCCACGAGCCGAAGTGGTTAGAAACGCAGTCCGTGACCTCGAGTATCACGATGAGATGCTAACACTTCTACGTCTACCCGAGCAACTCAACAAAGACGCCGTTATGATCCTACACATGGGCGGCGTATTTGGCGACAAGGCGGCCACTCTCGATCGATTCAGGAAGAATTACGCTAAGCTCTCCGAGAGCGTCAAGGCAAGACTGGTGTTGGAGAACGACGATGTGTCATGGACGGTGCATGACCTACTCCCGATATGCGAGGAGCTGAATATTCCACTTGTATTAGACTTCCACCACCACAACATCATGTTCGATAAAGACCAGATCCGCGAGGGCACCAAGGACATCATGGAGCTGTTCCCTCGAATCAGGGCGACTTGGGAGAAGAAGGGCATTACGCAAAAGATGCATTACAGCGAACCGTGTCCCGATGCCATCACCGGACGCCAGCGACGCAAGCACCGGCCCCGAGTTATGACCCTGCCGTCTTGCCCAAACGATATGGATCTCATGATCGAAGCCAAGGACAAGGAGCAAGCTGTTTTCGACCTTATGCGGAACTTCAAACTCCCCGGGTGGGATCGCATCAACGACGTGATCCCGCACGAGCGCGAGGACGAGAACAGGGTGGTGCCCAAGCCGGTGAAGAAGAAACAACGAAAAAATAAGAAGGCCGATGTCAATGGCGAGGTGCAAGAGGCGCAAGAGGTGCCGAAGCCGCTCCCCGAGGTTCCTGAGGAGGAAATTGGAATGGGCGGTCCTAATAACCGGGTTTACTGGCCGCTTGGCATGGAGGAATGGCTCCGCCCTAAGAAGAGGGAGGTCAAGAAGAAGAAGATGGCCGGCGTTGAGATGGATGTTGACTAGGAGGTGGTTTCCACCTATGTCATGCTGCATGTTACAGCATGTGGTGTTACGCGATTGTGTCCTATTCCGTGGAGAGACACTATAGGATAAAATCGGTATAATTCTAGTAACGATCGCCTAGTCGTCGTACAAAGCGGGCTACCCTCACCGCCTAGAATGTGTGACAGAAAATTTTCAGCGTTGCTATCTGAAGTTGATGGTTAATATAAGGACTATTTTTATCAGTTGCTGGCAGATCGCCGGTTCTTTTTGATTACGGCTGAGCTCAGACGGTAATGTCCACGAACGATMCTCCTGCCGAGCCAGGCTCCCTAGTGCACCCTATGACGGCGACGTCTGAACATTTGCTTATTAGCTCCAGATGGAAGCGCACAATGATACCCCATAGTACAGATGATGTAGGTATGAGATTGCTACGGTAGTCTTAGAAGAGCGGCGACCATGCGACGACAAATAACCGTTATGGCGGAATCATGTCCGATATCATGTTCCACGGCATCAAGTCTGCGTGTCTGAAGTGTGATCGCTACGTCGCGTAGTTACCACCCGACCTTTTTCCTACCCTAGTTAGTAATTATCCTAGATATCTAGTATATGTCTCAGGACCGAGAGGCTCCGATGCGATGCTGTACGTATCTATGAGGACGACCTCACACGGAAACCGACGGAGGGACGATTTGCCTATCTCTTTAACAGTTTTGACAATTCCTAACACCAAATATGCCTATATMCCCATAGATACATTTACCAGCCGTGCCAGAGGCCATGCCACCGCTGTTGGCTAGCGATAACCGTTCATCGGAGCGGCAGACATATTCCCAATATCGTGCAGAGAGGGTCATATATGATACTGTAGATCTATGGGGAGCCGCATTCCGCGAGATAGGCCACAGAGAGTAAAGAGAAAGGAACGGCTAACAGGAAGAACTATAGGTTATCTTGAGGGCCGGGAGCTTCTTGCTACTCTATCGTCAACTAGCCGTCCGCTCAAGTTATATGCTAGCCTGAAAAGTCTTTGCGTGCTTTCCCCCCTGCGAACAGCTCAGAGGTGCAGTTCTATCTATCATCAAGGTAGTTAATTCGCCTCATCTTTAGTGGTATTAATTACCTCACCGCCGCGAACACCGGCAAGCTGCCCAATGGGCTTAATTACCTGATATATATGATGTTTAGGCCGATATCAACAACTCATCTCCATTTACCGCTAGCTTCTTCAGGGAGTTGATGCCCTATGGCACGCTACCCCCTGACTGGCTGGCACGAAGCGAGCTAGCAAACTCATCTACCTCTTTTAAGCGACGGGTGTCCAATAGTGCAACATTCACGAGCATGGAACGGGTTGAAATTMCCTCCTCCCTTCGAGCCTCAAAAGAATCTCCCGATAAGCATGTGCTGGTGGCTGTCGCTCCTACTCGCCGCTACACGACTGCGACCGCCCTACTTCTGCTCATTCGTCCATGTCACATATAACGACATACAGATCTTACGATGCGGCAACAATTCAGGGGTACGATGGACGGTTGCGGTAATTAGTGGCATATAGATAGATAAACAAGGACCCCTAGGGTTTTCCGAATATTTTTAGGTAGGGAGGTCCCGAGCGTGTAGAGCGGCAGAGGCAGAAAATAATCCTATTAGAGGGCGAGATATGATATGGTAAAATTCTCATTACAGGATGAGGAATTGGGTCGATAGGGTGGTTCCGTATATCCGGCTCAATGGGAGGGATCTTTGTCGCAGATAAAGAGGCAAGGCAATTCACGGATTGGCGCATGCGTACACGTATGTGCGTACGTCAACAATAGGCGTTGGTAATGAAGAAGATGAGCGTTTTCAGTCGCATGAAGCTTTTTGTTTTGATGTTGTTCAATCACCTTGATGACTTGCGCATGGGAGAACGGATCTGAATGCTCCTTGGCGAGTGATGCTGCATGTAGTATAGTAGACTTTCTGTCTAAGGAGGTACATGTGTACATATGTATTAAACGTATTAAACAGATGGCCAGCTCCGTGGTTGAGTTGGCAACGCCGACCGAGGACCAAAGCAAAGGCACCATGAGGTCACTTGGAGACGGCGGCAGCAGAAATGATGTCAGGTCTACCCGCTTCGAAGGTGTTTCGGGAAGCATCCGTGGATCTGAAGAAGCTCGAGCCTTAGGATGAACAGGGCTAGCGCTGTCCAGGGGGTAGTAGAGTTTTACCGAGGATAAAGTATGAGTACTTTTCGCGACAGCTTGGATACTTTTATCCGTGAACAACCCAGAGTAAATATTGTAGAAAGTCAAAGTATCTTAAAGTTGATAATTAGAGTAGTGAGTTTCGAGTTTCCTGTGAGATGGTGGGATGATCATTTCCTTCAATGGTCAGCCACTTCGCATAAGAGGCTCGTGCTTGTCGTGCTTGTCGGTACAAATTACATACATGCTGCTGACTCCACACACCCAACCAGTACAGGGTACTGCACCTTCCACTGTAAGCTACATGTACCCAGCAGCCATAGCAGGGGCGACAAGGCTAATACGACCTCTTTCAACTCTATTCTAGTGGGCAATCGCAGTTGATAGAGGTAGATACATGTATGTAAGCTGCACTGTTCAAAGTTGGGCTGTCATCTCCAGCTTCTTCACCAGAGCAACCTAAACCTGACCTAACTCTCCTAAGCAACGCATCGTCACATCATCTCACCTTACTTGTCATCCCTCAATCGCAATAACTGCTCTCCATCTCTTTTCTCCTCGCCCTCACTTCCATTAGTTTGATACGGCCTGCGTCTGCCCCTCCATGAATCACGAGGTCTCCCCACCAAGTGAGACAGAAAGACACACGACATAGCGACAACACCACCAGAGCCACCGAGCAACACACCAATACCATCGTTCCATCCCGAATTCCAAGCGAGTTCCATAGGGGAAAATATAAGGTGCATACCTAGGTACATACATACATACCCTCACAAACTTGCGCTCCCACCCACAAAACAACATTCCCATCAGAACCCAGGCCTGGCAGCTCAATCAGCATCATCGTCAAAGATCAGCAGCGTACCCGAGCATTCAATCACAAGCGCACCAGGGACAGAAGAACCCACTGTTTTCGCTGCAGGGTCCCAGCTTCTTCCCCGCGCTCGTCCGACGATTTCCAATTCTGMCCTCCACAAATCTGCCAACCCGCCAGTTTCCCTATTCCTTACTATCGACATACTACTGTACTCCAGTTTACGCTATTACATACATACTCCTACCTCGAAATCATCTCTTGTTGATTTGGATATTACCACCTCCTTCCCCCGTCTTCTTATCTTTCTACCTCTTTTTTAACTTTATCGACTATTAGTGTCAACCCTTCTCGACGAGAGATCCAGATCTGAGATGGCGACCGTGGAGATGAGCCCCAAGTCTACGCATGTCCCCCCCGGACATGAGGTTAAGCGCCCTAGAGGTACGTCATACTTCGCCATCCACTGGTCACTTTTGAGGTTTTACTTCTTTGTTGGTGATGAACATTGTATTGATTAATCTGTCCTCGACTAGGCATTCTAAAGAACTCATTTCAAAAGTCGCCCCCACCCGAGTCCCCGATTAAAGAAAAGGACTTGTCGGAGAAAGAGCTTACCATCATAAACACGCAAACGAATGCCGGTCACCGTCGCTCCTCTAGTGCTGCCAGCCGGCCTCCCGGCTCCCGTCGCCAATCGTCGCGCACTCCTCTAAATGGACCCGACCATTCGCTTGATAACAATCAGCGCCTAAAATGGGATGAAGCGAATCTTTACCTGACCGAGCAGGAGCGCACTGCTACGATGAAGATTACCGAACCCAAGACCCCTTATGCTCGCCATTACGAGCCTTCGGAAGACGAGGACGATGAGATGCTCGATGGTGAACTTTCGCGAAGGGAGGAGATCCCCGGATTGTCGCTGGGAGAACCCGAAGAGGAAATCCCCGAAGGAGAATTTGGATCCTCGCGCAAACAAAGCAAGGTCCATGTTAACGACGAGGACGCGACACCGCTTCATGACGCGGAGAACGAGTACATCGGCTTGAGCCCCGAAGAGCGCGAGAAGCACCGCAAGTTTGAGCAATTGCGGAAGAAGCACTACGAGATGAAGGACGTCGCCAAATTTCTCGGCCACCCGGAATCGCTCGATGAAATTGAGGACGACGATGAGGCCCCCCCTATGCCTACCATTAATGGCGCGAAGGTCGGGGCTGGTGACTAGGGAAGCGGGTTAAGCAGCCCTCCGCAAGAAACCTCACCAGGGAGGAGGGTCTGCAAACTATGCAGACGGCTACGAGGGCGATGAAGAGCGACGAGGACATATGCATGCTGGGATGGAGTTTACGGGCCGGATGGAATGCCTCTTCATTTTCTTCCTACCAAAGGGGGCGCATTAGATTCAGTTTGGTGTTTGGAGGGCGAGCGACGTACCATCACTGGTTTTGGAGGAGACGAATTTGACGGTCGGACACGGTTGTAGTAATAGACGCACTCCTGCAAATAGGACTTGGTCCCCTGAACCAGAATTAATGAAATAACATTCATTCACATTATTCTCAGCGACGATTGCTAGACATTATTCGTGACCAACTAATTTCCGAGGTGAAACGGGCTTGATGGTTACAGATGTAAAAATGTCTCCTATCGAGAGTGTCCCATTTCAAGCAACTTCTCGCTAGACCCTTTACTAACATGTTTGAAAACGCCAATTCTTGGTTCTCTTTTCTTTTTTATGCATTTGTTGTATAAAATCTCCCCTCGATATCGTGGGAAAATGTCGCTAGTGTGGAGTAGATTGCAGGTATGAGAATCCTTTCGGTATACTCTTTTGTTGGCACCTTCAAAAACAATGCCTTGCCAATCATGAATTATATCTAGCAAGTGGCTCATAGCAACCCCTTCCTCGCAAGCTCGACCTTCCTGGCAGCCTCGCCGGGTTTGAAGCCCCCTTTCGAAACGCATAATCGGTGACCTTCGCCCGTCTCGAACTTGTCCTCATGGGCGGGCCACGGACAGGGGCAGTGGTGGGGGAAATGGACGCAAGCTATCAGTTATCAGTCTATTTCGCTCCATCCTCCAAGGCCGTGCCTGTGTCGAGGTAGGTTACACACCTAGAGTGTCCGGGCAGAGGTAGTTGTCGCAGTGCATATGATCGAAGTTGTTTCGGTAGATGGACGAATCGCTCGGAACGTTCTGCGGCTGCCTCTGTTGCTGCTGTTGCTGTCCGCCGCCGAACATCTGGTCGAAGAAGCCGAATTGAGCATTGGCGAGGGAGGAGAGCAGGGCGAAGAGTAGGAGATGGAGGGGGTGGGAGAGCAAGGAGCGCATTGTTTATGATGGATTGGTATTTGTAGATTTGGGATTACTATCTAACGACTAAAAGAGTGCATATAGAGGTGATATAGGGACTTGATTCTAACTATCTAGTGAGAAATTCTAGGAAGTAGAGCGCCGAATTTCTCTCGGTATATTGGGCAATGGCTATAGGAAAGTGAGGTAAGTTGTCACTCTTGGAATCGCAATGCTGGCAACATTTCGCTGCTTATCGGTTATCAGTGGGTACTCAGTTAAGTCCACTCCGGACCCTAGCGCGGATGACTAAGCCGAAATTTTGCGGGTGCGGACCGAAGCTTTTCGTGAACAGAGAGCTCCATCACACCTTCCTTCCGAAGACGACCTTAACGACAGTCCAACGACGTTCGCAGCCATGAGGATCGCTCAATTGGCGCGGCCTATAGCGGCTGCCACGTCTAGCCTATCTAGAACGACGTCTCCCGCTACGATACGGCAATTACGAGAGGCGTTAGGACATCTACGGATAGGAGCCAGCAATGCGGCGGTTGAAGGTCGAAGGCATGCCTCCGTCAAAGCGCAGGGAGCATACAAGTTGCGAGACTCGAGCACGATTCCGAAGAAACTGGGCGCGAAAAAGAGTGGTGGTACGTCTCCATTGCGGTCTTTCTACCTCAAGTATAGGTCTGCCGACTAGAGCACGAGCACATTCGGCAAAATATATAAAGCATGTGTATAACGAAGGAATGGAAACACGACTAATGATACGGTACAAACAGACTCCTACGTAATTACTGGAAACATCATATATAAACAACGAGGCACCAAATGGTTCCCAGGCGAGAACTGTGGCATTGGCCGTGACCACACGATCTTCGCGCTGGCCTCTGGCTACGTCAAGTACTACCGCGACCCCGCCAAACACCCGAAACGCCAGTACATCGGCGTCGTCTTCAACAAGGAAGACACGCTGCCCTACCCACGACACGCCATGCGCAAGCGCCGCCTCAACATGATCGCGGTTCCCATTCCCCCGCCCAAACCCGAACCCGAGATCTCTGCCTCCGGTATTCCGACACAAGTCGTGCGCCAGGGCTATGGCAAGAAACCCCATCCCCGCGACGAGCGCGTGATCAAACTCAGACAGGACGGGAGCTACGCCTATGCCGAAGAGAGCTGGAGATTGGGTACTCTTGTGCGAACTGAGAAGCGCAAGATGGGTTCACGAAGAGTGGCGATGAGGCACCGCAGAAGAAGAGCCAAGGCGATCGCCCTGGAGATGCGTGCCGAGAGGGAAGACAAGATCGCGAGAAGGAAGGAGGCGCTGGATGCGCAGAGAGCGGCCAGGGCGCGCAAGATGAAGGACTACAGAGCCCGGAAGGCGGCGGAGGAGGCCAATAAGAAGACTGCCGGGCCCGGAGGCGAGATGCCGCCGCCTACGCCTAGTCCGCCGAGGGCGGAGACGTAGAGAGGTGAGGCAGTAGGCGGGAAGCGCTAAGCGAGAAGGAATGGTCGTGTATGATTATTAAATACATAAACTGACCACAGAGCATCGGATGTACAATGAGCCGAGCACTCGGTGATCGTACTCGAGAATTGTATAAAATAAACGAAGATACTCGCATGCAGCATCTTGGAGCATTTTTATGACAGTGTTATGCAGCTGGCACCATAGAAGACTCAAAATGATCCATCAGGGGCCGCTCCGTACCCAAGGGACATGTTACAAGTTGACAACATCACTTCGAATCTAAAACGAACTGGGGCCGGTAGTAAGAGCATCTACGACTCTTTGAGAGCAGTCTCGCCCGTCTTAGAATCATTCCAACTCATAGACTGCCCTAAAAACTATCAAACTAGCTCAAGGTGTGTCAGTTCGCCTTCATTCAGTTCCTCCAATTTCATAAACCCATACACAAAGGCTGGGCCTACTACAGTAAATTGATAATCTCTGGTATGTGGGTTTACTCTTCGCAGAACCATAGGAACGGAAACGCCGACAATCCAATAGATCTCATCGCCCTCCTGCATTGCTTCAGCCCCGGATCCCAGAAGTCCCCTGTCAGAGACGAAGACGTTTCTCTTTCCGGCGAGAAGGTTGCAGAACCTCACTGTCTGTTCTCTGACGGCAGCATTTTCTTTGGAATCACGTTGTTGTGACGGGAATACGTGCTGCCGAAAGTCTCTGCGGAATCTCCTGGATCCTGTGCGTTTCGCTGCTTGTAAGATAGCCGGAGGGACCATGGAGATCCTCTGATACCAAGAGTCAAATTGTTCATCTTTCAATGCGATTCCTCCGGCGTCTTGAACGGGGTTTGCACGGCGTATGAAGTTTGCTGGCTCATCGCTTCTGTATTGCAGCGCCAATACTTTTGAGATCAGCTCAGGGATCGGTGCTTCGTAGCTAGGTATCGTCGCGATGTAGTTCTTCGTGCAACGAATCCAGTCTGCGAACTTGAACGCCGCAAGTATCACCACCTTTTTCTGTGCACTGCTCCATTGGTCCCATCCTAGCCTTAGTACGTCGTCTACATCAGCTCCAATCGATGGGAATGGTCCAGAACAGAATCTGGCTTTACCAATCAGTTTTGCTCTAACATCTAGTAATGTTGGCCGATCAATAGGAGTTATCCGGAAGGACCTGTTCTCTCTATGTACATAGGTGGATGGTGAGCCAATCCAACTGGTTTCTTCTACCTCGCTCCAGTTTGGGACCCAAGAGGGGGCTCCAGTGAGACGGCGGCCGTTCACATCGACAAGGAGATTTAGTAACCCTACGTCCCATTGGAGGAGACTTCTAAAGTGTTCCATGTATACCTGGCCGACACTCTTAGAATAATCTGGGGGCTCAGGTTTGACGCCTAAGCGGGACAGGATGGCGTAGGCCGCGAAACAACGGTCTCTGGGATCTTTTGTCCGACGCTCCCGGAGCCCCTGGATCATACCATTAACAGCCACATCCGATGGAAATTTCCCTGGGATCGACGACTTGCGTTCTACGAAATCGATGCCAAAATTGCGGCGAACTTCATGCGTGTAGTAGCCTGAGATATTCCACCACTTCATTGTACCGGACGCCTCACCCAATGCGACGAGCTGGGCTGTGAGGCATCGAGTTATCGTAATTGCAAATATATAAATTGTAGAAAGGGCAATAGAAACAAGGGTACTCGCTTTGACCATAGTATTTACTCCGTTCTGCGGGTTCGCAGTTCCCACCGCCGGGCCGATGCCGATAATCAGCTCGAACAAGAGGATATTTAAAAATACTTGTAGCCAAGAAGCTACCGAAAAGAATAAGCGTAGAAGCAGCAGATGAAAGAACCACTTCGCTCCCCTCAAGGAGTCCTGGCCGCGAATAAGATGCTGATGAATAGTGGGCTCGCACGATATATCTCTCTCCTCTTGTTCTGGATTCCAAATGGTTGGTCGTGGGATATGGTTGCAAACGGTGATAAGCTCTTTCAGGTTATCCACGGCAGCTATCTTTAGTAACTTAAAAGATAGAATATTCCATCGTTCGTTCCAGTATAGCCATTTAAGGCCGCGAGCAAAAACATCCCATTTCAAGGCAGTTGAACCACATAGTAAAGTCACATCAGAGGCTAGGATAATCTCTTGAAGGTCCAGCCCCTGCTGAACCAGGGGCGGTTAAAAAGTTCTTCCACGTCTCTCGATGACAGGGTTCCTTCTGGTATAGGAAGAGAAAGGTCAAGTTCTCTGGTCCAGGAACCCCAATAGACGCCAAAGACTGCCCAGCTAATTCCTACCCAGATGATAATCAGCCCGGGACGGCAATGTAATGGATAAAAATTATTACGAACTCTTGAAGAAGTATCCTCTCCAGAAGGTCAAGATGGTGAACCAGAAGTACGTGAGAGCAAGCTGCCTGTTCAAGACTCTACTCCAGAAGGTTGCAAGGATGCTGAGACGAAGGGCACGATCTGCAGACTTCGTTTTCTCTGCGCTCGAAGCCTTGCCCAAAGCAACAACGTCCATGAAATGAACATGCTTCGAAGCTAGAGAAAGCCAACTAAATGTCTTCCTTGAACTCTCTGTGGCAGGACCAAGCCAGACATACACCATCTCAGCCCATGTGTAAATGTCTCCCATGAGCTGGATCTGCGAAGCCTTCTCCTCCTCGTCATCCTGATTAATGCACACAGCGTCGATCCAGATGCTTGTAGGTCCGAGTCCCGTAGCCAAAGCTCGGATGGCATCCCTACAGTTAGCTGTAATCCTCAGCCGCGCATCCCCGCCGTGGTCAAGGCGGACCTCTAAAGTGTCCGGTGTAGGCTCAGAGTAGCCTCCCCATACGTATGACAGTGCCGCGAATCGGGGTTTAGTCTTGAGGGAGACTACACGAAGCCTGGCGCTTAGTGGGTCGTTGGCGGTCGCGGAGCTCGGTAACACGTCAACATCGAGAATTCTGATGGAGCGGTCGATTTCGGAGACAGGCAGAGAGTTATAGAGCTCCTGACTGCTTGAGGGCGGAAGCGTAGGCTCGATTTGGGCAGCTCTGGTCACGTCAATGGAGACAGCCATTGTATAATATTGGTGGACGATTAACAACGTTTCTGTAGGGGGGGAAAACTGCAAAGCCTTTGACTACGAAGCTCTGAAGTGGAGGACGATATTTTAAAGGGGTTCTATTACTTTGAAAAGTGTTTGGGCTTCGGGAGCCTGTTTACGACAGCAACTCGCTCAAGGGGATCGGAATACTGATTAACATCGTGACAAAGCTGCGGCAAGCATCATATATGACTTGCCCGCATTCCAGTTGCGCCGTATTGCTAGCATAATGTCCACTTGGAAAAGCATCGCCCCCATGGTCACAGCCCGCGAAGAGTATGGTCAGGCAAGGCTGTAGCCTGCTTCATTATCGCGCTTCATCCTTGTCAAGAGATAGTACTCCAAGGCTGATCAAATTGCCTAGAAGGGCTTCAATGTGAAGCTACCGTGTATATGATGAACAATCCAGCGTTGCGATTTAATGTCAGCAGATGATATTGAGACGCAATGAAAGCTGCGATGCGACCACTCTGAAGGAGAATGGGGGCTGGGGCCTTGTCGCTCGACAAGCCTAATGGCTTGTTGCTTGTTGTAGGCAGCATTAGGGAATTAGGTAGGGCTCTGGAGCGCTGAAACAATAATCGCTGCTAAATGCGGCATAATTGGCTCCGATATACCTAGACTGCCGCCGTGGCGGTCGCAAATCTGCGTGCGAGTCGTGTAACAGATAGGTACCTACAGGTCCCATGGCTGTGGAAAGTTGAGCATTTTCCAGTGAAAATCATAGGAGCAACCATAGACCAAGAGGTATATGAGAGTTGGTTTTTACATATCTATATGTTTACAATTGCGATTTAAAAGAGCGAAGAAAAGGAAAACTGTCGGATTTCGAATTATTGGAACAATTAAATAGGGTAGACGGGGAACCGACTCTCTGTAAATAAGTATTGAAATCTGTACACCTTGTCGGCCTGAAGCTGGCTACAAGAGAACCTCAATTTAAGGCAATCTTCGCGAGATCCAAAATTGGATATGGACCTGCTCCAACTTTCAAAATCCCCGATCTCCCCGATCTCCGCGTATGCCCCGTACTTGGCGGCGATTCAGTGGACCTTTCTTGGAGCGATACGTCCCGCTAGATGGTCGGTTTAAACTCCGATACTAGATCATCACGCTCCGGTATGCTGATCTATGAGCCTCGCAGTAGCTCTCCCATCTTTTAAATACCCAGCGCCCTCGTTCGCAATGGCTCGCGTAGAGAACTCCCAGCCAAGGGTATGCTCCCGCCATCCTACATCTCGCTCGGACATTGAACGGCCATGGCGTCGAAAAAGCCCAATTTCCTCATAATCGTCGCCGATGACTTAGGATTCAGCGATACGGACCCCTTTGGGTCCGAGATTAAGACGCCAGCTCTAGACAGTATCGCAAAGGAAGGAGTGCGGTTAACCAACTTCCACACAGCGTCGGCATGCTCGCCTACCAGGTCTATGCTCTTCTCGGGCACCGACAACCATATCGCTGGTCTTGGACAAATGGCTGAGCACATGGGCAACCGAGAACTCTTCAAAGGAAAACCTGGATACGAAGGATACCTGAACTTCCGCGTCGCGGCACTCTCCGAGATCTTACAAGACGAGGGTTATTTGACTTTAATGTCTGGAAAGTGGTACGTCATATACAGCTTGCATCATTCGTGACGGAATTCAGAATCAGAGACTCATTATCTACTCAAAGGCATCTTGGCGCAGCGAAAGAGCACGCACCGTGCTCAAGGGGCTTCGACAAGGGATTCGTGTATCTTCCGGGTAGTGGGAATCACTACAACTACGAACCCCAGTTCAAGGAAGGCGAGCCAAGGCCGTCTCTAGCGGTAGCTGATCCGAACACGTTCTGGATGCGAGATGGGACGTACCTGAATCGGTGGACAGAATTGCCCAAAGATTTCTATTCAACCAAGACATTTACTGACGAACTACTCAATTACTTCGAAACTCGTACCCCGGAAGAGAAAGAACAGCCATTTTTCTCTTACCTGGCGTTCACCGCACCCCATTGGCCTCTGCATGCGCCGAAAGAGATCAGGGATCTATACAAGGGTGTATACGACGATGGTCCGGAGAGTTTGCGGCAAAAACGCCTGGCTCGGCTCATTGAGCTGGGTTTAGTCTCGAAGGATGTCGAACCCGCTCCCATGGTCGGGCTCCTAGACCCGGAATGGGAGACTATGACCCCTGAACAACGGACAGCATCTGCCCGCAAGATGGAGACGTTCGCCGCCATGGTCCACATCGTAGATCAGAATATCCAGCGCGTCCTCGATTACCTGCGTTCGACCGGAGAGCTGGACAATACTTTTATAGTGTTTATGTCGGATAATGGCGCCGAGGGCACACTGCTCGAAGCACTTCCTATGCTTAACGGCGCGACTAGCATGGGAGCGCTGATTGAGAAGCACTATAATAATACTCTAGACAATATCGGAAACAAGGATTCATTTACGTGGTACGGGGCCTCGTGGGCTTGCGCATCAATGGCTCCATCTAGGGGCTTTAAGACTTGGATCACCGAGGGCGGGATCCGGTGTCCGTGTCTTGTGAGATATCCTCCACTTACTAGCCCCAAGAGTCTTGCAGGCACACACACGAACGCCTTCACAACTGTCATGGACCTTGTACCTACGATCCTAGATCTCGCGGGTGCGTCGCATCCCTATCCTAACAAGTTTAGGGGCCGAGAGATCGTCCCCGTCAGAGGAAAGTCATGGGTCCCTCATCTCGGCGGTCAAGCTGATGAGGTACATGACGGGGAGACGGCGATCACTGGCTGGGAGTTATTTGGACTGAGGGCTATACGGCAAAGCAAGTGGAAGGCGATTTACATGACGCCTCCTCGTGGTCGCGATACTTGGGAGCTGTACGATATGGATGCAGACCCAGGAGAGATACATGATCTTGCGGAGGAAAAGCCCGACGTACTGGCTCGACTAGTCCAGCACTGGAACGTGTATTACAGCGAGACGGGCATGTTTGATCCTGATGTAACATACCATGTTGTAAAGGATAAGAGGATCACGTAGAAACCTATTAGCCACTAGCCTTTAGTGAATTAGATCTAGATGATGGTCCATACCTACCTCTCCTAGTAGGTATGCCAACAGCCAGACCATTTCATGAACCCACTTCATAGCTCTGACGGAGGTGCGCTGTAATTACAGGGACATGTGCGCTAAATGCCACTATAGTTTTAGGTACTGTAGTGAATCACCCTCTGTAACTTTTAGCGATTGAATTTGCCAATCATATTACAAGACCTTTACCACTGTAATTATAACGTAAAGAGCACTGAAGCTCGTTATATTTACGGTGCCAAGAGTGTTCAAACTCACTGTAATTATACGGCTAATAATATATGTGTAAAATGGGTTCTTAACAGCCTTCGAATATTCATAACTTTAGCAATTCATATAATCACCCCCTAATCTCGGACTGAAAAGAGCTAGAGAAAACATCCATTACACATGCTCTGATTCGATTACTTCAATCTTAACCCCTTTTCCCATGTCACCCTCGCCATCTCCGGCTACTAGCACGCTCGTTGTCTCAAACTTGCGAATCGCGACATTGTCGAGGAAGAGCCTATCAATCTCTTCGAGGGTACGCCCCTTACATTCAGGGACGCAGAAATACGCGAATACTGTGGCTAGGACGGCTGCACTGCCAAATATGAAGCCAACTTTGGAACCAAGTGCAGCGTACGGTGCGTCGAGTAGATAGGGGGTTGCAAATGTCGTCGCAAATCTAGATCGCTGAAGTTAGTTCTTTTCTGGTTGCATTGATGCCTATTTATTATACAATAGGGGCTAGACGTACTGTACGATGATGTTGACTGCAGAGGCTGTCCTATAAGTCATGTCACGGAGTCGTGATGACGGTATCTCAGCAGTCAAGATATGTGACACCGGTGCCCATCCCGAGCAGAATCCGAAGCCGAATATCGAAAGCATAGCAATGATACCTTTCTGCATTCCTGGTGTAACCTTTTGCGGTGTTCCTAGTCCTGCCATGGTGTAAAGTGCAGCTATTTGAATCGCACCGCCGAAGAAGAGCATTTGCCTGAGCTGGTCAGTTGATGTCAAAGAGATAGTTGGTTATTTCAAATGTACATACCGTCTTCCCCATCTATCAACGAGGGACATGGATACCACAACGCCTAGAAGGCTAACAAGCTGATTTACGATTGTCATAACAAACGGGTCGACACTCCCAAGGGACTTGATGTAGACCGTTCCGTATTTGTTGGCAAATGTGTTACCGGTGAGCTGCAAGAAGAAGTTGACGCCACAGGCAATCAATGTTCTCTTTAAGTTGATTCCCTTCCACAGATCCCAGTAGCTACCTTGTTCCACCTCTTCTGCCAGGATAACTCTAAGGGCATCGAGCTCCATCTCCATTTCTTCTTCTGTGAAACATCCAACTCGAAGTCTTCGCAAAGCTTTGATGGCATCCTCATCGCGTCCATTCATTAGGAGCCATCTGGGAGACTATGAGGTATTAGCACAACAGCACGCTAAAACCAAGTTGGAGGTTTTTACCTCAGGCACAAACCAGATACATGCTGCGACAATTGCAGGAATCACGAAAAACAAACCAAATGGTATCTGCCATTGTTTGTTACCTTCAAGGTTAGACGTGCCGAAGCAAATCAGGCTCATAATTAGACCCCCGAACTACAGAACATTAGCATTACAGAAGCCTCGCTTTGATTTGAACCGACTTACGAAAAGCATCAATTGGTAAGTTTCGACCACAAGACCTCGGACTTGTTTAGGAACAATCTCGGACTGGAAAACGGGCACCACGGCGAGCTCCATCCCCACATAACCATCTGCACAAACTGTCAGATCACGAGAAAACATTTATCGTAACCAAGTCCTACAGTTGAGTATTCTCGCCGTTAGAATCTGAGCTCGAGATTGGCTCGAAAACGTGATAGCGGCCGTGCATAAAGCATATATGCTCATTACGAACATGATCATTCGCCGTCCGTATCGTGAACTGATCTCACTTCCAATAAGAAGTCCTATGAAAGATCAGGTGGTGTTAAAACCTCGCTAATAATTGGCAATATAGGGCAGAACAATAGCTAACCAATAACAAACCCAATATACGGGAGGCTGTTCAGGAAGGCGAGGAAATTGACGTCGATGACCCAAGTATCTTTCTTCGCATTGTATTCTCCAAATTGGCGCTCGAAGGCATCCATGGCCTGGGTAGTCGAGTATGCTGTCTGGTCAAAGCCGAAGTTGAACTGCGAGAAGGCGATCAAGCCTACTGAGAGAGCCAGGGTCTTGTTGAAAAGTCGTCTGACATCGTGGATCTGCTCCCTCAGGCTTGCCATCTTGACAGCACATTAGACTTGTCGAGACTGGTAAGCGACGGGCTTGTAAGCGATAGTAGGAGTAAATAGAGGTATTCAATGGAGAATTCTTCGCGGTGAGAATAGGAACTTATCTCTTTATAAAGAGAGTCAAGTTGCGCTCCAACTTCGCTAGAGTATTGATATTAGTGAGTAGTGACTCGCGGGGCCCCGGATGTGGGGGATCAACCCCTGCGACTCAGTGCCATGGCTTTGGGTCTAGCCGGTCGATACTCATTCCTGGATGCTTCTGAATATCGAACCGGTTTCGCTCATTCACATAAATACGAGGGAGTACCAATCCTCATACCATCTTTGCTACCCCTGTCATAGAGCCGGGGAGCTTTTACGTGCATAGTGTGTCCACTTAGTCGTCTAGCTTCGTACTAGTTCGTCGGCTTGTGAGGTTTCTCCCCGATGTCCCCGACAATATTACCGCGTTGGGATCACATGGAACCCCTAATGCCTCTCCCCATATTCCACATCCGATCTCCCCGCTTCAGCAACCAAAGTAACCTTCTTTGAATATGGAGACGCATCGTACTCAGATGCATCGTAGTCGGTATGAGAGTAGCATCGGACTAGAGCAAGCCGATAGTGGTACCCCTGAGTCGGATACCACATGCAACCATACACCCACGCCGCTCACCACCGTGCAAGCCGAGCAGAGCACATCGCATGGTCAAACTAATCTAGGTTATAGAATACCGCAAGCAAACAGTGAATTTGATGGCAGCCAGCAGCGATATGAAAACCCTCAAGAACATGGCGACCAAGCAAACCGTCGTCAACCAACTCGACGTAGAAGGAACCTAACAAGCTGCATGTTATGTCGTAGTAGGAAGACAAAATGCGATAACAGGAGGCCAACTTGTGGCTACTGTCTCCTCCACGGCGCCGATTGCACATATCCAGATGCGCCAATCGATCCAGCTCGCCTCGGGTTGGGCATTGGACTGCGTGCTCTTCAAAACACTCCTCAAAACGACGTACCCAACAGCGTTCTCCTCGAGAGAATCAATCATGCCGTTACCCTGCTCGAAGGCTTTCGTAACTTCACCTCTAACTCAGGATCTTCGGTGGGACTAGTATCTCTACCTACACGACTCGCACCGCAAGAACCTCAAGGCCATCAATCGGCTGGTTTTAGTGCCGAGAGCGCATTCACAGACGATGGTTTTGGCCGGCTAGAAGTTCCAGAGACAGCGGCGAGGGCAAGCGCTTGCGAATCGGTACTACAATGGCCTATTCTTCAGGGCGTCAATACCGGAGAGCAAATCACGTCATTTCCCTTGCAGGCTGCTTCTTGCGAGCCCGCTATAGAACAGCGAAGACAATTGCCATTGGATCAAGATGCGATATGGCCTCTATGCCAACGATTCCTGGTCCTTATTCATGTGAAGAACCCCGTGCTCGATGTTTCGGAGTTCAAGCGATACGCCCGCGCAGCTGCTGAGTACGGCCCGGGCTGGGACGGTCCCGGATGTCTTGTGGTGAGTCAAACCAGTTTGTATATTAATAATTCCATGCCTAACAAACACCAGTTACTTGCGTGCGCGTTAGCCTGCTTAGCCAGACCATATGATCCGGCTCAGGCTCGAAATACCATGGATGATAGAGAAGAGCGCCGTGGCTCACTGTCCAGCCAGGACGGCACTGCGGAAGCGAACGGGGAAGCATTTTTCAACGCCGCCCAGCGGCGATTGGGGTTGCTTCCAAACACCCTCATAGCAATCCAATGTACTTATTTCGCAGGTCTCTATGAGAAATTCGCTATAAGACCTCTAGACGCGTGGCATAGACTCCAGAGTGCTTGCGTGCGGTTCCAAGCTTTGCTCTATGCCAAGGCATTATCGTCAAATACTGCGGGTCGTGAGGAGCAGAGGGCAAGACATATTGAGCAGCGCTTGTATTGGTCATGTGTTAAAGCAGAATGGTGGGATACGACTTGACCCCAGTACCATMCCCTCCGCTAATTATGTCCAGCGAGCTGAGAGCGGAATTGCAGTTGCCGGCCTCTGGTCTTCTCCGATTCAAATACCCTGACTTATTTCCGGCCTTGTCCTTCCCACCGTCTTTACAAAACTCGACGCCGGTGATGCAGACAGAACGGGAGCTCTATGCTGGTTTAATGGATCAAAGTCCCGCTTCAGACTCGGATAGCTACTCCGCCCTAGAAGAAGAGCGTAGTTGGTTGTACTATTTGGCCGAGATCTCGTTACGCAGCATCATGAATCGTGTTCTCGCCGATATATACGGGTGCGGAGAGGCGGCTTGGTTGGCTGATACGGCGAGCTTAGTTAAGAAACATATGGCATATAGCGAAGAGTTAGAGTCATGGTAAGCTCTCATTCAAAGGGTCGTGTATCAAACCACTAACCAAGAGCCACATATTTAAGGCGAAATCATCTACCTCTCCAGCTCCAGTTCCCTTTATCCATGTTAGATCCTTCGGACGTACCTGAGTTACCGGGCAATGAGCTAGCGTTATTTCTGCAGACCCGTTACGTATGTGTCATTGAATGGCTTCATCGTCCGTTTCTCTACTTCGTCCTTCACCCCAACTCGTCTCGGGCGCAGGCATGGAATCAGCTTCCTTTGGTTTCTCTGGCACAACAGAGCGTCGACGCAAGTTGTCTCTTAATACAACTAGTCGCGGCGCACCATCGTCACGGAGGTATATGGGGTCTCATACGGCGCTCATTTATATGTTCGTTGTTGCTAATCGCCACGGCGTGGTATAATCTTCGTAACCGCGACCTCGGAAATCAGGTATCTCCCTTGAATGCGCGTTGTATCCGCCTACCTCAAGATTGGCGTAGATTTACGCAAATGACTCTCAGGACTATACAGAAATGGGAGGGCTGCGGAGCGAAAGATTTGCAATTGATGCGCAGAAACCCCCTCTACGGCAACGCATAGGGCTCAAGTGATTAAAATTCAAAAATCATTAGACTGACCCCAGGGTGGCCCGTGTGATAAGGTGGGGGCCGTTTTTATTAAATTAGGCAGTAGTGGGTTATACAAGCAGGGGTGCATATTTAAAATTTCTCACTTTATTAAATTATTTAAATTTTTTTATTTTATAATAATAAAGGTTAAAAATATTTAATTTTTAAAAGTTTATATTTTAATTATATAAGTGTTTTTTAATTATATAATATTTTAATTAATTATATTATAATCTTTAATTTTTTTTTATATTAAAACTTTTTTTTTTAATGTATAAAAACGATATATAAAGTTATAAAAGTTAAAATAAAAAATCGGAAATTTATATATTTTTATATTATATTAATTAAAGTTAATAAAAGTTAATTTATATTAATTTAATTAAAATAAACTTATTTAATTATTATATAAATTAATTAAGTTTATTTTAAATTTAATTAAATATATTAAATAATATTTAAAATTAAAAATAGTTTAATTATATATTATTAAAATAAATTAAAGTTTAATATATTTATATTTTATATAATTAATGATAATATTATTAAATTTTAATTTAATTAAAATTAATTAATTTATAATAATTATATTTTTAAAAATGTTACTTTTAATTAATTAAAAATATAATAATAAATTTTTTTAACTTTTTATTAATAATATTATTATGTTAATTAACATTTAATAAATTAATAAAGTTATAAATTAATTTTGATAATTTTATTATAATGATATGAAAAATTTAATTAAAACCGAAAAAGTATATTTACTTTAAATTAAATTTAATTGATTAAAATTTAATTTAAATAAGTATTAAAACGGTTAATTAAATTTAAAAAAGTTTAAAAAAATAGTAAAAAAAAGTTTTTTAAGTTTAACTTTAATAAATAATAAAAGATATTAACTTTTATAATGTATTTTATAATTAATAAAGTTAATATTAAGTTTTATTAATAATATATAAATAAAAAGTTTTATAAGTTATATGTTAAATATATTATAAAAAATTATGTTTTATTTAATAATGTTTATATAAATTGTTAATTTTTAAATATAATTATTATTTATTTTTTTTATAAAGGTAAAGTGTTTTTAATTTTAATTAAGTTTAATTAAGTTTAATTTAAATTAAGTAAAGTTAATTAAAGTAAAAAAAAAGTTTAATAAAAAAGTTTAAGTGGTAATAAAAAAGATATATTTATTTTTATAATAAAAAAGTGTTAATAAATGATATTTTAAAAACTTAAGTAATAATAAAAGTTAATTAATATTAAGATTATTAAATATGAGATAAATTTATTTTTAAGTTAAAGAAGAAATAATTAAACGATGGTATATAAAGTTAAAAAAGTATAATTAAATATATTTAAAATTAAATAAAAGTTATAAAAGTTTTAATGTTTATAATAATTTTTAAAAAAGGTTTATATAAGTTTATAAAAATTGATAAAAGGTTAATTAAGTTTAATTAATATAATATAAAGTTTATAAAA
>JYCQ01000012.1:0-235765 GCA_000931505.1 Hypoxylon sp. E7406B | reverse complement strand
AAGTTTAAGATTTTCTCGAACTTAAAGATAACATTGTAATTTAGATTTTTTAAAGCACTTTTTAAAGGTCCTTCTTAATATTATAAAATTTTTTATAATTTACTTTTTAATTTTATATTAATAACTTAAAAAATTAATATTTTAATATTTATCTTTTATTAATTATATTATTAATTTAAATATTATATTTTAAGTTAATTATAAAATAAATATTAAAAAAATTAAAGTTAAAAATTTAATTAATAATTAAATTATTTTAATTAAAGTTTAAATTATATAACTTTTTTTTCTTTTAATTTATATTTTAAAAATATTATTATAAAATATATTTTTTATCGTTATTATAATTAATAAAAGATTTATTTTTTTTAATAAAAATTTAATTATTTTAACGATTAATATATAAAGTAAATATATTATTTTTTTAAAATAATTAAAAAATTATAAAAATTAATATATAAAAGTAAAAGTAAATAATAAAAAAATTTATTAAATAATTAATTAAAATAAATAATAATAATAATATTTAAATAACTTTTTATAAAGTTAAAATTTAAAATTTATGTTATATAATTAAAAGTTAATTTAAATAATTAAAGTTAAATTAAAGTTAAAATTAAAATTAATAATTATTATATTATAATTTATAATAACTTATATAAAAAAAACTTAATTTTTAAATATAATAAATTATTATAAAGTTAATAATAAAATAATGGATATAATAATGTTATTACGTAAAAAGTTCTAAATTAATCGGCCGAAAGTCGGGTATACATATTAGATACTTCTTTGTTCCAAATATCCCTTATTAGATCCGAAGTATCCGAATCCTGACACTTTTCATCTGTTGTCGTTTTCAACACACTCCGTCTCCCCTTCGCCTCCTTGTCCATATCTGTGAGACAAATCGCCGATGGTTGGGCAGCATTGAAAAGGCTGCAAAATTTCCTTCTGGCCGAGGAAGTAAGAGAGGATACCATATGGGATGTGGGATCGAAATCCGCCATCAGCGTCAAAAGAGGAAACTTTGGGTGGAGAGAATCCGATCTTCAGAGCGCTAATGAGTCTCGAAAGTCTACCGAACATCTGACGCAAAGAGGTCCATTCACACTGGTTGATATCAACTTTTCAATTGCTAGGGGGGAACTGGTGGCGGTAGTCGGTGCCACTGGATCTGGAAAATCCTCGTTGCTCTGTGCGCTGGCGGGACAGGKACCTAAGATTGGAGGCGAAGTTACAATAGGGGTTGCGTCGAGGGCGGTGTGTTCGCAGAATGCATGGATCCAAAGTGCTTCCATCAGAGACAACATACTGTTCGGCAAGCCAATGGATCGTCCAGTGTATGACCGAATTATCAAGTCTTGTGGTCTAGCTGTCGACATTGAAGCTCTACCTGCGGGCGAAGACACGGAAGTAGGGGAGCGGGGKGCCAGTCTCAGTGGTGGTCAGCGCCAAAGAATAAATTTGGCTAGGGCAGTCTACGCAAACAGCGACCTAGTTCTCTTGGATGATCCCCTGTCAGCCGTAGACGCTCATGTTGGGCAACATTTGTTTAATGAAGTTATTTGTGGCGAGTTAAAGGGGAAAACGAGGGTACTGATTACGCATCAGCGACAGTTTCTTCCTAGATGCGATAGAATCCTATGGATGGAAGACGGTCGCATCAGAGCTGTAGATAAATTCTCGAATATTTTCGCGGCTGAGTCCGATTTTCGAGCATTGTTAGCGAGTACCACGCAAGATGAAAAGGATGGAACACAGGAAGATGCACGGGTTTCTCACGCAACATCAACGACGAACAAGAAAGGGAATGAGGGCCAGACGCACGCGGCTAGTAAGAATAGACCGCTTGATAATGTCGATTCTGGTGGTGCTAAAGGACAATTGTATATCCTTAAAGCGTATATTGAGTCTTCTAGTAGCCTCCGCAGCGGCTTTATACCGGCCGTGCTCCTTATCTTAGGACAGGGTATTGGTGCTTTGGCGAATCTGTGGCTGTCGTACTGGACATCAGACAAATTCCACTGGTTTTCAAACGAGCGGTACATTGCCGTCTATGTCATTCTTGCCGTGATGCAAGCCGTCCTGATACTCTGCTTTGCCGTAAGTCTATCCATACTCAGCACTCGGGCTAGCCGAAAGCTCCTAGACCAAGCTGTCGCTAAAGTTGTTGGGGCACCAGTATCTTTCCACGACTTGCAGCCACTTGGCCACACTGTGAACTTGTTTACCCAAGACGTCGAAGTGGTAGACCAACAACTGCCTGACTGCATGTGCAGGTTCATGTTCTCGATCGCTGTGGTCTCTAGTGTGTATATCCTCTCGATATGCTACTTCCATTGGTTCGCAATTATCTTGATTCCACTCGCATGCGGTTTCTTTTACGCAACAACGTATTATAGATCGTCTGCGATGCAACTCAAGCAACAGGAAGCTTCGCTTCGTGGTATCATGTTCTCTCGGTTTTCCGAATCAGTCTCGGGAATGCAGACTATTAGAGCTTACGGCGAGGAGACCCGCTTTGCCGAGAAGGTTCGCGACGCCATCGATGATATGAACGCGACTATTTTCCTCGTATGTGGTGCTCAGAGATGGCTGGCGGTTTGGCTTGATCTTATTTCTGTCTCCGTGGTCTTGACCATTGGCCTGTTGATTATCTCTAGCAGAGGCATAGTAAACCCTAGCATATCTGGCGTTGTCCTGTCCGGCGTTCTCGCTCTCAGAATTCAGATCCAATTGATTGTCCAACACCTTGGAGAGTTTGAAGATTGCATGACCTCTACGGAGTGTTTGCACCTGTGCTGTACCCGGCTTCCTGAGGAGTCTTCCCAGCAGGTGGCAGTATTAGCTTCAGACGTCCCTGAAGCTTGGCCAACCAAGGGCGCAATTGAGCTAGCGAACGTCAACATGCGCTACAGACCTGAGCTTCCGATGGTGTTGAAAGACTTCAGTATGGACATCCGTGGGGGCGAGAAGATCGGGATTGTAGGGCGCACTGGCGCGGGGAAGTCATCGCTAGCCACTGCCCTTTTTAGGCTGGCCGAGCTTTCTTGGGGAAATATCACCATTGACTGCCTGGACATCAAGCACATCCCGTTGCCTATCCTCCGCTCGCGCATCTCAATAATCTCGCAGGACCCTACCTTTTTCCGAGGTACAATTCGGTCGAACCTAGATCCCTTCGGTAAACACACGGATGCGGAAATATGGGACATCCTTCACCAAGTCGGGGTGAATGGTAGTAGCACTACCACAACATCGAGGAGACTTCATCTCGACGCTGACGTGGAGGAAGGTGGCGCGAACTACTCGCAAGGCCAGCGTCAGCTCCTAAGCATTGCTCGTGCTATCTTGAGGAATACGCGCATCGTTATCTGCGATGAGGCAACCTCATCACTCGACCCCGAGACAGAGGCTAAGATGCAGGATGTGATGTTGAAGGCCTTCACAAATAAGACCGTCCTAACAATAGCACATCGGCTCAAGACAGTGCTGAAATATGACCGAATCTGCGTTCTAGACGAAGGCCATATTGCTGAGCTGGATACTCCAACTGGGCTGTGGGAGCGACACGGTATTTTTAGATATATGTGTGATCAGATGGGCGTCGAGCGTCGCGATTTCGACCTTGACTAGAATGAGATAGATGGCTGGATGGGTAGATATTAATAGATGACGATTGATAATGCACGTCTAACATGCATGCTGCGGAATATTGAAGAAATGCATCAATTTCAAGATGGATAAAATATTGCCGAGCGATGATAATTACTAAGAATGAATGTTGCTTGCGACTACCTTTTCGTGTTGAAGACAAATGGGATAGGAAAGTGGGAAAGCAGCAGTGTCAAATGAGGAAGGCGCGAGAATTTCGGGGTCTAAATTAACGACGTCATAGGGGCCAAACAGCAACCACGACAGCGTAGCAATTTCAAATTCACCAAACCAACCTTCAATGTTCTTAGCTGCATATCGTAAGACCAAGCACATACATGTACATCTGGATCCCTTTATAACTAGCATGGCCGTCACACGATAGAGCCATCTACTTTACTTGAGGCCATGTTCCGAAGAGGCGGTTCAACGATACTCAAATTTACCGTTACCAGTGCTGTCCTAAAACGAAACATGAGCTCTAGACCCGCCAGACCGATCTACTTTGGACCATTTGAGGTCACACCTCAGGTGAGTTAAACTTCACCCAAGCTGGAGAATAGTGAAATCTTGCTATTTGGGATTTGGCTTGGCAATATTCGCGATGAGTGGTAAAAGCATTATAACTGGAAACGATTCACAATCGAATGAGACCAGCCCACATCACGAGCGCCATCATCAAAACCAAGCTAACGATCCCCAGGTCTTCCTCACAACAACCCACTCCTTCGCCCTCGTGAACCTAAAGCCGCTGCTCCCGGGGCACGTGTTAATCTGCCCACGGAAGCCGCACCGGCGACTAACAGACCTAACGGCGCCGGAGCTGACGGATCTTTTCCAAGCGGTGCAGCGCGTTCAGCGCATGCTAGCAAGACACTACTTCTCATCTCTCACCAAATCCAACTCGTCATCTGAGCAAAATGGCACCAAAGATGACAAGGACACTCCACCTGATGGCAGCCCCGAGGCGGGCTCCTTCAACATAGCCATCCAGGACGGCGTTGAGGCTGGCCAGACTGTCCCGCATGTTCACGTGCACGTCATCCCCCGAATCCGCGGCGCTACGGCTAAGGAGGGGCCCGGTCCGGGGGACCAGATCTACGAGTCGATGGCTGCGGAAGAAGGTAACGTCGGTGGAGCCCTGTAAGTCTTCCTTTCTCCCTTGCCCCTCTCGACGTTGAAAGAAGACATCTACAAGCATGAAGGCATCATATACTGACTATCAAAGATGGGACCGGGAACTGGAGAAGCTCCGATCGAAGCTTGGAGCCCGACCAAAGCCAGGTGGCAGTTTCCCCAGCATTGAGGACTCGGAGCGGCATCCACGTTCGGCGGAGGAGATGGAGGCTGAGGCGAAGTTCTTTCGAAGTGTTTTGGAGCAGATGGGAGACGCGGAAAGCGGACCTAGACAATGATGGTTTTGAGAGCTGGTAGCTTGTACGTACAAGAATGCCTGTGATGAAATGCTTGCCATATTAGATACACAGACTTATGCCTTAGATATTCACGTACGGAAATGTATTCTGAAGTAGTAGAATGGACCTGTCAAACCAATCTGCATAAATGGCGGATGTTAAATAGGGGTGTGACGCACTGTCTTCAATATTCTAGTAGAAAAAGAGGCTCAGAGCGCGAGGAATAAATTAATCATATCGTGATTGAGCAACATGCTATTGCGTCCTGAACACCGTAGACCATGCTCCTTCGCCAATATCGTGCATCCAGACCCATTCAAGCAAGTAGTATGACATATATACGTGAAACTATACTACAAGCCCCTAAGCAGCTCATCAACCGTGATTGGTTTCCGCACAGCATTATTTAAACCTTCATGGAATGTAACCCAGACCTTGGTGTCGCTTTTCCCAAGAGACTCGTCTCCGGCTTTACTATTGGGTCTACCGTTACCATTGGTCTCCTTTAGAGCGCGGGTTTCAGTATTTTCGATGACGCGTCCGAAGAAGTCCTTCTTGACGCCGAGAATAGGTAATTTTGGTACCTTCGTAGTCTTGTTCTCCTTATTGTCATCAAAAATAGAGGGATCCGGCGCCGCGGCGTGAGGATTGCCAGCCTGGAAACGTGCCTGCCGCGCTGATCGCTCGCGCTCTAGCTTTGCCTTCTGTAACTCCTGATCTAACACCTGTCGGACAGCATACCGCGTTGGAGCATGCAAACCATGAATGACTGCTGCGGAGGTTTCGAACGTAGCGAGGACATCGAGATCGCTATGACATGGTCAGTTATAATTCCAAGGACTACATGCTCAAACAATTCGGTACTTACGGTTCCATGCGGTAAACCCACTGCGGTCCCCTGCTGAATGGGGACTCGCTCTCGATCTTGCCTCTCTGAAGCTCGATGCCAACTTCGGCCAGCACGTCGGCGGCTCGTTTCACCATGGCTTTTTCAGTGTCCTTCCGAACACTTGCCGTGCCCTTCTGATCACCGCTCCCTCCTACCACGACTGGTTTCACGTCCGGAGACACGAGGCGGACAAGGTACGGAAGAAAGTCCGTTGCAATATCTTCGGGGCTGCGAAAAGCACGCATCAGTGTTGGCGGCAACTGGGCCTGCATTCCCTGAAGTATCGCACGGTTCTCCTTTTCGGTCTCACGCGCAACATAATCCGCTCTCGGACCTGAGAAGGGCAGTGGTGGCGCTTCATCCTCAGCATCGTTATTACCCCATTTTCTCTCGTAACCCAGATTGGCGCGTTTGATGGGCGACGCGAATAAGTGGTGGCATGCGAGAATAGACTGCGAAAGGTACGGGGCTAATTCCCAATCCTGGCTTCCGAACGTTCTCGACGAACAGGTGTCATGGAAATGCATCCATTCGTAGGCACAGTCGGGTTTGGATAGGAACGAGTCGTCGTTGAATTCGTGGTTCGGGTAGTCTAGGAAGACTTCTGTGATCACCCTGTCCACATCACCGCTGGTTTCAACCATCTCCCTCAGGCGTTCTATGCCATATTTCTTTTGCTGCTCAGAGAATCCTAGCTGTGCTTGTGGTTGCTCGTTTTGAAATCTTGATGATGGGGCCGTGACAAGTACGTTGCTCTTCGGAAAGCCAGCGCCCTCTTGGAAAACACGTGTGACGATGTCTTTCACATTACCTCGCCCTATGCCTCTTGCACCACCGCCACCGTGAGCTAGATCATGGACGACGTTCCGCTCAACCCATTGCCGCGTTAGGCATAGTGGACCTTTGAGAGACGTAGCTTTGACACGGCCGGCCACCCACTCTCCCACAACCATAATACCACGTAAGTCTCCTTCAGCAGTGCTCTCGGCGCCTCTCTTCGCATCGATGCCGCCGCTCATACCCCAAGCCGCTTCACATAGCTTTCGTGCGGCATCCTTTTCGCAAGGAATTCCTTCTTTCTCGAATACTGTCTTAAGGCGAGTCACAACCGCGTCGATTGTGGGTTTGCCAACGTGGATGATTTCCGCCAGATTTGACAGACGTAAGGGCCTTAGCGACGGATGGTAGACATCATTGCAGATTAGGATAAGAGGTCGCATCTGGCGGAAATCGTCACCCTTCTTCTTGCGACGCCCGGATTGCTGGGCTGCTGTCTCTTGTCCTGAAGCGTTCTTTTCCCCAATGGTAACCAAGTCTATCAGGGCTTTGACGAAGCCACCTTCACCAGAGCCACCGGAGCCGGTCACAACACCATCAACTTCGTCCACCACTACACACACGGGGCGTGCAACCTTTTGTTTCCCGTCTTGCTGTTTATTTTGTTGCACAGTCTTAACGTTTTCCGTGCCTAAACTCGTGCGTATTCTGTTTTTCACAACATTGGCACTACGATCGTCACTGGCGTTGATCTCCATAACTTCGTAGCCTGCTTGCTTCGCGCAAACGTGGGCGAGTGTGGTCTTTCCCAGCCCTGGGGGTCCTGTGAGCATCAAAATCTTTCTATGCGGCTTTTCCTCTTCAGTTTCTGTCTTTCCCCCAGGTCGTCTTATGACAGGTCTCGATCTCGCTGCTCCCGGAAAGACGATCGGATCCCATCTTTTCAGCCATCGTAAAACTTGTCGATTCGTGAGGTCATCACCAACCAGGTCCATGAAGTTCCTAGCCCGATATTTCTCAGTCCACAAGAGTGACTTCTTCGGCTTCTTGACAGCTTCTACGGAAGGCATTGGTTCATCAGAAACAGGATCAGAGTTCGAAGACTTGTTGGCGAGTTCTTTGGAAGCGGACTCTATCAGTTCGTGGATTTCGATACCGTAGTAACTCTTCTTTGCTCGACCCTCCTTCGTCTTCGATCTTCCAGCGACCATCTGCTCATAGGATACGCCAGTCCCAGCCTTCCGTTGCTTAATATTAATTGTACTGCCCGAACTAGTCGTGACTTTAAAGTTGCTTTGCACTTGGCGGGTAGATAATCGGTCGAAAATAGACGTGACATTGCTAGAACTAAGGAATGAGCTTATTGCGGAGGGCTGACTCTCGTTCTTGTCGGTTCTCGATTGCGTAATGGGTTGCAGGGACGCCGAATCAATATCTTTTAAGCCAAGGGTCGGAACCCTTAATGGGGGTGAGGACGGTTCAGTGTACTCTGCGGCTGCATGGTCGCTAGGACTGCTTAGCATTCGCCGCTTGGTCGCGGGGACTTCCAGCACGTCTTCATCGTCGGAGTCATCGTCAATAAGAAAACCGCCTTTCGCACGAGACCTAGGATGAGGGTCAGGATGTGGCTTCGCGCGTTTTGCTGCTGTCGTCGGAGAAGAGCTGGCTGGATAAACCACTGGAGACGAGGCAGACAGCATTGTTACAGATCAATTGAGGTTCATAGAGTTGGTAAGCTTTAAAGACACGAGAGTATCCCTTTATTCGAATGTGTGCCGTCAAATGTGGCTCTGGTACAGGGTGACAAGGTTAATGTAAATGGGATACACGGGAACGCGTCTTGATCTCGCGTTACGTGGGGCAAACCCAATTTGTACCACTGTATGTACCGCGAATCTCTAGGTGGACCCCATTATATAATCGTGCATGTAAGCGTGCTTACCTAATTCATTATTCCCTATGGAATAATACACACTGAGGATTACATAATGCACGCGGCTTATGAAATAATCATCATCACATTCTTCCTCAGCTTCCTTAATCATTCTCAGATGCTCAGCCGATTTCAGCCCCAGGTTTTTCTTTCTCTATTTTAACAATCATTCACCAGGAATGCGCAGAAAGTTACAGTCGTCGAGATAGCTTCTTTTGCAGCTCGATATCAGGAAGGACTCCCCCTCTGACTCTGATTCTGGCTCAACCCACGCCGTTGTGCTACCCAATGGAGTCGTGAAGATCCAAACGAGCTTTGATAGAGCATCCGCAATACGTTCCTAGTGATATTAATTAGCACATCGTCTCCATGTTTGGATTTCGAGGCTTACAGCATTTTTCAGCATCGCTTTGTGGAACAGTTCCCAGCTGATCTCCTCTATGCTTAGACTCTCAGCCAAAGCTATTACGTCTTGCATCGGCTCTTTCTCTCTAGACTGTAATGAATTGACCAGTTTCAGGAGGTTCACGAATTTTGTGGTAGGTATATGCAGGTCGGCGAGGTCGTGTGGCTGATGGGGAAGCGATGGTAAAACGAGGCTATAACTTTCCCGAAGCGGCGTCGCTATTATGGGATTATCTTCCGGAGGACACTCTGAGATAACATCTTGGAGGTCTATCAAATGCTCCTTCTCTTCGCCCATCACGATGATCCGTTGCTCGAGAGGGCCGTCGGGAGACTGAGGTCGAGGTCGATACATGACAAAACGAGGAACCCGAATAGTCGTCGTATTACCCGTGACGGTACCATTGGGAACAGCAAGGCTCCGGAATATCTGTCTGAGAAAATCACTGCCATCTCTATCCCGGATTCCGACAAGCGAGCCATAGTGTGGACCCCAGGATCCTGATAGATTTCTACGTCCGCTGAAGCTGGGGGACGTGAAATTGGGGGCGAAAACTGACGGGGGGTCTCGCCATAACAGGCAAATCGCACGCACAAACGCGGTTTCGTCAAGGGAGATCGTCCCCAAGCTGTTATACGATACCGGAAAAGGAAAAAAGGCGTGCCAGCTGATGATATCGAATAGTAACCCCGAAACTTCGGAAGATTCCGTGAGCCCAAATCTAGATAATCCCTTGTTCACAAAATGGATGAATGCGCTTTGCGAGAGACCTGTGGATAAGCTGTTATCAGTGTATAGGATCAAGCGAATTGCAACCTTAGGTAGGAGAATCATTTACATCCTATTTTTACCCCCCGTAAGTGCCGGAATACTTGTCTGATGTTCTTCAATTCCGCGAGCCCGTTCAGTCTGCGGTTCCAGATCCACAAGAGGTTATTCGTAAATCTTCGACAGATGGCATCTAGTAAAGTTTAGAATAGGTAGATTTAAGTCATGTAAGCTTTACTTTACTTTACCTTTGGTCATGAGACCGCTATCTACGAAGCTTTGGACCCTTTCCTTAGAGATTTGACTCATATCGTCAGGTCCATACTTCTCGTAACTATGTGGACTGATGATATATTCATCATTGCTATCCATCTCCGCGGTTAATGTTGAACTGCAAATAATTTGGTAGGCAACGTCAAGACTAATAGATCCGGAGAACGGTAGATGTAGATTCATGAAGACTTAAACTTGGTCGCAGGTATGACGTGGTTTAATTATATGTCTGTTTGACTATTACGCTATTTGCCACGATGCAAATCATAAACGGGTAGAAATATAGATAGAGACAACTACTCTTTCTCTACATAGTTTCAGGTCTCCTTCACTCTGCCCGAAATATCTGGGACGATCCCTGATGTAACTGTCTCGTTTCCTGATACTATTGGTGCATTAGTATGTTGATTAGGTACCTATCCGATTGGAAAGTCCATGAAATATCTAGCCATACGATCGACACAAGAATGCAGCCCCAAACAGACTGATAGGGTTTATGCTTGACGAAGTTTGTTCTCCTTAACGAAAGCAAGGAGAAACTAAGAAAGGCAATCATGATAAAACACGATTTGTAATCTTTCAATCTACTTTGTCTAAAGTACTAGGAGACGGGACAGTCACATCAGGGCTCGTTCTGGGTACTTCGGGTGGGATCATTTTACATATACCCAATCTCGTAACAGATAGACTTAGAGCTCCTTGTGTAACAACTTCGTTTCTACTTCCTACCTATGGCCCGCATCGTAGCATAAAGGACTCGTATATAGGGCGCTTGGATAGCCTGCTCAAATCGAAGCGAATGTTTTAAAGTGAAAATACAACGAAATACGAATCATAAAACACTAGGAGTTGACAGCCGGTAAAAAGATTTAAGGTATATCTTTGTCGATTTGACCGTATGTGAAATACGTTTGGTTGGCCCCTTGCAAAGAGGTGTGTCATCATATTCTAGACTAAAGCTGACTTTATCAACCGTGAACAAGATAGCGGTTTGCCGTGTACCCTAGTATACTCAGTAGAACCCAATATGAAAGGATTGGTAAATTTACCTCTTCGGTACTGGATTACCGAGAGGTCTTTAGATGATAATATCATATCAAAAAGTGGCAGTGTAGCCATTAACATCCTCTACTCAAACCCTAGTCTATCCTAGATACCACGCAGCCCCGGTTTAGCATACCGCAAGCAAGTTGCGGAGTAGAATATATTTCCCGCACACACCTCTACCATACCGCGGGCGAAGCGCCATTGACTGGGAGTGAGGTCTGTACCTTTGAGCCGCGTGAGCTCGTCGTGTATTTGTAGTTCGAGATCCCACAGGAATGCTCTAAGAAGGACTTTGGCTGATCGAGTTGAAGTATCGACAAGCTGTTCTAGGACTCTGACAGCATTGATCACTGCGGAGCCGGTTTCCTGCTCCGCTACAACCTCCTTATTAAAGGAGTATAAATCGTTGGTTAACGAGAAGTGAGTCATGTAAAGTCGATGTAATTTCCTGAGGGGCTCCATATCGGCTGGAGTCAGGAAAATCTCACAAGTCAGCAAGATAGCTGCATCGCAAAAGCTATTCGTCGTTAGCTGCGCCGCATTACTATGTCAAACTGAGACTTAAGACTTACTCCACAGCGAAGTCCCCGATGCGGTAGTCGATGTACTCGTTGAAAGAGCGGAAAGTCATGGAAGCGGGCAGCGCCTTGCGGGTGTGTTCTACCCAATTCAATATACCTTGGAGGAATTGGGGTCCCACAACGGGATCTTCTCTGTTGGTTTCCTCTGAAAACTCTTTGAAGATCCTGTTTTGCCATAGTATGTCTGCGCCTTTCCCATTAGGAGTGCTGGTATCAGCAAGCGCAGAGTCGATAATTGTCGATTGCTAGTATCAAGTGTTAACAATCTCATCGCAGGACTTCAATAATACCACATACCACGGACTGATACTCGCAGACGTCTGTATACTGTTGTTAGCGTCCCGTGTAATCACTTTTAATAGATTAAAGAGGAAGAGCCTCTAGAGTCCGAGGTATAAACATTCGTATAGAATGCTATAAGGTATGTGGTTTGCAGTTTCTGGTGAAACACGAAAGCAGCTTACCGTCATGCATGAAGATTAGCAAATTTGCCTTTGCCATTATTCTCGCCCGCGGGGCGTTTGCCGCAGGAAACATGTTCATCGGCGCCGAAACAGATGTGTCGAGTAGCTCTCGTCTCTTGGCTGCTTTCTTATCTGAGACTGCCAACTCTGCTGGTAATGAGCCTTGCTCGCCCGGCGCTGCGGCGACGATTTGGTCCATTAATTCTGCTGCCGCTTCTTCCGCATCCTTCCAGTACTTGCTCTGTGCTGCGGCGGGAAATGATGTCGGCCATGGTACTCCTAAGGAGCGAGGGTCAAAGACATTGCAATTTTCTAGGCCAGGTACAGAGCGAGAGATAGCCTCTCTTAAGAATTCGAAGTTCTCTTGCTTCGACTCCGTCTGAAAGGAGATCCCAACTGGGTCAAATGAACAAGTGATGGGCCGCATGTTGGAATGTTGAAGGATGATTGATATTTGATTAAAGTAAACTAGGTGGGGAGGATATGATCTTGAGGAATGGGTAGCTCTTATACMCCCTCTAGCACCTTCATCAACTGTGATACGCGCCTCGTCCTTTGCTAGACGGGATTTGGACCGAAGGAGTCAACACTGTTTGATGATCAGCCGCCTTAGGAAGAGACGCCTACGCGTCTGATGAGCGTCTCCGCAACATGGCATCATGCGTGATTTGGCTGCATATCCTCTTGGCTGGTTATGGCCTGCAACCTTCGGGCGTTGGCAGAGTGTGCTCGAGACGCGCTCCACATAACTAAATAACCCATACACTGCTAGATCGACCAACGATCTTTCCTTTTCTCAGTGGAGTGTTGATCATCAGGGATCATTATAGAACTTTGGCTACGACGTAAGTGAGCAACGTCAAGGTCTAGACTTTATCTAAAGTCGGGGGGTATAGGGTGCTCCTAGTCAAGGGGTTGGCCCCTTGACTGGCAATCAACTGCGATACCCTGCTATTTTGGTTAGAATACTAGAAACACCGTTGAATTACTTGCATGGCTGAGTGGATCGTAGAAGTGCCAGGCTTACCGACTTAGTGTATATACCATCGCGTAAGCCGTTAGGCCGTTACCGAGTGTTGTGGGTCTAGCTACAACGTTATCAAGCAGCAACGATCCTCTCATCACCATAGTAAACCCGAGGTATACTCCGGACCCTTGAATGGGGGCGAAATGCATGCCTGAAACCTGCTAGTGAATTTATGGTATGTTTAAATCTGGCGGATCTATGCACCAGCTCTTGATGCACCCAATGAAGGCTATGGGTTGGAGCGCATGGGTAAACGATGGATGCTTTTAATCATACCTACGTAGAGGGGGGGGGCCAATAGGTGACGAATCCATTCGTCTTTGATGCTGCAAGTTCCTAGGGATCCGGGTGCTCGTATGTCTCATCTTACTTCTATAAGCTAACAGTTTTATCTCGTGGTTCTCAAACGAGCTTATTAATATCTAGGTAGGTAGGTATCAGTATAGCTATAGAGCACATGATCCCAGACTGTTACATTTTATGTAGGTAATGCAGTGGATTCCGCGTATCTCGCGGAACAGGTGATTATGAACTATTAACGAGACGTAATGACATGCGATCTCCTAGTGACCAATGGATAAGACAACTTTGATATTACTACCGGTAGGGCTTTCCAACGGGGGGTGTGGGGCTACTTGGTCGGCCCCTAGCTCCCGTTGTGGGGCCGTGTAGGTGGTAACACCCGTGCAGCCCGGACAGGGATTGTCTTAGGGGTCGCAGATCAGTACAGGCCTAGTGTCTAGGAAACCTCCGCCTCCGATTTCCTTTTCCATAACGCGTCACATTTGCTTTGTGTTGCTCGTCTACTGTGGCCTGGTATTAGGTATCAACTGTAGCTTACCTGGTATTAGCTAATTTTGGTTCCGACGCGGTTTATCATCTCTCGTGGCATACTTGCATCGAATTACATGTGGTTGGTAACGCAATCCAGGAATAATTGCATTGCAGATCAGCCACCCCTACCTGCAGCTTTACGTGAATCCTTCTGAATTAAAATAAGCTCACCCTAAGTGCCTAGACAGCCGGGGAAAACCCCGTTCGAGAACGTCTGTCCGTAGTACCATGCATTAGTATGTACGAATACATTCCGATAAACTAAAGCGATGTAACAGGGGCATCATTCCAAATCCTGCCATGCCTCAGTAAAATCCCGAATGGTAAACCCATGTCATAGGCATGGTGCGTGGGGTGTAAATAGCTACCTACCTAGGTAGTTAATACGTTAGATGTTGTGATCTAATATCCGTGACCATTTCCATTCAGTCTTAACCGCCTAGGCCTTGGTTGGCGTGTCACCTAGACTATAGGAGGGTATCCTCTAGCGTGCAAGTCCTCAACACAGGACTTAGTTCACTTCTATTGTGTGAGTATAACGTCTAAATAAGCTTATATTCATGCTAGAGTGAGGTTTGAGGCTGAGTAATGCATAGGCTATTTAATGTTCTGGTCTCTACCTAGTAGGTACGTAATGTAGATATGCAAATGATTCGATAGGATCTAACTCCGATCAGATCGGGACCCCCGCTGTGTTCCCATTTCCCCCCTCGGATCCCCACTCGTAATATCTACCTATGTTCGCAGGACACACTTTACTGCATATTTCGTCTCCATCGTGAGCAATGTGTTTTACATTCAAAGTCAACTAACTAACTACGAAGTAACAAAGGTAAGATAGAAGGATTACTAGAACAACAATGACCAATCACATGCTTCCTGTTTGAATCTGGACCTTCTTTAGCATGTGATTGACTAGGTGTCCTGCTTCCGAGCTCGGTTATGCTTAAGTGAAGATTCTTCGCCTGGCGCGCCCTTTTTTTTTTATATACCAAGTCCTATATCAGAGAGCCCTGACTTACTGGTGGTCCGGGCCGTATTCCTTCTAAGAGTGGGGTCGTATGGTTCAAATCTCTCGCAGTTATCATGGCGGCCGTCTTCCCTAGCCGACCTTCGGGCTAATCCGTTAGCTACCCGAGTCCCCTCCAAGATCCAAATTCGTTGTTTGTTTGGTTACTTCGCCTCTCCGATACATACTTTTAGAAATAGAACGCTGCGGTTACCGAGAGGAATCAATTAGTGGTATGGTTCGGTGAGTGTCTCTTTCCAAACCTCTAACCTAGCTTTACGAATTCTCACCATGCTTCATGGCGGGGCACTCTCTCTTCTCATTCCATACTTGGCAATCCCAACACTAGCATATGGCCGATTAGCGCGGTACGATAATGGAGCTCTCCACAGGAAACCCATAACCCATCGGTTACTCGCAGTTCCTTTCTTTACCTAAGGCCCACTCCTTCGCGTTTTCTCTATCCCATCTTATTCGTATAATCATATTCCCGGTGACCTCCGAAAATAGCGCTCCCTTCATAGTCACATCGCCCACCTGGACAGGGAAAGGCGATTATCTTCGTGGCATCAGCCGAGCCTTTCTGCATGGTTTGGATTCTCGTCTGATGATTCTCAAGATAGCTACCACGGAACACAGCTTTTAACCCCTGTTTCTTTGACTGATCACCTTGGCGGCATGTGCACCGGCTCCCCTGCTCCAAGATATGCGAGTTTCCCAACCTTGCTTGCTTTCCTTGGCTCTTACTGACCTCCTTTCAGACCAGTATTGGAAAGCGTCTGAGTCACTCTTGATGCCTCTGGACCTTCTACCCATATGACTTGTTATGACGCAAGGATCGCACATTCATCATGTTGTGTCATGTAGTCGTGTTGGTTCTGTTTATGTTATTATAGATTTTAAGAGAGTATTCGAAGCGACCTCCCTTGCCCAAGCTCTTTCTCTGAAACGCGGACAAACTTGCGTACTTCCTCGTAAATCCTTTCTTCGTACTTCATTTCACCTCGGTAGAACCAACAGCCTTCACCTCTCCTGGAGATGGTAGGTATGGAACGTGTTAATAATGCATGCAGACTTGCTTCTGCCATATTCATCTGCTCGGGTTTCGTAATGATCGGAGGATTGGTAAATACTGTAGGTTGGGTTGCGATAATCGAGCATCTTTCGTCGTCCTTTCCGGAATATCGACCCCGACTACTTTTTAAACTTCGTGTCGTCTCTCGATCAGCTCACCGGCATTTTCGACGTCGTTAAAATTCAGGGCCGCCATCTGGGTCGCATTCATGGACGCCTCCAATACCACCACACTCATCCACTTCGTTGGGCCATCCAATTTACGGTATAGTCAGGTACCTGACTGGCGCCAGCCAGGCGGTTCCTACGGGTTTTCCGACCCGTCATGCAGGATACTAGTCAGGTACGAGGGGTGGATCGAGATTGAATCTGACTCAGCGTCCCCCTTGAAAAGCAGTCTATAGCGAATTGCCGTATGGTTGCTGTACGGTTGAGTCATTCCTGAAGCATAAGCGAATGCCGAACCGACAACGATCAAGCATTGGAAGCATCTCATGCGCATCCGGGAATTTTTGAAAATAGCCCAAGCCTATGGAATGCAAGTCCTTCAAAAATGTAACGTCGAGATCCTCTTTGGCTCACCGAAGACCCCAAATTACCTCTCCCTTTCCCCTAAGTCCTAGGACTAAGCTTTTAGACCTTGCAAGACAGTGCGGTCAGGATACAGATATATGACGCGCATCTGATGTATCGGCTGCGTTGGAGAGAAAAGCGACGAACTTGCATTTCTAATCTTAGGTACCTATAACGAGGATTTCCAAGAGATGGCATCGTACAGGAGATCAACCCATAGCCTGAGCGAACGAAATGACCAAGCAGAATGTAGACTCCCGTTATAGGGGTTTTCGAGCTACGTTACCGCATATTTATTCACTCAAATTGAATGAGTGAATATGATATTCACTTTGTGGGTTTAGAGCAGCCCCTTGTGTAACGTTATTCGCTTCTTCAGCCTGCTGCTTCACACAGAGGGTGTTATTAAGATAGCACGGTTTATACAATCCGCACACCGCGTCGCTATCTTCAAGTATTATGAGTCAATAAAGAGCCGAAAGAGCTAAGAGAGACAAGATAGTTTGGAGACAATGACGGTGAACATACATGAAATCGCAGAAGCAATATCCTCACATATCAGGCTTATTAGAGATATATTTCTAGTGCGATTATAAATGGCCTATATACTATGGCTGATCGACGTGACTGTACGCTCGATATTTAAATCTACCAAACTATACACAATTCAAAAATCGAGGCTACATGGTACACAACGAAAGGAAATTTCTGAAGGCCAAGCACCTCGCTCTTTCTCCTAGTACCTACCTATCTAGCAGTTTCATGATTTTCATACGTTCAAGAAAATAGTGGATATGCTCAAGTTAGATAATATATAAATGAGGGTATACTGGAAATAGCTTATGCCTACTACACAAAGTACCTGAGGTACATAATGAGACGCTCGAATGATGAAAAGGGGGAGCGAAATTATGAAATGCAATAAAGAGATATGCATTTATCAATGTTGTTGAATCGGATAAATGGACTTTAATATTCCGATATTCTGCCGTGGAGCTGCTTACATAAGTGCCTGCAACCTTTACGTATCGCGCGCTCTCTTAGTTTCAAGCCAAGACTTTTATCGTTCGTCGCCTCGCAACAAGCTTAATTTTCCAACGGAGGGTCGACCATCTTCATTACTTTGCTGCGTCTGCAACTTTTATCATCGACGACTTTCCATCAACCCCACGACCGCAGACGCGGACGACGCAGTCGAAATGCCTGTCGTAAAGGGAGGAGTGTGGACCAACATCGAGGATGAAATCCTCAAAGTCTCCGTCTCCAAATACGGTCTGAACCAGTGGGCGCGTGTCTCGTCATTGCTGCCGCGAAAGACTCCCAAGCAATGCAAGGCGCGATGGAACGAATGGCTCGACCCCAGCATCAAGAAGATTGAATGGAGCAAGGAAGAAGACGAGAAGCTGCTTCACCTGGCCAAGTTGATGCCAACACAATGGCGAACCATCGCTCCCATTGTCGGCCGTACCGCGAACCAGTGCTTGGAGCGCTACCAGAAGCTCCTCGACGAAGCCGAGCAACGAGAGTCAGCTGGACTAGGCCTGACCGGCCCCGAAGGTGGCGAGACCCAAGCACCTACCGCCGACGATGTGCGAAGACTGCGACCGGGCGAAGTCGACCCAGATCCCGAGAGCAAACCCGCGAAGCCTGATACAATCGACCTCGATGAAGATGAAAAAGAGATGTTGAGCGAGGCGCGTGCTCGCTTGGCGAATACGCAAGGAAAGAAGGCAAAGCGAAAAGCTCGAGAACGCCAGCAAGAGGAATCGCGTCGGCTCGCTGCCTTGCAGAAGCGCCGTGAGCTGAAAACTGCTGGTATTAACATTAAGGTGGTGACACGCAAGAAGGGACAGATGGACTACAATGCCGACATCCCGTTCGAGAAAGCGCCAGCCCAAGGCTTCTACGATACCGCAGACGAGCAGACGCGAAACGAGAAACAACGGGCATCGTTCGACCCTCGAAAACAGCAGCTCGCGAGTAAGCGTAAGGGTGAACAAGATGACGAGACTGACAGGAAGAGACGGAAGAATGACAAAGATGCMCCTTCAGCTTCCATGCAAGCCGCTCTGAAGGCTGGTCAAATGCAAAAGATACGAGAGGCGGAGCAGAGCAGTAAGAGACGAGCGCTTGTTCTTCCATCTCCCCAAGTCAGTGATGGCGAGCTGGAGGATATCGTGAAGATGGGCATGATGGGTGAGCGAGCGAATATGCTTGCTCAGGCCAGCGAAAACGATGCCACTAGAGGACTGGTGAACACGTACTCCACCCTAAACTCGCAAACGCCGATCAGAACGCCTATGGCTCCCCCGCAGGAAGACCGAGTTGCCAACGAGATCAGAAACATCCGGGCTCTTACGGAGAATCAGTCGGCACTCCTCGGAGGAGAGAATGCCGACCTCCAAGTAGGGACCGGTTCAACGGGATTTGAAGGGGCTGCTCCTCGACAACAAGTAATGTCGACGCCTAACCCCCTCGCTACGCCTCTTCGAGCCGGCATGAATGGAGTTGGTGCTACACCACGAAGACCTGGCCAAACACCACTACGGACCCCTCGAGACAACTTTGCGCTCAATGCGGGAGATGGAGGGGAGATGTCTATGGTTGGGGGAGCAGCTAATGACATGCGACTTCGGGATTTATCAATGAAGCATCAGCTCAAGCAAGGCCTTGCTTCCCTACCGAAACCGAAGGAAACCGAATGGGAACTTGAGATACCCGAAGACCAGCAAGAAGCCATGGTAACGGATGAACAAGAAGAAGACGCCGAGGTCCGGGATCAACGAGAGCGAGCCATCAGAGAAGCCCAGGAGCAACTAGAGCGGAAGAGACGGACTCAAGTCATGCAGAAAGAATTGCCCCGACCCGAATTTGTCAATTTAGACGCCCTTATACAACAAGCATCTGCGATATCCGACCCAATAGAAGCACAAGTCGCTAAGGAGGCCGCCCTGCTTATCGCGAATGACGCTGTAAAATTCCCTGTACCGGGCTCGAAACCAAGCGTGGGGCCCATGCATCTCCAACAGATCGATGACGCCTCACTGGCTGAAGCGCGCCTGCAGATCCTCATGGAGGTCAAGGATAAGCCCAAACCCGAAGAAATCCAGGTAACTTGGGAACGAGAGGGCAGCAATGCCCTTCTCCTCGGCCTAGGCTGCTACGAAGATGATGACGAAGAGGAACAGGTCGCGGCTATGAAAGCAGCTTTCGAGGTAAGCACCATATCATAATCTCCAGTTTATTCACAGTATTTCGTTCTTTAGACTAACAATTATCTCTAGGCAGTACAAGAATCCACAATGGCGACTGTGGAGAAGTGTGCAAAACTCGAAAAGAAGCTCACCCTTCACCTAGGAGGGTACCAACAGCGAGCCAAGACGCTCCGCTCGAAGATGGGCGAGGCGTACGGGGCTTACGAGAAGGCCAAGTTCGCCCTTAGCGCTTTTAGGACGTTGGCTATATCAGAGGACATAGCCGCCAGGAGCCGGCTGGAGGCGCTTAGAGAGGAAGTTGGTTATGTTAGCCGCAGGGAGCGCGAGGCGCAGGAGGCGTATCGCCAAACCAAGGAGGAGCTCGATGCGTTGGCGGACAGCGTCAATGGTTACCACTAATTTCATCGTCATCATCGGGACTGGGGAGGTCGGAGCATAAAGACTGTATACTATCGATGCATTGCTGTACACTACTGATCACATAAAACAGCAACTAGGTAGAGGAAGGCCGGATCACTCAAGATGGTATAGCTTTGATTTAGTAAAGGATACCTAGAATGACAATTGTAGCCTAGTATTAAATGCCCCTAACAATGGAAGGGCTCAAAAGACAAGAAATTAGAACGCCGTTTTAATCAAATGCTAGGACATGAGACCACAAATGCAAAAATATTCTTCCCATCACCATCCCCTTTTTCTCGCCGTTCCGCATGTTACGCATAGTTTCTTCAATCATTACCTTCCACCCAACTCTCCGATTCTACTTCCGACCCCCAAGCCTCGGCAGCTTAACAGGCAATATCAGAAGCACGCTAACGGCCGCAAACCCAACTAGGAACAAAAAGGTGAGGCGGACGGCGGACTCGTAGCTCGCCACAACCTGGTCCTTCAGCGGGCCATCCGGCAGCGCGACGACCTCCTCGACGCTCTCGCGCACCTTCTCCACCACCGCCTTCTTCCAGGCCTCGCCCTCGCCGACGGGCGGCACCACGTTCTGCATCAGGTACCGCAGCAGCGCGTTCTGCAGCACGAGCGACGAGAAGGCGACGCCGAGGACGCTGCCCAGCGCGCGCCAGAGAACAAGGGTGGAGGTCACGACCGCCTGCTCGCGGTGCTCGCTGGCGGCTAGCACCGCGATAAACGTCCCCGGGAACTGGAACCCCTGGCCTATGGACGCCGGGATCTGGCATAAAAGGTACGCGAAGACGGGCCAGCCGCGGCGCATGGAGGCTAGCAGTGCGGTGCCCAGCAGGTAGAAGAGCGTGCCGAGTGTTAGCGGCCATTTTAGACGCCGCGTGTAGGAAATGAGGAACCCGGTTAGTGTCCCCGTCGTGCCGGTCGTGAGGACGGGGATCACGAGGTATAGGCCGGATTTGGTGGCGCTGGTTAGGAGGACGGCTTGGAAGAAGAGGGGACTGGTTGGTTGATGGTTAGCTAGGGTCTTTCCTTTCTTTGACTTATAAAGATAAGGTATTCTCTCAAATGTCTATAATTGAGATGTCTGGCATCCATGGTAGTTCGTTTCCTCCTTCTTCCTCTCGTTTTCATATTTCAAGTAGCTTTAAAGGCAAGTAATATCCGACAAGGAAACGAGGACTTACGTATTAAACAAGATAGCGTTAACGAGGAAGGCGGCGATGAAGTTGGAGAAGATAATATTGGCCCTCGGCGAGCTGTGTAACAGAATTAAGGGCATGATGGGTCGCTCATGCTTCGATTCAACGTAGAGACATGTCGGAAAGCAAATGCCGAAAATGACGAGCGACGCAATGATGAATGGATGTGACCCTTGTCCAATGTGTTAGTTCACGATACCCCTTTCCGTAACATTAGGGGCCAAGATGGGGTAGCATCTGGGGTACATACAAGGTAACACATTGCCCCCAAGGTTCTAAATAGCACATGTTAGCAAATTCTTTGTCAAACTAGAGTGCGTGAGTTCGAGCGTACCAGGCCTAAAATTAAAAACGTAGTGGACGTAGTCAGGAGTACGGAGCCTCGGAAATCGAATGTCTTCATGCCCTCCCGGAAGGACTGGTGCTTATCCTGCAAGCCCAGATCGCTCGGGATGCCGAAGAAAGCCACAACGAAACACATGACGATGGGAAACACTTGTATCCCGAACTCCCAGCGCCACCCAAGACTATCCGCCATGAGTCCGCCTAGAGCAGCTCCCAAAGCGGAAGCTAGCCCGTAGACAACATTGATGTAGCTCTGATACGAACCCCGACGCCTTTATTTTGGTCAGCATTTCTTCACGTCCAGCAACTTTATTTCTCCTATCGGTGCATATATGTTTAATAGGCGGAATTTTAAGGGGGACTTACTCAATTGGCACCAAATCACTTATTATAATACTTCCCATTCCCAGAACCCCACCAGCTCCCAAGCCACACGCGGCCCTCGCAAGGATGAAGCTCGTCATGCTCTGTGCAAGCGCGCACCACAGCGTCGCGAGGGCGAAAATAACCGTCATGGCCAGGTACGGCAGCTTCCTCCCGACGGTGTCGGACAGGCGGCCAATGACGGGCTGGAAGGCGGTGCTGGTAAGCAGAAACGCGGTGGACAGCCAGCTGGCACTGTTGGAGCTGCGGAAGTAGCTCGTGATGACGGGGTGGGACGACGCCATGATGGTGCCGTCGAAACATGCCACAAAGTGCGTGCACATTATGCTGAGAAACACGATGTAGAACCGTCGTCTGTCTGTGTCGATCAGGAACGCCGGCATCGGCTTCTGGTGCGCCACATTGCCTGCTGCTGATTCTAGGTCTGCCCCGTTCGGATCACCCCCATCGGATAGCGCTGGCGAGAGGGGCTCCTCGTAATGCCCGTTTAGGGTCGGTCGCGGTGATACGGACACGATGCTGCGCACGGTGGACGCTCGTCGCGTTTTGCTCCAGGATTGCCGGCGCCCCCGCAGCATCGAGGATTCGAACGCTTCCGGCGCGAGGGCAGATGCATTGGACGTGAAGCTGCGAGCGACCAGTAGATCTGCCTCATTGGGGTCCAGATCGTCGTCGCTCTCGCTATCATTGTATAAACCATTTCCTCGAGGGATAGCTACGGGTTCCGGTTCTTGGGTATATCTGTCCCTAGAGTCCCCTAAGAGCGCTGTCCGCTCCGTCACGGGTGCGTGATCTTGCCCGTGTGCTCGAGCACCGTTGTCATTATGCGTCATGGTCGTAATGGGCAGCTTAGTCTCAAGCTGTGCAATGCCACCAATAGGCCCCTTCCGAAATCCCAAGCTGAAGTGGGGTTCCTTAGCTCTGCTGGATCGCCGAGCTCATCTAGGACCAATAGATACCAACAGCTTCGAGGTGAAGCTCCAGCTCAGGTACGACGTAGTATAAGATAGTAAATAGTATATGTTTCTCGTCTTCTCTGCGAGAAAAAAAAAAAAAAATTTGACAAGATATCCAAAAAGCCAGACCGCTACGACGAAGAGCACCCAAGATCAATTAAATATTAACCCTCTGCATCCAGGGTGCGTATGTCGGTGAGACGGAAAGATTTGAAAAATCGCACGCCGGTGGAACTGTATGGGACTCGAAGGGGAATGTTATACTGCACGATAGGCGCTCCGCAAGGCAGCCAACCGTGGTTATTCGGTTTTACAAAAAGTGGACGGTTAGGCGAGGGTCGTTTCCAATTATGCGGGGAACCGTTCAAGCGCCTGAGGGTCCTGAATCGGGAGGGATGTCGTGTCCGCATGACCCGACCGGATTCGGCGCGGTGCCCATGGCCATGGATAGGGTTTCTACTGTATAGTCTGAGCCTCACTAACGTCTGTATAAATTGTAAATACTGGAGCGCTTAATCGAGAGATCTTACCGTAGCGCGTGGCGGTGCTTAGGTACGGCCATGGACTTTTCGCCCAACCTTTTTTTCCTAATGGGGCTTCATGCCGCGGTTAGCAACATTAGATCGTGATAATCGTGATACTCAGCCTACCTTTTTCGTTTCTTTTTCAATGGAAATTAAATTTGCCCACGAAGCACAAGGTTATTCAATTCCCGGACTGAGTTACGTTGGAAATAGGTATTTCCTCGCAGTAACCCCCTTCGCGAACAAGTGCTGAGATGCGGCTTATCAAGATGTAAATATGAGAGGTAGTCTCGATGTCTAGCGTGCGAAAATGCGAATCATACAGATGGATTCATGTGCACCTACGTTGCTATGATAAGATGCTGCATGCAGTTACAATGATGACACCCCTTTCTAGTGCGATATGGACACAGCCTCTTCCAAACTCCAGACCCTCCTAGTCTACAGGGTGATGAAGAATCTTAGACGTCGACGTCCTTGGATCTTGCCTGGGAGGCACCACATAATACACCTGCACCGGTAATTCCACCATCATGGCATGGGCTCAATGAAACCCTCACCGGAGCATCATCCCCGAACTCGGTATGAATAATCGAGTCTAGGAATTTTTGACAGTCTGCCAAGTAATCCTGGAAATGTACGATGCACCCTCCGGTGTATCCAACAATCAGGTTTACCTGGGGCCCCTTTTCCAGTTCAGTCGTGTGGTTGTTCGTCTTATCTTGAAGTGACTCTCGGAAGGGAATATCCCCCGCACACGCCAGGAGTCCAACGACAGCCGCTGCGATAATGCCGGCAGCCCTGACTTCAATAGCCTTGGAGATCTTATATAGTACCAGCGCGATTTCCTCCGTCCATCGAAAAGGGGCTTTGGCAGTCGACTCTGGAAATTCAGCCTCGAGCTTCTTTAGGAGCGCCGCTGCATCTGGTGGCCGGAAATGACTAAGAAAAGTCGTCGTGAGGCCAAACCGTGTTGTCAGCTTATGGGGTAAGATGTCTGGGACGATATTCAAATGCTGCTCAAGGTAATCTAATAACATCAGGCGTCCAAGTTCGCCCAGGTACCGTCCTGATGTCATATATTCGAGTGGTTGGAAGCCTGGTGCTTCGCCTTCGGCATCGAGCCTGGCGTCCCACTTGTTGACTAAACCGAACTTTCGTAAGGGCGGTGCTGTTCCGTTGATACTCCACTCCGTATTAACAGCAATCTTCAAGTCGTCAGTTGAATCCCCATTCAGGACCTTGACCTTCTCCGGTTGCTTGTCTTTGTGGAGGATGCTCCTCTTAAGGGGTATTGTGGCGTTGCTGCCTGTACCACAAATAAGCCCCATGGCCGCTTTATTGGTACTATCCTCCTTAGACTGGTATATGAAGGACACCAACGTCGCAACTGCGTCATTCAAAATGGCTGCGACCTTTATAGGAGGTAAATCCGGTGTCTTCGACTTCTCGTAGCCATTTATTAAATGAGTTCCAAGGTGTAAGCGTGATGTAATGGCAAACCCCTTACCCATCGCCATAAGCGTCGCGTCGGCTAAAGTGTTTTGGACCATTGGAAAACTGAATGTAACGCCCATAGGAAGCTCTTGATCGCGAGGCAGGCTGAACTTTTCGCATCCTTCTCGTACAACCTCCGCAATGCAGCTCCCGATCCATTTGAATAATGAATCGGCATTCTCGTTTTTGAGGACATCCAGGATTGGCCACGACTTCTCAAGAACTCGCCGAATGTTAGACGGCGACTCTACATCCGAATCGTCTGGTTTTCCATTGACTCCATTGCCATTTATGCCGTTTTCGCTATTTGCGCCAATTTCATTACCTAACAACTCAATGAAACCGACTCTCAAGTTAGTACCACCGCTGCTAGATGTTAGCTCAAGCCACAAGAGTACCAAACTGCATTAGACGCATACATATCAATAGCGAGATATCTAGATGGAAAGTTAGCTTAGTGAAAATAAGATGCGCAGTATTTCATGAATGACGATTCTCGGCACTCAATTGATAACGGTGAATGGCAAAGTCCGAGGCAACATACCGTCCTTTTTCTCTCCCGGCGGTGGGCCGTAGTATGGACTCAGATATCGGGGTCGGGAGGAATTGATTTAACGAGTTGGCGGATAAATGTTGAAATGTCCGGCATAATTCATGGGAGAGCGCGTGCGCCGTCGCATCGTCAATGGACAGAGGCTCGAGGAACTCTTCAATGTCAGACTTCATGATTGCGTTTATTGTTTCCGCCGTAGGCTCTCTCTATCCTACCTAGATAGGCTGCCTAGATATTTGTATAAGTTGTGGAATGGTAAGTGAAGTATGTAGTTCAGCGGCCAGGCAATGACATCGGTGTCATATCTGCGATGAGACGTGGTATTTGGAATGGGCGGTTAGATTGGTTGGCAGTTGTGTTAGGTACGTTCTTGGCCAAGCGCCACAGGTAGATTATGGTGTTGTCGAGGTAATATGACAATCAATTTCGGAATATGAACCATAAACGTCTTTTTCAAGTAGATATAACTACTTCTCAAGAAGGTATGTGTAGATGTATATATGTTTGTTGGTGGATTCAGAGAGTCTTGATCGTAGATGGCAAGAGTCAGAGCGAACTGCCGAATCAGCGGCTCTAGATTTCTCGAAACGTTACAGTTGCAGGGATATCGATTGGGTACCGAGGTAGGTATGTGGGTAGCAGGGTGGTCCGCAGGTATGGAAGGGATGGTGGAAGTATGCACTCTGATAAATATAGGTGAAGCAATAATATCGAAACATCAGGCAATTGCTCCCTCCTATTGCCTCTTATTACCTCCTAAGTCACCTTAAACAGGTAAGTGAATGGTAACGTTGAACGGCGATTCACCCTGAATCGACCCTGACTGGACCTGAATGGTGTGGGTTCCCAGGTCGAGCGTCGAGTCCCATGCCCAGTCAGAAGCTCGTAATCGCTATGATGTGGTGGAGAGGTCTTAGGTAGGTACATGTAGTGGGTTGAAGGCCGGGAAGTACTTCGTATCATGTAGTGAAGTGGGCTGGTGGGCTTGTGGTAGGCTTGTGGTGGGCTTGTGAGGTGGGTTGCCCAGGTCTGTTCTGGTTGCCTTGATTCTTCAGCCACATGCGCCCCACGTTCCCAGATACAGCCCCTGATAGAGAACCAAGGGGCGCCTGACCCGTTGAAGTTTTAGTGGTTGCAATCGCGCCATCCCTGCACMCCCTGCCGTAACCCTGTCGTACCATGAACCTTATGCACTGAGCCAGCTTGTTACATGAAGCTACCGTAGGAGGCTCTTCGGGAAAGTGGTCCCCTCGCTCAATCCAGTCCCGTGCCCAACGTTGGTCACGATGGAACCCCTTCCGCTACTGATTCACCACTGATTAATCATCGATTATCGATTACCATAGTGACAACTTCATTCCCGGCATCATTTCTTACGGGGGCTCTTTTTTTCTCTCTATTCTAAGTGACATGTACATATTGTTGAACACATCGATATAATTCACGCTCTTATCAGACGCTTCCTAATATCAGACCGGACGAACGAGATGGCTGCCCAGATCAGCCTCCCGATAATGGAGGAAAAACGACCGATGCGAACCCGCGCGCGACGCCGACATCGACCGCTCCTGGTAATAACTCTTATCGCCATAGTCCTCTATGCTCTATACAGTCTTAGTGATGTATCAGCGTACTCCGCTCTTTTCGTCCCAGAGACCTTCCAATCACACCTATCATCAACGACCGACAAGCCCATATCGGCAGCTGGAGAGCTAGTTCCGCTAGAGGCACATATTATGAGCAAGTGTCCTGATGCCAGGGACTGTCTAAAGGACTTGGTCCTCCCGGCCATGATGCGCGTGTACGACAAAGTCAACTTCACCTTATCGTACATCGGCACGCCGACCGAAAATGATGGCGTTGATTGTAAACACGGACCGGGTGAATGCATGGGAAACATCATCGAGCTCTGCGCGCATCATTTATACCCGGATCCCAAGATCTATCTCGGATTTACCATGTGCTTGACGAAAGATTACAAATCGATCCCGCAACGGGAGCTGGTGGAGGACTGCGCGCTTGAACACGCGATTGATTTTGAAGAGCTGAACAAATGCGCTACTAAGGATAACGGAGCTTTTGGTTTAAGTATGCTAAGGGAGAGCGTGCAGAGAACCGCTGACGTATGTTACACACCATTTTACAGAAACTGACATGTCGAAAGACGCTTCTGACTAATTTCTCTAGGCGGGTGTTACAAAGAGCTGCACGGTCCGACTGAACGAAGAAGTATATTGCATCAGAGACGGGGGACAATGGACGAATTGTCCCACCGGGCCGGGTGTTAACGACCTCGTCATTGCGGTTGAGAAGCTGCACCGGACTTCTTGAGAGGTTCAAATATTTCCGCCCACAAATCCGATGCTTCGCCCAGTGTGTAGCTTAGCGAAATACTATCCATACCAGTCTCGTCGTCCCCTGACATAGATTCAAGCTGTTCGATGATGCCATCTAATCCAATCGCCTTCCCGATCGACTGAGTAGAAGTCGCCTCTAGCATGACGTGTACAACGTGGATGTGGAAATGGTAGTAGGTTGGGTGGTAATGGCAGAACAGCTTCAACTGATCAGTATCGATCTGCGGATATGTCTTAACCGTGGCGTCTATGAGTTTGGCTTTCATATGTCTAAGCCAGGGAATATGTTTCTTCTTGAGGTCTCGCAGGCTCCAGATATCGCGTCGCTCCACTATGCCCAGCAGATGTAACGCTTCGATGGTCTTCCGGTCCCAGTGCAAATTTGGCAGCATTAGGAACCCCTCATCCCCGTCTCGTCCCAGTGGCGTCCTGTAGATGACGTCCTCGACTTCTTTTCGTCCTTCAATAATATTGAAAATCCAGTTCAACCGACCTTCCTCTCGGTTCAGTTGCATGTACGGCCGCACCTTTTCGCGATAGATCTCAGGCGTCTCTGTAACGAAGCGATAGCCTTGTCTGCTGTGCTTTTTGATGTGCTTCTCCGTGCAGGGACAGATCAGATCGACTTTGAAGTCGGCGAACTTGTCGTTTTCATTTTCCTTGAGAATCGGTCCGCCCGAGGCTAGAAACCAAGAGTAGATGTCATTATTTCCCAAGTTTGTGATGCTGCGTAGATTTGTGGGCAAGATGGAAAGGTATTCTTCTGCGTCGGGAAAGGGGGCACGTTCAAATATTAGGAGCGCGGGTTGTGAGTCGATCTGTCCATATAATGTGATACGTCGTCCTGCCTCATCTTTTTACGTTCTGTCAGCTCTTATGTTCTACATCAAGTTTGCTATCATCAGACAGATCTCGAGGATATTCATACGCAAGACATCTACTATCATTTCATACCTTGATTCAGCACCCGTTCAAATTGGAACTTGGGAATTAGCGCCTCTGCGCGACGCTTGCTTTCTTCGGTAGCCATGGCCAAGTACTGATCTAGGTATCGCAGCGTACTACCAAGTGAGGATATGAAAACTTGCGTAATGTTCCCTGCTTCTAGGTTCTCGTAAAGGCGCTAAGCTGAAAGGTTGGCAAGAAAAGTTCCGTTGTCACGTTGTCACCGCCGTTTATCGACAGCTCCTTATCGAAGCTACCCCTCCTCAGTCGGGTCCCTGCAGAATCGGACCCAACCCCGCGGACCGTACCCCTGGAGATTTATGGGTCTTGGGGGGCATTCATTCCGAAGTCTAGCAGCTGGCTAACTCGTAACCTCGAGCATGGCCAATTTTAAAAAAGTTGAGGAAAGCGGTCTTAACCCCTTTACTAACTTATTTAAGACGCCCAGGGACTCTAGTCCCTTGTTCGCCAACAAAATCAAAGACCATACACTGTCTAGCGTCGGTACATACTCCAGCTCCGTCTCTCATTCGGCCCGGAACTACGCCGAAGAAAATATAATAGTCGGAATGTCTAAGAGTCTATTGCTCCCGGTCCTCTCACCTGGAAAATATCTCAAAAATTAAGGACAGGGTCAGATCAAAATGATATTTGAGTCGAAAAGGAAAGACTCATGGATTCCCGAAAAGTAATAAGATCTACAATCCGAGCAATATCTCGTTGACCTTCCGCCCTCCGGGGTTGGGATGGCATGAGGCGCAGGATTGAGCGCAATGGAGGATCCCGGTAGCAAGACAGTTAATGTTCAGATATTGTAATGTTGGACGTGGGCTAGACCTTGGCATTTTACCCTTTTTAGTCTCGGTATAGTTCAAAAGTCTCATCGCCCATGCAATTGACAGAAGTGGCATCCGAAAGCGGAGCCGCGATACAGCTATGGATGGAGAGGCAGGATATTAATCACTCACGTACGGAGCGGTGTCGAAAACTGCGTGTAAGAGGGTATCCCAACATTTTCACCATGAACCAATGCAGGCTTTAAAATACGAGCTCCAAATATGTACAGCCTCAACGACGTGCATGTTACCGAAGGGGGCGGTGCTCTGTAATATACCGGCATAATGGCACCTCGCTTATTAGATCGCCTTGAGATTTTGGTTGGAATTCTGGTTCACCATGAACAAAGTCGAGTTTTTTATATGTACAATAACCCTTTTCATTTTTGGAGAACGTCATTGCACTAGAATACGAGAACTCACTGAAGGAAGGGATCATCACTTTCCCTATATCTCTCTAAGATCCTGGACTAACGGCCGGAAACATAGTGCAATGAACGTATGGACGCCTCTTTTCCCTCGTCCGAATATTTCGAACCGCTTGTAAATCCTTCACTCGTACACACTTATCTCATGAAACTTCATATCTTCTGAGACAAATCATGTCAGTCATCTACAGCTGAACTTAACTGGAAAGGAGAAGAAGGTAGAATAGGACTTTAAACCCATGTCATATATTAGACTGTTATGAGTAATGTTGACTAAAGATGGTATAAGAAACATGATGAATGAGCTTTAGGTTAATAAATCATCATAATATACTAACATCCCCTTAGGTAGGTATGAGATACAGATCCCAAACCTAAATAATTCCCACAGAGTTGTATTGGTTTAATATGTAATGCATCCTCTTATTCCATACATTCAACCATACGAGCGCTTCGGAGCAGCGCTTCGGTTTCATTGCACATACCCGAAGACAGTTCTACTTAATTAGATCTCAAGAAATGAAAACTCAGTCTCACCTATGACAACAACATGATACAGTATAAATCCTATATAGACTGAAATGGGACTTTCAGTTACTAGTTTGATGTACCTTTTCTAAATATTACTGCTTGCGTAACATCAAAGCTTTTGGGGATATCTTTGCCATTGCAAGTCACACTGATGCAGATGGCTTCAGCTTTCTAACAAATTAAAAGGACGCGTATAATCAGTCAGATGATCTGCTGATGCTATATCCTCCATGTGCCAAGGAGTATTGTAACAATATCAGAGAAGACGTCCTGTAAGAAGCCGCCACCAATCAAATATATCTCACAACTCCATACACTGCACGTATACCTGGCCACTGAGAGCTGCCTATTCCGTAGCGTATTCACATTATCAACACTTATGGATGTCTCTCAATGCTGTGAGACGTAGCACAGCATAGCCGCTACACTGCAGTAGACGTGTCACCGTCCATGATGACCGTTGCATCTGCAACTCTAATAAGCACTATTCCTTTATTTTGCATGCACATATAACCCGGGGAAAGAATATCAAGCCGAGTTGAGTCTCTTTATAATTGGTTAAGGCTCGTACCCATGCGTTGAGTCCAACCACCTCCCTTGAACTCCGCGCTTCGAAAATAAGCCCTTGTAAGTAGGCACCTAGATAAACAGGGCCTAGAACTCTGTGGAACGAACTGACAGGAACCCCAGCAAATCAACTTGCCACAAATCCTTTGGTATGCCTGACAGGGCTTTATAATTTTGATGGTCTATGCGTGATCTTCCTAGAATCGAGATAGAGCGAGTCTATGCCAAGGGATTAGTGAACTGTCCGGCATATATTCTTACACTTGCAGGGAGGTGGGACTCGATTGAGCAAATCGAAAAGACGACTACGGAGCGTATATGCAGTCTTATATTAAGTGGGCGGCACTTGGACTATCATTTATGGGGTTATCCAGTCGACTGAATGTATGGCTGGACTCTGACACATATTGTGGCAGCAGTGTGAGATTGGGCTTTATATTGTCTGGAGCTCGGGGTCTCGGGGTTTGCGGATGTCCGGGAGATAATGCGGGACGGCCCTCCTGCACATCATTAACCCCAGCTTATGTTAACTTCATGAACAAATAGCTAGTCGAACCTGGGAGAGCAGTTGAAGAGATGGAAAAGGTAAATCGTACAGGAGATACGATATAGAGAGCGTCGGAGGGCAACTAGTGAGTTAACTTATTGGGGGTTAGCTCATGCCATACATCCTCGTCCTTGTGTAACCTCCTTCTAAAGTCTCTCATTAGGTAGGTACCTTAGGTACTTAATCTCAACTAGGAGACGATTCATAGTTACGTAATATGTCCTGATTCAAGTATATTCCTGCATCAAGAGGTATGTCTTACCACTGCGTGGATCGAAGCACTTAATTCGAGAGTGAGAAGCGTATTCCAAATCATAACGAGGGGGGCCAACAGAGGAACAAAGTGAGCTGTCTCTAATCCTTACGTCTCCAAGAGCACTTGGTGGATCAACACATCGGAAAATTAGCCCATAGTGTTGTCATTGCTCCCCCTATTTCCAGACTTCGCGTGTTCTTGGCAGCGGGAGTGCTGGAGCCAGATGGGCTTGAGCATGGAAAATATCCACATGAATTCCCCATCATCGCTGAAATAGTTTCGAGATTCAATTCCAAGATATCTGCTATATCTTCCTTGCTAACTAAGGTCGTCAAAAGGTGATGCAGGGTCTCGMCCCGCCGCGAATAGCCAGCCAGTGATGGGAGAAGCGGGGCCCCAGTGTCTTGACGGTGACATGATACCTGAACGACCCTCTCGAAGAGTAAACATAGACGGCAGCATATCCGCATCGTCAGCGGTAGGCAAGTAGTAAACTACCGCATAGCTTGAACCATTGTTAATATTACGGCAAGGTGCTCCTTGACGGCTCTTCATGCGCGTCCCCCGCCAGAACGGAATCACTCCTACACTTTAAATTGGTTAAATCTATAATTGTAATAAATCATAAGCCGCATGTGAGACACAATGAGATTGATATTCCGAGCTGACAGGGTTCGATTACCTTTAATTGTAAGTTTAGGTGTAAAGAATACAAATACTTCAAAATTCGGGGCCGGGTTGTAAAAGTATCCCGAAACGGGGCTTCGCCCGGCTGTGGGTACGGCCGCGTACACGGAACCAGGCATTAATTAAAAAAAGGGGTCAGCATTAACGGATGCCTAACCTCACTAATTATGCTGCCTACCTTCATCCATTGATAAATAACAACATTGCGTCCTGTCCGTTGAATGTGTCTTCATCGCCATTAACAAMCCAGCCGATCCAAGCTTTGAAACCTAACCCACTCAATTACACAATCTCGCTAACATGGCACAGTCATACCAAGATGGTTCCTGCAAGCTGTCTTCGCTAGATCAGCTGATGCCGAGGATATACAGCACCATGTTTCTGGTCTACGAAACAGATCAATTTGAAAGCGCCGTGAGGACGCTGAACGAGGGCTTAGCCAAGGCCACCTCCGTCCTTCCGTTTCTCAGGGGCTCCGTTCACAAGTCGGACGACCCGCGCAACCAGTTGACGCTATCATGGTCGTCCCAGGACCCGCCGCCAACTGTGGTCGAGACTCCCGCTCCAGAGTCCCTACCAAGTTTCGAGCAACTGAAACAGGACAACGGGCCGTTATCGGTCTTCCAGGACGCCCTCGCCCCTGTGCCGGCGCTCATCAACTACCAGGTGCCGGGAACGCGGGTCCCGGTCTTCGTGATTGGAGTTACGCGCATCCAAGGGGGATTGATCATGTCTCTGTGCGCTCACCATGTTGTCGTGGACGGGGCGGGAATGGGCATGTTCCTTAAGCTCTGGGGCGACTGCATCAGAGGGGAGCCAAACGGCGCTGGTGGCAAAGCACCATTCGATGCCGGGGAAGTCAACCACAGGGAGTCCTGGCTACGGGAGGCTAGCGGTTTCTCCAAAAACGAGCCGAAAGCCACGCTTGAGGAGCTTCTCCGCCAACATCCGGAATTCTCCCTTCGATCAATCCCATCGTCTGTGCCGGCCACTGTCCCCAGCCAACCAGCCAAGTACGCCGCTAAGATCTTTGCCTTTTCAAGCGCCAAGTTACAGGAGGCCAAACAGGCCATAAGCGGCTCGGTCCCGGCCAAGGCTCTAACGATCAACAACGTACTAGGCGCTGCCCTCTGGCTTTCCATCACGCGTATCCGGCTTGAACGCATGCGCCGCAACGGCCTCGCACCTGCGGCAGACTCTACCACGAAGCTTGGCTTCGCCATCAATGCGCGCTCGAGGCTGGGACCTGCTGTATCGAAGAAGTCGTTCTTAGGCAACGTGACCATGCTCAAGGTCGTCGAGTTCCCGGCTACCAAGCTGAAGAGCATCGCCGGGAACGCCCTGGCCAGCCCTGCTGCTGACCTACCGCTCATGGAACCGGTTATTAGCGCCATGGCCGACGCGACGGCCGCAGTGACACCGACCCACGTCAGCGAGATGATAGCGTTTGCGGACCGCATTGGCGACTTCGAGGAGACCGGGCCCGGGTGGAACTCTTTCCACTTGGATCTGTCTTACACAAGCTGGGCGAACCTAGGGATGTACGATGCGGACTTCGGGCCGAGTTTAGGGGGMAAGCCGCGATTCGTTAGGATCCCGTATATGCCTTATATTGATGGCATGGTGCTTGCCCTACCGAGACGTGGACCGGTGGATGGTGAGACCGTGGAGAGAATCGAGATTGCTATTATGCTGAACGAGCAAGATATGCGGGCGTTGGAGGAGGACGAGATATTGCGAAGCTGGAGCGTTTGACGTGGCTTAGTGTCGACTTCGTGGGTGGACCGGTGCCATTCCCACAGTCCCTGTGTAGCGGAGGCTTCTCATATAAGACTATATCGGCCCTGGAGGTCCCCATAGAATATATGATATTCAATCCTGTGCGTAACAATGACATCCATCCTGTCGGCTATCGGTGTCTATCATTTTCAGATGAATCGTGACAAGCTTACTATGTATCCTGAAGGGTTAGACTTCGGGATATTCTCTGAGGTATACGGTAGGATCTAGACGCCTTTTAAGCTTTTAGTATGTTGTCTAGACACTCGTCTATAATCCATGGTTCGTCAGTGTGCTACAGGGTCGCTGATAGATTATTGGATTGGCTCTCACAAATACGTGCTGCACACATTGGAAACGCGTTTGAATGGTAACCAGTGCAAGATTTCAGAGGTTTTCTCTGGGAATATCCTAAGTCTTCCTGGGGATGAGATGGCTTGCTCCCATTATCCTCTTATCAGAACACCTCGCTTCTCTCTCAGCAGTCTTAGCTATTCAAACATATAATCATTCACACATCGGTCTTTTGTCCAAACCTGATTCATTCAGTGCCGTCCAGGGAATCATTTTGGTCAACCGTAATTGAAACCGAGCCACTCCATCCAATCCATTTTGTAGCACGCCCCCGAAACGTAGTCGCAAACGCCCAACACCAATCCCATATCTACACCATAATAAAATAGACACGTTGCGTATTTACAAGGCCAAACCCGTGCCGTCGCCCGTCCATCGGTATAATGCCAAAAGCTCTCGTCGGCGCTGATGCTGCTCACCGAGATCTTCAGGTACACGACCACGGACTTGGGCGAGGGCACTACGCATTACCTTGCTGAAGTTGCGCTGCGGACGTGTTAGCTCGATTTAATGAGTACTAAAATATTTATCTAAGTGACTTACCTGATACTCAGTGTTTAGTGTAACAACACAGGCTTCATGTGCGCGAATGATAGTTTCGCAAGCGCGGACGACGCTGGCCGAAGCCTCAAGCTGTAGCTTATCGGCAATGAGTAGCAATAGGAAAGACCCCTGTAAGAGGTAGATTCCGAAGAAGAAGGGCATGAACTCGAGACCTGGGTCATACTCCAGAATATTGCTGATGGCCTCTGCGGCGGATACGGCGTGACCAGTAGCAGTGATGAAGCCTTGTGATGAGATCCACAAATCGTTGTCGTCGAGGAGATTGATGGGATCCCATTTGCCGGTGAGGAGTATATGTAGTACGTGCATGACATGTGTGCCGTAAGACATGACGATGCGAGTTTGAATGTCGGACTCAGTCATGCGCGAAGAGCTCGTATGAACGGATCGTCCCGACGGCGAACCGATCTGATCCAACTCGGAAGGCATCTCCAAGGTAGCAGACTGCTCGTTCTTGTCTTCAGAGGAATTAAAGTGTCTTTGCTCGAATTTCTTTAGGCTCTGCTCATATGCTTCAAGGTGGCGTACAATCTCAGCTTGTTGGTCGTCCCATTCCCTAGCCGAGCGGAACCCGATGCCGAATCGGGGGKGATTGCGTGCATGATGAAGGTCAACGATCTCACCCAAGATAGTCATCAATGGTAAGAAGTAACCGAAAATGCTGTGGCCAGTACACTCAAAGTGTGGTCCACGTACCCGACCCCCGTCAGATCCCGATTGCTCTGATAAAGCCGGGTCTGTTGGGTGCGAATTGAAGTTTCCGTTTTGCCATTCAGTGTCATCCATGGGTTGGAGAAGACCTTCGCATTCGATATCCAGAAGGAACAGGGGTCTGTTGTAGCACAGAGCTAGGTGGCGGTCTACGATGTAGGTGAGCCACCATATGCGCCTTCGCTCCTCCCGTTCCTCTTCGCTGACAGTTCCCGGAGGAACACTGTTACCAAGCCCATCCTCTGTCTCACCATCGGCATCAACTTCATTGCCATTGTTACCTTGTACCATCGAAGGTGCACTAGGTGGGAGTTCTCGGCCGAGTTTTAACTCTCTCGCAAGGGACCACGCGGCGTTCCACCACCGCAGACTAGCGCCCTTGTATTCGCTTGCGGAAACTACTGTAGCTAGGTGGATGTAAGTGACGACGTCGTCTAGTGTCCCCGCGGCACCGAAAGCTCCAGATTCTCCACTCAGATTTTCCATGCTCATGGAGCCTGGGAGGGCAACCCCTAGTCCCCCCAGGGCAACACCATCTATAACCGGGCTAGAAACTGGCGACGCCTCCCCAGATGGTGTGTGAATTAATGGTTTAAGCAAGCTCACCGTGAGTTCGAGCAGCTTCTGGCAGATCTTACCCCTTGCAGAGGGGACACTGGTCAAAAATGGAGCATCGCTTGTCTGTGCCGCCACCCAAAGCATGCTTGCCAATAGCGCCGGTTGGCATTGGCGAGGCTTGCTAGGATGCAAGAACGATCGTTTCCGGAAGACGAAGCCGAGAACGTAAGGCGACATTGGGTGAGCGTGAGCGGAAGACGAGCTAGCGAAGTATAAATCGATCAAGTCGCAAGCGAGAGAAACAGGAATGATATTTCCAAGATGGGGTATCAGAGGGTTGAGGACGGGATATCTTAGCTGGTGGTGATAGTTATTCTGGGGAATATGGGATTGGAATTGCGGAGGAGGCGAAGACATTGACATCCATCCTCCAGGCGAGGTCGGCTCTCCGCCTATAGGATATGCACTGAGAGGACTGGTACCTATTCGGAATGTTGGTTGAGCGTTGGCGGAGTAGTTGGTTGGACTCTGAGTCTGCAGTGCGTAGGGAATCTCAGGATAATTTGAAGAGAGATTACCCTGGTTAGAGCCATATGCGTTATGCGCGGCTCCGCCCATCAAATGACCCATTCCTTGCCTGTCGTATGGGTTTTGAACATTCCCATACCCATTAAGATCTAATGAGGTAGGACTGTCAAGTTGGTCCCTATCCATAGCTCCTGGGTGCCCTGTCAAATGTGGCTGGKGGGAGCTCAACTCTGCTAAGCTATCAAGGCTCCCTGTCCTTTGGCTGCGCTGGATAGCGTCCTCGTTGATGTCGTTAAGCACCTTGTCACTAGAGTTTGCTTGTTGTTCCGGCTTCACGGAAGAAGCACTGTCCGTTTGTGGTTCTGAAGAGGGCTCGTTATCGTCATTTTGGCTTGGAGACTTCTGGCCGTTCTGAGCAGCAGCGGCGGCGGCAGCTTGAGCAGCGGCTTGCTGTGCGAGATCCTTGCGGGAGGCTTTGCCTCGCTTCTTTCGTTCTCGAATATACTCACAGCCCAGACCAAATTCTGACTCTATTAGTACCTTGATTCAGTCCTGGGAAGTCTCTATAGGTAGTCACCAACCTATGCAATGGGCGCAAGGGTGCTGTCCATCACACTTGGTCCTGAGCTGGTTGCATTGGTCGCAAGCCCTGCTGATTCTTCTTCTAATCGGGCCAGCTGCTCCTGTAGCTCTTGTGCTTGGTCCGCCATAAGGGTGTTGTCGGTGCTTTGGCTGCGGTGCTCGAGCTAGATGTGGTGCGTGAACTCCTACGTGCTGCTGGAGGTGTTGGAGCGTATACTGCGATCCGTGGCCGAAAGTGTCCAGGCCAGCTGCGTGGAGGTGACTCCCAGGTACATGAGCATTCGACAGCAATGTATTAGAAGGCAATGCATGGTACGGTGAAAACCGTTGGAGTGGGTTAGACAACATATTCGAGTAATCCGTGGTTGCGATTTAACTCGATATGTCTGAAGTAGAAAAAAACAATGGTTTAGCGACGATCTCGTCTAACCTTGTGTATCATAAACGATAGGCAACTTCGAACGAGTGCAGGCAGTTGGGTGAAGCATGAGCGCGTCTAAACTGCAAGGGAATCCGACTTGTATCGAGGAGTGCGAGATAGCTTAAGCTATATGCTTGTCGAGGAGCGGTTGTATCTTGCAGCTCTTGGCAGAGCGTAGCCCTTCTAGACAGCGGCACTTGGACGGACCGAAAACCTTTTCACTGTGGAGATCTGGAGGCATGAGCATGACATTATATTCAACAGCATAAGGGACCCCAAAATAGTCAAGAGGGATCGCCACGGTTGTTTAGGGACGGCACTCGTTTGTAGAGAGGTACGAACGTCAAAGCATGTGGCGGGGTCGGAGTGTACGAGGACAGCGAATCGACAACGGGTCGAGTACAGGGGKGTAGGAAGATTGAAGATGAACATACAGAATATGATGGACGTGTATCACAGCACCGTTGTGAATTAGACTCTCTACCACTTTACTCAGACCCCTAGTAATAGTAGTAGTCTTAAGTAATGGACCACCAGAGAATTCGGAAGGACGGTGGACTAAAGGAAGATAGAAAAGGTCTGGTCTAACCAAGACAATCTCTGTTTAGGTCTGGAGTACTCTGCTTGACGAGGGCAAATAAAGCCTGCGTCCTTGGCATGCAGGTAGAGAGAGGTTCCTGCTTGCCTCTGTGGTTTCGATTGGAGAATGCGCGCCCCTTCTCATCGGGGCAATATCGACAAGCGCACGTAGATTGACGATGTAATATACAACGGCGGAACAGGTTCAAGGTGATGGAGTGATGGGATGGGGGATGTGAGATGTGAACTCTGGTTGTTCCAGTAGTGACCCTTCCCAGAGGAATCTCTCCCCTCGGGCTTTTCTGTTATATGACCCGCTTTCTCACTTGAGCGAACGACATGGAGCTGGCTGGGTCGCAGAGGGAGAGCGCAGGGGTCAATAATGACATACAGACGACGGTACTTCACATAAGAAAACACATAAATTCGGGCGACTAGGTCACTAGGACCGACTAGGCTACGGGCCTGTGGGTGGGAGAGATTTTGGGTCAGGAATAACAACCTAGAACAGGGCACACTAATTCAACGAGGCCCACAGCGGTGTGAATCCTTGGAATAAGTGAATGACCTCTTCAGATCTTCGAAGGCGCTGAAAGAACGAGTATAATAGGGTACGACCAGCACATTGCAGATGTCAGTTGGGTGAGATGCACTGTTAGGAATGACAGGGTAGGTAGCAGCGTGCTGCTGTAGTGTAGCCTCGTCTCCATACAGCTCGTGCATTTGCAGAGAAGCCACTCGCTTGTGAAAAGGCACGACGTAAAGGATAGCCCACTCTCCGTCGCTATTAGGGCCGTCTACACTGGAGTATCGGAGATGGTGGAGGGGACGAAGCGCAAGTGACAGCCAAGGATGTGTCATAACTGGACTGTGCCATCCCTGATACCCCAGCTGCCCAGTCAGTACCATGCTTGGCAAGTATGGAGACCCGCGAACTTCCCCAAGCCGGGCGGAACGCAGCTTCATATTCGGCCAGGGTGTCGCCGAATGGCTCCTGCCAATTTTCAGCATAGTTTTTGCTGATAACCAGAGAGGTACATCTTCCAATGGGTTGAATTTTCCTTTTCTTTCGCTGAGATGGCCTCCTTGGTTTCATCTTCGCTGATATTATTATTATTCAGACGGCACACACTAGCCGGCCAGACGGCCAGCTCGTGTCCCTGCACACATGTTGATACCTTGTCGACGCCCCATGCTCGCCGGGTTCTTCACCTCGCTGAAGCCGTCTCCTGGGTGGTAGGTACTTCGGAACAGACAACACTTTACACCTGCATGAGTTCTCCCTAGGGTTTTCATCTCATGTTGCAAAATGTCTGGAATTGTAGATCATGATCAGTGGTTCCTCCCTTTCTTTCCCCGCGATCTGTCTAGTTGGGATGAAGGATCGTACGGGGGGATGGTATGATGACCCCTCGGTCTGCCGGTATCCTCATAGATTGGTCCGCCCATACTCACAAGACCATAACGAGTAATCGGTGGCCAACTTGGAGCACCAGATTAGGGGTCCATAGCGGTGATGCTTTAAGTTTGGCGGTTCAGGGCCCTCTGGATGCCGTTGTCAAAGGTCACGTAGGGTTGCAACGGGCGACATGGTAGTTGGTGCCAATCCTGTCTAGATGCGGTTCGTTGATGAAGGTTCCCAAAATGTCATAAGCTTAAAGTTGGTTGAAATGCAGAAATTGGTGGCCTGAAAAAAAAAAAAAAAAAAAAAGTGGCAGCCCCCCTAGCATTGGCCGATGCACACAGTATACAGCACGGAAGGCGGAGATTGGCTTCTAGCGGGCGGTCGTGACTTCCAAGGTTGCCACTGAACTTTAATAATTAAGCGCGGCTTTAGCGACTGGAAAGCGCTGTACGCTGCACGACGTCTGCTACCTAAACTTTTTCAGGCGCATCCCACCATTTCTCATTTCTTCTCACACTGTGCCTGGGAAGGAGGTAATCTTCGGATCTTATTTCTTAATTACTCCTTCAAGTAAAAGTGAGACTCCGTCCTCACATGATCGTGGTCTCTGATTACTACAGCTTCCAGCACATTGACTTCGTTTGCTATCTCTCCTAAGTATCAACTAGGTACTTTCCACGAAAATCCTATTCCCTTTCGGAATAAGGGGGACCTACATTTTCTTATTCAGGGTATTGAAGATTTAAATCGCAACGCAGTGAGCCTTGATGTCAATATGTCGTCCATGGGGCGAGCGGCCGCCGTACGAAGGCACGGTACGTGTTACGTGCCGAGATCGTGTAAACCAGGGTCATCAGTGATATCCCGGAGTTAGGGGTCTCCCGTAACCCAACTTCACTCTTTAATGCTTGTTCTGATAGTACATCTAAGATGGACTGCAGGGTCATTCATATCGCGACCCATCTCAGACCTGTCATCCAAGACATGCTTCTTGCATCAAGCGCCAATCTGGGCAGGCCGCAGCCACTCAGGTAATGCGGGCCTACTCCGTCCACAGTTCTTAGTCGACGAGTGTTAACGGCCGAAATAGGGACGAGCCGTGACGGAGGCGGACCCCTATAACTTACCACATGTTCGAGAAACGAAACGCCCCATTGGATTTCCCCAACATTAGCTAAGTCTATCCCGTATTTGCCTCCTTCATGTAAGCGTCAAACTGCAGGTAGTCCTGCCTCTCATGACATTTACAATTCATCTCAATGGAAGCCCTCACGGGCAGACCATTTACCGGCTGTACCCCAGACAGGAATATGAAGCCTTGCTATCCCCCAAGGCATTTCAAACACACGGGCAAGGCCATGCCATCTTGGCTTATCGAAATGGAATTCTATGTCTCAAGTTGAAGTGGCGATGTATTGTTCTAGGCAGAGACGCTGTTGCACCGTATTGAACCACTAACTCACAACAATATACCACAGCACGACTTTAAGTTTGACGGCACTTGGGATTCCCGGAAGTCCTCTGATTGAACATTACTATGCATTGCCAGGCACTACACCCTCGCTTGTGAGACACAACATCTCGTACTATTCATGTGGCCATGTTCATGTTCGAGTTCGTACTCCAGGCCGTCTTAAGCTAGTCGGGCAGAGCGGCATGGTATCCAAGCTCGTTTAATTTCTCTACCAGTCTTCTATACGCAGTGGGTGTTCTTGGCACGTCATAATGGCTTGCTTCGTTTACCTATGCAGTACATTGTACCATGCATCTGGAGACGACTGATGCTTGCTGTTTATGCGTGACGCAGGGAAAAATGCAGCTTGCCTTGTGCGCAACGGTCCTGATGTTTCCGGTGTCTATTGCTGCAGGCCTTCTTTTCTGTCATCGCGTTTGCATCGAGCCTGGTACTGGAACGCGGCTCAGAAAGGATTGAAACTAAAACATCCTACAACTACAGCATTCGACAAGGGGCTCTGTACTCAAGTCACATCGTGACAAGCTACCATACTAGTTGCTGACTAGGTCCCTAGTTGGCAAGCTGGATAGTCGAGCCGGAACTCGGCCACCCCAGTCATCAACGGTGATCGGACCGAACTTCCCACTAGCACAACAAAACTGCACGAAATCATCGCAACCAACTCCTATTGGTGGCTTTTCAGCGACACCCTAGGGACATTAATGCCCTCTATTAATTCCACGAACCAATTGACGCTACGGTACTTTAAAGAAATTCATATGTAGCGAGAGTGTAGTCCTACATAGTATGCACTTTACCAAACAGACGCCCTATGGTGACTTAACAAATTCCCCAGAATGCTAATAAATGGACATGCGCGTTTAGGATACTAAATACAACTCAAACCAGATCGAAGCCTTGGCCTATCTCCAACTCGTGGGATTGACATTACTGAGGGGAGAGGGAGGGAGAAAGAGCTGCACCTCATCGCCAGAGGCGCGCGTCATAGGTACTTGACATAATACCTGGAAACACCCGGGGGGCACTTTTGTATACCCACGCTTAAGCTAGCCGACATGTGGCTTCGGCACGTGTCTCGAACGCTGCAGCTGCATACATTCGTCTCCCGCGTCAAACAAAAACCGACGAAATGTGCCCTCTTATTATCAACCCGAAAGTTCAATTCACAGGCGCGAGTACTCCTTACTGGGAGAAGATGAGTTTCGGCATCAAGAATATCAATCGCAATCCATGTCGAGGGTACCCAGAATCCAGCGTGACAGTGCTGTCGGAGCTAAGGGGAAAAATATCCGACTGGCTACTTGGACTAGGAGGTTATCCGGGGGAGGGAGACACTACTGTAGGAACTTAACTCGCAGTTACAACTACGACAACAAAACCTTGGGCGGCTCCCACGAAACAAGACTCTTCCAACTACATAGTGCGACGTTGACTTGCGATCATGAACTTCTTCGAAGCATGGATGCATGGCTAGGAAGACTCCACCGGTCGGTAGTTAAAAAATCGCCTACGCTAGGTACTTAAAATCCGCGCTCCCCAGCTGGGAAGTTCTCGTAAGTATTCCCGTGCCAAGATATCTAGGGTACGATCCAACGGACGCTGCAATTTGAAATGCTGGAATTGAAAACGGAACGAGGACCGACTTTCCACCAACGTTGAGCTGGGACCTCCTCCATACTGGAAGGTCAGGCAGGATTGGAATGGGCTTCGCTCTCCTTTGTTGAGACGAAATGGCATTATCTGTGTCAAGACATCGCAACATTTTGGCGTCGGTCTCCATTACGTTTATCTAGCAGCCGCCCAAATATTCGGCGCCTATTCTGCTGGAGATGTATTTGGCGCTGCATGCTACACGGAACCTACGGGAAACAACTACAACCCGCTTCGCACGCGCTGCATCTGCAGGTCCAAGGTCTAGGCTATTTTGTCATGAGCTTCAAATTTACGCCAGCCTGGCCGCTGGCTCCTGAACAGCCCCTCGATGCAGGGCTGTATAAGCGCGAGTGACGGGATGTCGGAAGAGAGGCCACTAGGTTACGAGTAACCTATATTGTTCCTGAGTTTCCAGTCTGTACTGGCACTAAGGAAACCTGGTTCAGGAATCTGCTAACGCAATATTGGTGATAAGATTAGATTATATCGAATATCAAGAGCACCATGTAACTCGACGACAGACCTAGTCTCATGTTATGTTACCTCTCTTATTACCATCGCGGCTTCTTTCCCGTGGCAATCAGGTCGGGAGAAAGGAGGGAAATAGATTATTTCCACGTGCCGGACTCCTTTTGGGGGTTGGTTGGGGTAGATATTGCTACTGCAGAGTTGGGTTGCAGTCAGTACATATGCATTCCATCTGAATGACAGCTGCATCTAAACAAGAATGGATTCATCGTAGGAATGTCTCGTAGAACATCGTGGACATACTACAGCGTGTCATACCATCTCCTCCGCTTTTTACTCCCAGCTTTCTCCAAGGGACCGGAAAACTCAACCTCAAGATCTACAACACCGGAGCCATACGTGCCACCCAAAGGCCGTTACAGGAAGTGATGAGCGAACCCTTGAGTGGTCTAGATTAAAGATAAACATCCTTATGCGTTTCAGTGATACATGTGTCGACCCCTGTTACCCCGTCCCATGCTACGTAGATGTAGTCAAACAGCATGACTCGCGGGCAGGCATTACGAGATAGAATATAGTGAAGTCTAGCAAGCCGTCCGAATACACACTACCAGCTCTAACCAAAATAGTCAACGTAGGTGCCTGCATCAGTGCCAGCCATTTGACCTGTCATGTCCAGGTCGCCCCAGATCGTGCAGGTAAGACATGGTATGCTTGCAGGCACCCATAAGGCTTAAAGCTCCCGATGTTCCGTTCGGTATTGGGGGGAGACGGGAATTTTTCGAGAGCTATGCCAGCGTCTCTCGAGAATAGATCTTCAGCGGAATGCTACCCCAGAAATGGGCGGGCCTACTCCCAATTCAGACAGTGCCTCCGAGGGGTTACCATTGGGTTACCATTCGGCAGACTGCGATCTGGGGTAGACGCCCTGCAAGCACAGAGATTTGCGTTCCAACGCACCAGAAGCCGTACGCGCTAGATCCAGATATCCGAGTTCCTTGCAGATCGAGGCACCAGCATCACCAGCATCTGGCGAACCGTCGTCGCTGGTCCCGGAGTGATCCTCCACTTCTCTACCCGGAGTCGTGCTCGCTCCGGTAGACAAGACTGTTACGGACATGCTGTGATGCATCCCGACGATACATCCCTTTCAAGCAAAGATTTGCGCTACGTGGTTGTACTACGGCACGAGAAGAGTCTTGGCTGCCTTTATTGGGTCGACTTCGGAGTCATCCAGATTTCATACCAAAAAAAAGTACCGGCAGCACCGTCTCAGCTACCCTCGGTCAATGTACGTCAACAGGGCTTGAGCTATGCCGGCGAACACTGGCAGACCGAGGTTGTATACCTAAGCGAAACCCGGCAGTCGAGCACACCCCTTCCCTGCCAGAGAAGCCTCTATCCGTGGTCATGTGAGCAACAGAACCTCGTTTCTCACGTCTGTCATGACGCCTATATCTCCAGCACACGGAATCCATTGTCGTCATTATCGCTCCATGTCACCGGTCAACGTACCTAAGTCATCCGTTCGGATATCCAAGTTGAGTCACGGGAACCGCCCATTAAGTCCTAGCCACCAACTTACCTTGATTTCTGGATATTCCAAGCATTTTCAACCTCAATGCCGCTTCATCCCATCTTTTACGCGTGATCTGCGCCACTAGCCCTTTCCCCCATACACTCGAATGATGAACACGCCAGATCTACACGGAGAGCCAGAACTACCCCAGGATCTTCTCTCTTCTCCAAGCTCACCCTATGTCCATACTCACCTAAATGGGTCGAGACTGCTTGAGGCGTAACGTAATAAATGAAGCGTGAATCTAGACTAGCAGTGGTAATAAATAAAGTTGCCATCGCCACACCAACATTACTCACCCAATGCCACACCACAACGGCTGATCTTTTTTCCATTGAGCGACTTGCATTATCTAGATCGTCTGAACTCCTGGAGTTTTTTTTTCTCTTCTTCCAAACCTTCCAAATAGGACGTTGAATGTGTCGCAGATCGTAGAATCCGGGTGCCTATCATGGCATAATCGGATGAGACTTGCCAATAGGTCCCCCCTACTGGACACGTTCAAAGAAGCTTTCCCCCCTCCACATGTTGTGGTCCACACGGGTCCCATCGTCTGATCTTCGCGGGAAAATCTGGGGGTGGATCTCTTGACTTGTCTCGGAATTTTTTTTTCGTGCCTCTCTTGGGGCTTCTTGGTTTTCTTGGTATTGCTTGTCGCTTTAGGGATCCCCTCTAAAGCGTGAGAACGTCAATTCCGTCATTGGAACCTTGTGAAACCGAAAATCAATCTGCTCGTGATATGCACGTGAATTTTAGGCAGGGAAAGATGTGCGTCTCATGTGGCGTGGGAGATATTAGCCTGGTTACCCCTTTTTCCTATTCTCCTAGCCCCCTATTCCCCGTACAAGGAGCATAAGTCTAGTATCCTCGAATACCATAAAACTTCGTCCGAAACCTTGGATTCTAGAAACACATGAATTAAACCTGGGACTGGTCATCCCTTCAATTATTTCTTGAATCTTGATCTTTAATTTTGATTTACCGGGTGGCCTGGCGGCCTGGACCATCTCGCTCATAACGCACGGCATATAGGGGTTCACCCTGAAGGACCCTTGAGTCTATAGGTCATTCGCAGATTTCCTCTTGCAACTAAACTTACACCTATCTTTTAGCTCCTCTCTCCATTGCACCTAGAGGCGCGATATTTTCCCCATAGTGCTCTCACGAACTTTATGATATCCTGATCTGATAACCTACGTTCTCCATGTATTGGGGTGAGGTTGTCAATCCAAGATATCACTCCTTCATAAAAGTTTCACAGAATAAAAGGAACAGAATGATAGCTTATAAGGCGGGAGTGGAGCGAGTCTCTCGATGAAATGGGAGTTTATGTGAGACTGGGGTTCCGGAGCTAAGCAAACCACGTTGCTGGACATTGTCTGAATAGATGCCGCATGTATGGGCCTCTGGCCACTTGAATAATATGGCATCAGCTGATAAGCATCTACCCAGGGATTTCGACGATAGCTCGACTGGAAATGATTGTGGTGGGCACCACGCCCCTTTTCGTACGGTGCTAGATACCTGGGTAGGTACCTATACCTATTAGAATCAACCAAGGCCGTCCTATGACAATCCCTAATTGATCTATTCGATATCATTTATTTGATTCCAAGACTCAAACCCATTTTGTTAACCGTAATAACTGAGTGAGAGCATTTCTGAGATGAGGCATAAAGTCATTATATACAGCGTACCGCCCCGGTACCCCTGAACCCAATTGCCCTCCTTTTATGAATTCCTATCACCTCACTCCAAATTTTCATATAACCTAATACGCTAGCCCAAAGAATCGTTCCATTACTAGAACATATACATTCGACGCAACTCCGTTACTATTCCAGATTCCCAAGGTCCCATCCTTCCATCGAAGACAGGTTGTTGAGACCGTCGAAATTGAAATCCATAGGAGCTAGTGATCGCCCAGAACTATTCGCCGGGGAATTCGACGTGAATATAAACATAGATGGATCCGACACATTTGCCCCCGAAGGAGCGTTTCCCATGCTCCACGCATCAAAACTCGATTGCCAGTTCACGCCATCTTTAAGATACCAGTCCTGGCCATCGACCGCGTAGACAGAATTCGGAGCCTGGCTCCGTCTTGCGTTCTGAGGTGACTGGTTAGGCCTGGCACTGCTTTGAATTGGGCTGAAATTCTGTGGATAGTTGAGGACGGTTTGTGCTGTTGGCGGCTGCTGCCAATCCGGACGATCTAATGAACCCGCCTCTAGAGATGCTTGATTGCCTAACATGGTCACGTTGTCCATTACTTGTGGGGGGATTTGCCCATCGGGTCGGAAGCTAGCCGGTGACGAAGCAATAGTTTTCATCATTTCAGGAGACACAGTTGACCCTGAACCGATTATCGGAGATGCAACCGAAGCTGGTGGAGAAGTACGATTTGAAGAGCCATGCTCAAATTTCGCTGGTGGTGAAGCCGAGTGCGTAGACGAGGGCGAGGGAGATATGGTCATGTGTGCTCGAGGTGAAGGGACATCGGACGTTTTGAAAGTGCCCCATTTTTCATCCGTACGTCGTAAAACATGAGATGCTTCTTCGGGAAGCTCCACGTTCCACTTACGAGCGAGGACACTGATTATGCTGAGGGTCCGTCGCCCGCAAAGCCAGTCCTCTGCAATCTCTTCCAGATGTTTCACTCCATGAATAATGTCCCTCTTCGCGGTCTTCTCGGGAAGGTTGAGTATATGTATCGTACAAGCGGAATGTAACATATAAACTGCAATGTTACATATTTGCCTTAAGTTGTAAAGCTTCTTATACAGTCGCATCAGTTTGGAGATGGCGCCTGCATTTGCTGTACATATTCTCCGCGGAGATACATGAGATGGCAAAGGAGATGCAGCTGGAGAGTATTTGAGAAAAGGTCGGAAAAGGTGGATATATTGGAGATGGAAAAACATGCTATAATTGGTCAGTGGTGATTGTCATTGGTGGTTGTCATTGGGGTTATGGAACACGACTTACTGCATGAGAATGACATTGGGCAGCTGGCCCTCCTTCGGTTCAAGCTCCTTGGGCAACTCTTTTCGCCAGTCCTCAAGTCGCCGGTGTAGTTCACTAAGCTTTTTTAATTCGACTGACTTGCCACTTGATCTTCCTATATGGTTTGGGTGATAGAAGAATAAGAGGAGATCACTACTAATTTCACACAATTTGGACAGCTGTAGACCAATTGTGCGAGTTCGTGATGGCTGCTTGGCTGACTCATCAAAGCCACTGTCGGTATAAGGACACCAGGAGTCGGCATCTTCGTCCGGGAAAACGTCGTACTTCGGAACGCTGTAGGAATTTTTCGGTAGTTGTGGAAGCCGGCCTAGATAATTCGACCAGCACTTGTCGAACAAGAAGCAGCCCCAGAAAGTGACCCTCCGCGCATCGATCTCTTGCTCGTCCAGATTGTCGTACTCACTCCTGATGCCGCCAATGTCTAAGTTGAGCCCTATGTCTTGTGCCATCCTAAAACTCATACCACTATAAACCCMCCCCTTAGCTTCCCGGCCACAGCCGGCTTCTCTAACGGACATTAGAGCCAATGCTTGAACCGTTGTCAATCGGGGCTTTTCGTATTCATCGTTATCGACAATTAGCCTCTTAGCCTCAGCGAAGAAATGATCTCCTTTGGTCCAGCTGTCTCCGGCCGTTGCGTAAGCGCATGCCGCATCAGTGAAGTGACATCCCAGGGCGAGCATGGCATTGACCAATAACGGTGAGCAATAAGCGGTCTTGTTGCGTGAGATATTCCATCTTCCTTTCGAGAAGTCGCGATAAAACAAGGTCCGCGACAACGTGGTGAAATATGGATAATGCCAATTGAAGTACATGTTGAGGAGATGCTTGACGATTTCTCGGTCCTTAGTAACATCAGACCAGCTAGTAATAGGGTCGATATCGGCCGCGTTGGTATTCCGAAACTCGTACTCCGGGTTTGGTGCTCCATGTATATCCCAATGTATCAGATGGGACGTACCGCCGATGAAGCGCGTCGACCCATTCTCTAGTCGCAATTCACCCATCTTTCGGGCGAGGTCTCTCTCGCCCTCAATGGGCATTTCTGTAGTATAGTCGTTCTCTATCTGATCATCCTGCTCTACTCCCACACTGCCAAAATCTTCTTGTTTGAGTATCGACTCGGCAACGGTATCTAAGCTATCGCAGGTTCTGATTCTCTTGACTATCTCGGGCACGTCGTCTTCTTCTGCATTGAGTATGGCTTCGATTAGGATCTGGAGGGTGGAGTTCCGAGCCTTCATGCTGTCGATCTTCTCTCTATAGACGCCCTTCCGCCGGTGATCCGAGTTGGGGTCGTAGATGCACTCGGTGCCGTATACGCTTGCGCACGCGGCGCAACTCGGGAGAGCACCGTCGCATTTTGATTTCCTACGCCGGCAGGCGATGCAGGCGCTGAAGTCGCAAGGTCAATCTCGGTTACTGTCAAGGGGCAACTGGGGTGAGAGTCAGGGCAAGACGTACGTGCTAACGCATCGACGCTTTTGAATGGATGGATCGCCGCCCCTCCTGGACTTCTTCTTAGCGGGGGGAAGAAGGGGATCAGTGAAAGGAAGACCCGAAGTCAACGTCGTCTGTGGTCTTAAACCCGACAGATCGGGTCCGTCCATAATATTGTGTCACGACAGTGGGCTGGGTTATGTGGAACAGGATCAGAGCAGAAGTTGGCATATAAAGGAAAACGTAATGGAAAGCGCGGGTTTTTCAGGGCACATGCAAGCTAAGGATTGATAGACATGGGTGTGACAGCGATGAAAATTCCGGGGACGGCGGCAAAGTGGCGCGTGCTATCCGGCAGTTTGGGTCGATGGGAAAGCTGACCAATAGCTGTCGACGGATCTCGACGCTGACAGACTCGAGCACTTTACGGGCTCGAAGACTGGTGGGAGCAAGGTGAAGAGAAGTTTTCTACTGACAGATCTCCCCGAGAAATATACTTGGTGACAGCAGCAATGTAATAGATGATAATGGTCTTTTGTCCATTGGCCCATCAAGGCTTTCCGGCGTGGGCAACCGTGGGCAACCCGCCCTGAAAGACTGAGGCGAAGATAACAGGCTCTCGCGGATTCGATGATGAGATCATGAGGCGTGATAGGTTTAGGTTATTGAGTCCCGTTTTGCTTCATTTTGAGATGTTCCTCGTCGATGGCGCACGCTCGTCGCTCAAAGAAGCAAGTACACGATGCAGAGGATCAACGGGAATGGCGAATAGAATTGTCTTGGAGGGATGGGAAAAGATAAGGGCGCGAAAGATAAGTGGTGCAATCCACTTTGTGTCTTATGTAATCAAAAGATGGGCCAATCATCTGAGAGGCTTTTCATCTTCAATGTCATTATGACCGCTTGCTCAATCGGGCTAGACTACGCAAGCCTGGCCAGTCAATAGCGCCGGCTGCTTGCTGGGAGCTGCATCGACGAATTCGCCGGTTTCAAGGTTCCAGGTTGCTAGATGCTCAACGGTTACACCAACTGCTGTGTCCAATGCGGTGCGTCCCGGATAAAACCGTAGATTTCAAATACAAGCCCCGAAGGCGAGGGGCGAATGTGACAATGAGATACGTGACATGAAATAAATATACGAATAATAAAAAGAGATACACAGGCAGCTATGGTAAAATAGATGTAAGTACATAATGTTTGTCCTAAGGTCGAGGAACTACTACACACCTAGGTACCTAGGTAACCTATCTCTCTAAGTCGAAATACTTAGACCATCAGTAAATAAAGTCAAAGGCATTTCTCCCTTGCTCCACTTATCGCAGTTCCCCGGCCAGCCCGGGGTTTACAAACGGGACGACGTTTCTTGCAGGGAGTGGGCGCTTCTTCATGTCCGAAATCTCCACCAATAAGCCCGACAGAGTAGCAATTATTCATGTCTACCTACCTATGTAAGATAGCCGAGGACTTAGCCAATGTAGTATTGTAAAAGCCCGCTTTACATTTGCTATCTTGTTCTCATTTCCCGACTCAGTTCAAGATTGGCCATACCACACTATAAGATATAATATAGGAAACATCTATCTCAGCATTGCCTACGACTTTTAACCTTATAATAGTCGGGGAAGGTGCCGTTGACTTTATACTGGCTAGTTGTCTCTTTTAAATTCCAGCTGGAGATCTTCAAGTCATCGTTTTTGAGGTCGGCGACCTAAGTAAGGAGCCTAGAGTCAACCTCTCACTGAGTCAGTCCTTACCGAATACACCATCCAACTGGGTATGTCTTATGTGGGGTCCATTTATTATCGGAATATTAATTCGTGACTGGATAGAAATAGCTTGGTGGCAGGCAGCTGCCTACGCGTCCGTGGTGGCCGGGCGCTGGGTGGCCTTAGTGCCATCAATCCTTTCTTATTTGGGCTATGCTTCTAAGGCTTATGTTGATGCATGGGCCAGCCTTAGTAATCCTACGTGAGGTTGGTCCGGTTTCTCTCGGTCCATGGCTCAGGCCTACACATTGGAAGCTAGAAGAAACTCAGTGGCCCGCAGTGTGGGAAGAGCCTCTTGCTAATATGGACTTTCCCGTCCAGACGCCGGCGCTGCCGAGCATAGTCATGTGTACCTGAGCTCTACAAGCGAGGGGTTCAGGTGGGAAGGATTTGAAACCCCGAGATGAAACTCTCTAGAAAGACCCGACTACTATTGCTACCGCATAAGAGATATTGATAAAAGGAGAGGCCCTTTAGCTGGGGCCAATACCAATGGTCCTGCCCAGATGCCTCTTCCCAAATTCGGTTCAGAAGATATGAGAGCTTAGTGAGCTTTTGAAGGCTTGAGTGCAGAAGCCGACCTAGACAAAACGACCACTGATTCCGTCAAGCCCCACGAGTCGTTGTGCATTCGATTTTTGCTTGCTCTATCGAGGTTTGAATTCTGTGGAGCATGTTCTCTGCTAAAGGTATATGGCGTTGAATGAAAATAGACATTCAACTATCTGGCGGCTACGGTCATTTGACTTGTGCGGTGCTCCTTCTACGCCCGCTATCTCACGGATCGACACATTATAGCTCCATCAGTACTACCTTTGACATCTCCTAAACATCGAAGACCTGCTTAAAACTCAGAAAGGGAAAAGAAGATGAAGCCACCGGCCAAGTAATTTGTCTCGCGGAGGAGATATATGTCAGTGTGATTCGATTATTCAGATCTTAAATAAGCAAAGAACATGCCAGCAGAGCTTCTGTGGGCACTTGACATTCCTTTAGCCCATGCTCGTAATTGCCCCAGGAGGTAGGCAGTATGATGGATGCAAAGCTTTGAGTTTACGGATGCAAAACCTCCGGGTTTGCGACCTGAGTATCGTACCTACCGTCCCTGGGTGTCGTATATAGACCATTGTGTATGGCATTGCCGAGCATGCCCAAAGATTTCTAGGTCTAATCTTAGGTTAGGTACACAAACAATAACGTTGTTACGACGGACAACTTTAACAACTGAATATCGTTATCTCACTGTCTTGCAAATGATATCTAGCCCTATATTGGAGTGTTAGATAAGACGAATCTAGATGACAGCATTCTCACTCGGGCAACGTGGCCTATCGCTGCTTTTGATCAGGACTGCTCGGGCGCCACTCACCTTTTCTTACTCTAGCCGTCCACTCTCGAAGCTGCGCCACAGCAGATTGGGAATTGCTTCAACTCGAGCCGAGGTAGCCGAAAATCAGTCCAGGATAGGCACATAACAGCCTCCCAATCGCGTCTCTCCATCATTAATAATACTCGATGTGCCATGTCACTTATCTCGTCAGATTGGTCACTCCCATCTGTCATAATCCCGAGCGGGCTACCTGCGGCCGAGGCCAGAGGAGAGACTCTAGGTATAAGATATCTTAAGGGAGTTCCACCCTCTTCTCCTTTACCCTTCCGGTTTTGAGAATACTATTCGAGAACTGGGTATGATTCGCATTGGACTTGCACGAATTAAAGCCGAGATCTGTATTAAAGTCCGACCCCACCCCCCTACACAGGAGAGCCCCGGATGTGAATTGTGGGTCTAGACTCGGTAATATATACGAACTTCCGAGCTGACCTGAAGTTTAAACGCCGAAATCCCGAAACATAAAGAAAACGCCGTCACTCCATCGCGTAAGCCCCTTCTACCCTGATCATTGTAAGCTGCAACGAACGCCCCTAATGAATACTTCTGCTTCTGGTAGCGAGCCACAGAGGCCGGGAGAAACCGGAAAACGTGCCATCAAAGTCAACAAGGCATGTGTGCCCTGCCGTGCACGCAAGGTCAAATGCAATGCCGCCGTGACTGGCCTCCCCTGCAGCAGCTGTACCACCAGGCAGTGTGCCGAGGACTGTGTACTACCGGTTCGTAAGGGCCGGGCCAGGTTAGTTGATTACCGATATAATGGACCATGGTTCGTTAGATGCATCCACTAACGTGGATGGAGTTTATAGGAAAGTAGTACATGCTTTACCAACTCCTAACCATGTAGGTATGCTTTAGATGATTGGCATTGTCCGAACAGCTTCTGTTCCCCACCTTTTTCTTCTGCTCCTCGGCGATTCTTCAGAATTCCCACTAACAGTTGATAGACTACGGGCATCCCGGCCACAGCCAACAGTAGCCAATCGGATGGTCTCAATCGATCTAATCAATCTAATCAATCCAGCCGGCATAACCAATCAAAGCAACCTTCTACCTCCACTTCCGATCCCCTGGATTGCCAAAGCCCATGTCAGACCGAGCCAGATCTGCTCTACCTCAATATCCTAAACGATGCCGTGAAAGAAACTACGGAATCAAGTCGACATCACACCGGTTCCAATACGTCCTATCGTTTAAGGCCGGAAGGCAGTTTGACCCCTCGGAACTGCCTACCTTGGACCAAGCTACCCCAATTGGACGACATTGACAATGAATATCTTGTCAAGAAGGGTGTCTTTGATCTGCCTCCTCCGCACCACTTGTAAGCGAATGCTCTAATCATCCTCTTTGGGCCTCCGTCTTCATTCTACTCACAGGCAAAAACAATAGAGATACCCTCATTAGGACATATTTTGACCATGTCCACCCTTTTGCTCCCGTGATCAACAGAGCTGATTTCATTCGTGGCTATCAATCCGGCAACTGTTCCCTGTTCCTGCTCCGCGTCATAGTGACACCAGCCAGTCTCCATGCGCCAGCGGATTTGCTATCCGCCTGCGGGTTTGCCAGCCGCTCGGCCGCGCAAGAGTCGTTCTTCTCCAAGGCCAAGCTGCTCCATGATATTGCCGCCGAAGACGACCCGTTGTTGATGCTCCAAGGATCCATCATCTTGTCCATGGTGATTCTCGACCMCCCCGCCGATCGGGACTTTGGCTACTGGTTCCACAACGCAATTCGTCTTGCCACCAAGCTTGACCTACGCAACACGTGCGTTTCCAATTCCTAGACTGTGATGCTTGTGATGTGCATTGCAGTTACTAACTGACTACGGACTCTCCGACAGGTGTGTTCGAGAAGACAAACCTCGCAAAGTTTTGAAGTTGTACAGAAGGATCTGGTGGGCTCTCCACGTACGCCACTCTTCTCTTCACTCTGTTCTATTCTATTCTTCCTGCCTTATGCTTACTATAGCTACGTACCTAGTCTTTAGATATTTTCCATGTTTTTGTCAACACTAGCCGCTCACGACTACTGGAAACCAACACCCCAATCAAACCTAGGACGGAAGATGACTGGGAAGCGGAGGATGTCTCGGGAGGATCGTCCGGCTTGCTATCCGCGGTCACGCCTCAGCAGAAGGCCTTACCTGTCGTCCACTGCGAGCTATTTCGAATATGTGCGTGTTGGTTCTATTCTTTCTTTTTACTCTTCTCCATCTGTACCTATAAGTAATACCATAAGCATTCTAACTCTATTCAGTCGAACAGTGTTTGTCTATTGTGACAAACAAGCCAGAGCAGGATCCTCGCCAAATGATGCACCCACTCGATGCATGGCGCAAGTCTCTCGCTGCTAAGATGCACGTGGATGGAAATACTGGAACTGACGTATACTATCTGTATATACAAGTCTTGAGCTATAGGTTTGAGTGCGTCTTATGTCGTCTGATACGACGTCGCTGGCAGCAGTCCCAACATGCCAACTGGAGCGAGTGGGCAAAACAGCGTCTTAGGTCTGCTATTCTAGAGTTAGATACGATTGCCATGAGAGTGTTGACGAGTGGCACCCTTCAGGAATTCCCCGTATCTTTGTAAGTGCCGTCTATTTCTTCCTATTTTACCCTTTTTTCAGACATGCTCTATCGAACGCACCAATGGAATTAACAGTGGCACCGCCAGTGTAACTACAATAACTGCGCTGCTCGCTCTACACATCGAATCGGCCCTCGACCCGGCCGAAACAGACCTTGTTCGTTCCATGGCTCAAATATCCATCAACCAGACCATCCTTGTTCTAACCCAAGGGAAAGATATACCCGCCCTGAAAAGGGCGTTACCTATATTTGAGGAGATACTTGCCAAGAAGAATCTGTACTTGGTTCCGCCCAACACCCTGGGTCAACTACCTGCACAGTTGCAGTCACAGTCACAAGCTAACAGCACGGTGGGCGCGTACGCTTCGCCGCACACACAGGTCAGCGTAGATTCGTCTCAATTGGAGCAGTCTGATAATAATCCATCATTCGATGTGGATTTCCTAGGATTTGATTTCTTAGATGTGTCGCAGATTGGGCAACTGGATTCTACTGGTCTATATTGACATGGATTTCCCAAGAATGGGCAGCATCGAGGCACATACATTCTCTAGGACAACACCAACCATATGGGAGTCTATAGATTCACCCCTCCCTCCTATTCGCCCCTGGAACTTTCCCAATCCTCAGTTGCAATATCCAACGTGGGTCACCGCAGTAGCCATCTTGTTCATTTTCAACTAAGATGAGAAATACATGGCTAGGCAGCTCAAGTCTAACTGACCTGGGTCTTCTATCTATAAGGAATTAAAAATAAAATAAGAAAATAAGGGGGGAAGAAAGCAACCTATCTATACCATAACATTGAATCTACACTTTGCATACTTTCCATCCATTGTATCTTCTATGAAGCCCATTACGAATAGCCAATAATACTACTGCGAGGACCAGCCCCAACTAACCAACCTATTCAGCCTCCTTCTCTAACTCATTTAGCTCACCTCCAACCACGACGACGTGCCGACGATGCATCATCTCCAGCACCTTTGCTGCTTCGGAAGCATACTTGCACTTGGTGCGTATCTGCGGACCGTACTTGTAGAACAGAAACGGGAAAGGCAGGCAGCCAAGCACCAGAAACGCGGGGATGGAGCTCGCCCATTGATTTCCGAGATTCTCGTACATTTGGGTGGTGAACAGCGGAAACGCGGTGCCGAATAAGGACCGAAGCACCGAGTTGGCTGCCAGCACAGAAGCAGCATAGACGACATCTGTACACAGGTGAGCATGTGCGTTGTTGCAGAGGATCACGAAGCGGGGATCAGGACGTACAAGAGTCGATCAGATAGCTCATCAGCGAGATGAAGACCATGACAAGTCCACACGAGAAAAACATGGCGCCGATAATGGGTAGGATCCAGTGCACCGACGGATACGTCGTCCACGCAAACAAGAACAGACCAATCGGAAGGACAATAGACCCTGCCATGGCCGTACCCAGTCTAGCTTCTGGATTGACTGCGCGCCCCTCTGCCTCAGCCGCCGCGTGCAGGCGCGCGTAGCGCTTGTTATCTACGCCGGCCGCTAGTGTGGCAAGACAGACGCCAATGGCGACGCCGATAAACGGAAGTCCGGCGGTGCCCTGGTTCCAGCCTCGAGTAACTTGGAAGACGATGGGAAACCCGGCAAAGAACATGTACAGGGTTCCGTAGACGATAGAGATGTATAGCGACGTCAGCAAGACAATAGGTTCTAGGAACAGAAGGATCCAGGGGCGCGTGAAAGAGACCCAAAGCTCCTGGAAGAGTGTCTTGGGCGGCTGTCCTGCATCAAGTCGAGACAGATATACGCTTCCTGTCATTTGAGAGAGGGTCTTAGCTCGACGTCGCAGAATGAATGGCGCGTATGTCTCGCGGGTGGCCAGCATCGTGGCAATCCCGATCACACCGCCCAGTATGGCGATCAACCCGAGAATCCAGCGCCAGCCCTGGGTCTCTCCAAGAAAACCGCCGGCAATGGGCCCTGTTGAAAAAGAATTAATAAAGATCAGCAAGTGTACGAGGGCAACATTGACGGCGTGGAAGAAGGACGTCCATCACTTACCAAGTGCAGGCCCCAGAAAGGGAGCCGTAGAAAACAACCCCGTCGCCAGTCCGCGCTCCGACTTGCTGAACATATCGGCAATGACGCCCCCGGAATTCGTCATCGTCGACGAACCAAACGCACTCGCAAAAAAGCGCAGAACCAGCAAGGCCGTGATGTTAGGCGCGCACGCTGCCGCTACGCTGAACACTATGTACGCCGTGTACGAAATCACATAGATGGACTTGCGCCCGTACACCTCTGACAGAGGCGCCCAGATCAGCGGACCTAGGGCGAACCCGAGTACGAAGAGCGACAGGCCTAGCGTGGCTACCTCCTCGGACACGTCAAAGCGCCGCGCGACGCCTTCGATACCGCTGGCGTACACCGAGCTGGCGAAGGTCACTGCGAACGTGGATAGCGACTGGAGAATGGCAATGGCCCATTTTCGCCCCTTGGAAAAGTTCATGGCGTCTTGCCGGTCGTTGTGCAGGTACTCGACAATGTAAGGGTCGTCGGCCGTGCCGCTGCCGGCGTAATTCTGGTTACAGACATCGTCGTCGAGGCGCGTGCAGGGGAGGAAAGATCGGACCCAGGATATATGTCGAGAGGAGGAGTCCTTGACTCCCTGGGGGACGTCGTCGGAGATAGCGGATTCAGGGGGGGCGGTCATGACTTGGACGACGGGAAGGACAGCAAGACCCGCGTCGAAATTCACGATGCGAACAGAGAACCAGCGAATTTTCATGTTTGGCCATCTTGTTACTACGAGTAGGAAATCGCGTGCTCGCGGTTATATATAATTCACCCCGGAAGTTGGGATTCGCAGTTTCAGCCCGGCGATATTGGCGAGAGACAAAAGCCCGCGGCATTATCTACGGAATTATGAGCTACGATTTAAATGCGAATTTTTTCTTGCCAGCCTTGGCAAAGTCGGCCGATATTCTCGGTATACGGCGTTAAAATATACTGTAAAATGAGATTCTAGTATTTTATAAGATTATATCAAATGATAATATCTCGTTTGTCATATTGAGTGGTGTTTACTGCAATTGTGAATGTTTGACAAGAGACCCTCTCTGACGCACGTTGTAAGTGAGAGGCGTTGGAGTTGAGACTCAACGACTTTTTGACCGGAAATATATAGCCAAGTACTCAAGTAAATGAATTGATTCTTTCTATATATAAAGAGTATCGAGGTGAGATTTATCGCACAAGGTGAAGACGAGAGGGGGTGGGAATAACGCTGTTCAGCTATCTGGGAGGTCCATGTTCAGGACTTTTGCATTTCTTTCGAGCGTGATACTTCACCCTTAACGTTGTTAGGCACTTCTTCCTTCAAGATGTCGTCTAATGCCTCATCATAGCCATGTTATTGGACTGAGAAAATTCAGATCATGATATAGAGAGCCGCATCCAAAGGACCGGGTGGACGGCCAACTAGGTACCTAGGTACCTAGGCCACTCAGTCGACTGCCCGGTTCGGTAAGTGGACCATACGGTTCTCTGATGTTATTGGCTGGGGGCTAGATCACTAAAATGGAACTATCAGTGGACCGTCTAAGGGGCATGTAGAAGAGGACTGAACTGTTTCAATCTGAATGAACTTAACACCGTACCAACAATGTAAGGGATATACTTGCATTTCCTTTATGACAGCATGGCCTAGATATTCTAATTAGGTAGATATCTAATGAGAACTTAAGAAATCCGCCTTCTTTAATTGGAATAGAAGTAAAGGCCTCGCAGCTATGAGAAGATCATATATTAGAAGGGTACCATACTGATGACTGGTGCTTACGGTGGCTGATGGCGCGCGCTGAGCTGAGCCAGCGGGCTAATAGGGCGTTTACGCGGCCAGCAGGACCCTCCCAGCCCATGTTCTACAGTTAGTTCTCTCTGGCGCACCCGCAATGCCGTTGAGAAACTGCGGTTAGAAAGCGTCCATGCAAGTGTTCGCCCCGTGTTATCAATATTAGCGTGTCGGTCCCGCACCCGCTTAACCGCGCACTTATATTTGTGCGAGTTATAGCGACTTGGACGAGCAGACCTTCTACGGAGGACGACTTCGACCAGGTTTTTGCATCAACCTATTCTAGCGATTGGCTGTTGACCCCCATACTGCTACAGAGCACGAACATGGAAGTTGGTCAGATTACTGTTGTTGGAAGCAGCATTCATGAGAGGTAGGTGATACATTCCAACTCTGGCCACAGCAGAAAGTCATAGTTACGAAGTTCACTAGCACGACGAGTTACTATACACCACCCCAGGATGCACATGTTCGAAAGACATGTTTGCGTGGGAGACCAATTACTCTATTAGAAGACGCATTCGTATATCGATTACGTACAGAAAGCAATGAACTGACATGTTTGGGCGCCTCTATTTAAATGAATTTTAAAAGGTTGAACTTCGAAGGTCGGTTGTGGGCGAAGTTGTGCATTTACGTCCTATTACAGGCCTCATCCTTGAACTTCGGGTCTTCCGAGATACATGACTTCTATGCATAACTTACCTCTTGGCACACCTGTCATCGTCCTGATGCAAGGGCTTTGCGGCGCGGCGGGGACATATATAAGGAAGTTTTATATTCATTGCATGTAATGCAAAAACATGGCATTCGTGGGAGGTGTGCTCGGTGTCTGCACGGGGAACATGTTATAACAAACAACAATTCAGTGGTATCCATTGCGTCTCGCAGCTAGGCCGGGATGCTGTGACTACTGGCATAAGCGAATACCTCTAGAATGTTGGAGGTTGTGTAATAAGAATCAGAAATCGAATAGGACCGATGTTCATGCCCAAGAATAACGTAGTGGAAGTATGAGCGGTGCTATTATACCTACCTAAGTTAATTGGATTGATTAATCTCTCTCGTAAACCCGCGTATAACTTGACATGAGGTAGGTATGCTTTACTGGTACTGGTTCGGTCCCGGCGAACCCTATGTGATTGTAACAGTGGAGGTAGGTAGCGATTCGCCAACGTACGGGTGGTTTGCTACAGTGGGGGTCAAGGAACGATGAACATGCTACATCGTTAGCTAAGGGGATCTCGTGTGGATTATGCCATTTATCTGCTGCTCAAGTTGGTATTATCCATGGACGTGGTTCGATGTGACAATCCTCAATTTAATGAAATTTGAAGCAATTGTAATTATTCCATCTTGGTTGATGGCAAGTACAAATATGAGGTGAATGTTCATCTATCCAGGGGACTCACAATCGACGGCCCAATCGATCCCTTCAACACGTTGCTAAAACCCCAATAAGTCGCCCCGAGTTTTATCTGAAGCGGCCATGTTTAAATCAATTCTCCTTCTTTCCMCCCTCGCCCTCGGGGCCATAGCCAAGAATGAGACTATTGATGGCTACAATTTCTTTTTATGGGGTCCGAAACAAGATCAGTCAAAAAGCCAATATGAGCACGACGCCGCAGACGTAGCACTTGGTCTGCTCAAGGACAGTCTGGGCAGCCAGCCTCTCCCAGATCTTCCGGAGGACAACGTTGCTGCCGTGCTCAAGCTCAAGCAGGATCTCGGTACTGAGAAGCTCAAGGAGCTCCTAGAGCCCGATACGGAGGACGCCGACAAATTCTGGCACGACGTTATTAGCAAGGCATCCAACAAGAATGACCCATTTGATTCCCCCGTATCAGCCGAAGCACATGGCGTTATTTTCCTGCCTCACTTGAACTTGACGCAGTTCGCCACATGGTACGCGTCGAAATATGCCGACGAGGCTAACTTGGCGGCAAACCCTGAGCACTATGTGAAGGAGACCACACAGATCGCCGGGGGTCTCACATCCAAGATCCTGGAAGGTTGGGGCGGCGTGACCACCAACTTCACGTTTCCCAGCTTCGGAGCGCCAGATCGCGGGAAAGACCCTTTCCTCCCCGAACTAGAGGACTATCCCATTCAACAAGCCGGCGACAAGGTCCTACGCGACGGGACTAGATTCGGCGTTTTACACCTAGCACTTCGCAACATCCCTGGCGATCAATATGGGCAACCGCATGATGGTTTTGAGGTATTCTCTACCGTGTGGTATCCTAACGGTGCTGACGATGACCATTTGGATCATGAGCGACGACACATGATAATTGAAATTGTGAACCTGACCCTCCAAGCTCAGAAGGATATTGAGGGTGGCGCCCTTTCTTCATAAGCGCTGATCAGCTGAGGGGGTGACGCTTTCTGGGCGAATAATAGACGAAGATGGATTAGGTACCTGGCGCCTAAAGGCAATAGAGAAACCAGATATTTTATTGATTATGAGCACAAGATAAAGATCCTTAGGTAGAACTTGTTAGAATATTTATCGAGTAGATGCCATGTTATGTTCTCGCAAGAAGGCCGATGCGATACGGAAAAGTCTACTGGCTTATTGTGGCTATCCATCTGGTGATCACTGTAATTTGTCGCCGGGGCCACTGTAAGCACTACCACCCCAGCTCGAATTGCGCAACGCGGTCTTATCAGTCGCGCTCTCTACATACACCATCATGGCTGACTTGAATCTGCCGCCCGACCCACGCCTCAAACAACCGGCGCACTACTCCAGACAAGAAGTCGTGTCCGCATTGACTGACTTCTACGATTTTCTCGTTACGCTGCCTCACATAGACCCATCTGCCATTGACCATGCACCACCTGGTGGCTGGCCCGAAATCACGAGCGAGTCCCTCGCCAAGCGGGACATCCACAAGCCAGATGAGGTCGTCGAGCTGCTCCGCAACCTGCCCTACATACGGGGCGAGGTCGGAGAGCGCTTCAACTGGATCGCGCCGGAGTGCTTCGCGTGCGACTGGAGTCTCGTGAGCAGAGCCGACCTACGCCACGCCGCTCCCTGGCTGCATCGCAACTCGCGGGCGCATTGGGAGTGGCCTGAGTGGGTAGTGCAGCTAGCCGCAGGTAGGGACCGAGAACAATGGGTGCTTCTTCTGGATACGACAGACGGCACTGTGACGAGATACTATGCCTTGTATTACGTGTACAAGCCTACATATCCTAAGGGCGATCCTCGAAGCTGGCGTGATCAGTGCTGCGATGAGACCCTGCCGATACGAGAGTTTCTGGACAAATGGAGGCAGAAGTATCTCGATATGGAGTGGCTCGGCATTCCAAATGAGAAGCTGTCTGCTATCCGGACCGGGTGGGKTCCGTACAATGACGAGTATGACGAAAGCGATAACAGTGATGGCGAAGACGACGATCCGCAACCTAAGGGGCAGTGGGCGGAGGACACCATGGTAGTGCACTTCCTACAATGATGAAAAGCTTGTCTAACGGGCTGTGTTCTAGGATCTAGTTCGCATCTACAAGGAGCACGGCTGGCCTCACGGCTTCAAACGAGATGAGTGTAGACGGGCGTTGCTGGAATGGAAACGAGCTCAACCTGACTACGTGTGAGTCCTTCCTAATTGGCGAGGCATTTAGATTCTGGATTGACAGATGGCGATGTGCAGAAAGAACATAGATTATGATTAAGGCACCGACCTTATCTTGGCTGGGCTGGTACCAGTTTGACAGAAAAACCGTACACTCTACGTACTGGCAGAAATCTCGCCTACGATACTGGAAGGATGAGAGCCTCAAAGGCTTCGAGAGGTGTGAATAGAGTGGGCACTGTGAGCCTGCAGAACCGCTCCGCGGCAGCGTCTAGCGCAGCTTTCCCCGTGACCGACTCGGTATTCGCTTTCGTTTTGGCCTCAGCCTTCCTCAGTCCATTGGATGATAGGACCGGCTCGAATCCTTTGCAGAATCAGCCCCGAATACCAACCGTAGGGGTTTCGTCTCCGCTCTTGCCGTGATTGTAGGTGTCCTGAATGGCCTCGGTTTTGCCATCAGCATAACCTCCCATTAACGAGAGGCCAATACTGCAGAATTTCCATCACTTTTATAGGCCTCCATCATAGAAAGGCAAGACTGACGATAGGTTCGTCGCGCATTTTCTCGGTATCTTCCTGGTCTTGTTGTAGGTAGTTATTCCCTGCGCCGGCGGATTGATCGACTCGGTCCGTGACCCGTACCTATCATCTCGCGTTAGTTAGAGCTTTTTTTTTTTTTTTTTCGCGAAATGTTATAAACTACCTATGTAGGATCGATCAAATTGATAATGTGTATGTATAGTAGATCCACCTTAACAAGAAGGCTAGGTCAAGGTCACTATAACTTCTTCAGGTTCCCAGCTCTCGGAGACCTCCCACCAAGACGGAAAACCATTTATTTCTGATTTTCTTTGCCATTCGGGATCTCTATTCGGATGCCATTTATATAGAACATCCTTAAAGTAAAGGAGCCCTATTCTCTCGTATATACTTTTATCCTCGTCAACGCAAAGTAGCACTAGTGAGTAGTACTCATGGTCCTTTCCTAGCACCCTGAGGCAAGCAACCTGGGTATCTGATGTCAGGTCTTTGAATTGATCATCCCAGTCAGGATAATACACGCCGCCGGCTTCTCGGAATTCTTGTAAAGCCCCAACGGAGCTGGGTACAACTACTCCACGTAACTTGAGTTCATAAGCCCGACAAGCTGGAGAATCTTCAGCATTAGCCGGGCACTCTTCAATAACCTTCACAAGGACCGCCTCCGTAGGACAGGTCTCAATGATGTCTTCATCAGTAGACCAGTAAATTTCGCCATGGATCGATGCCCAGGACCAAGTGGGGAAAAGCCACTTGTCGGAGCTCCATGGCGTCTCTTCTGAAGGATCCCTCTGGATTCTCCATGAAGGCCGCGCATCCCGGATAACAGTAACAGTATGCCAAAGAAGATCTAGTGGTAGGGAGTCACGCCACAGCCCAGCTCGATAATCACAATTCCTTAGCCGGCGCATATACTCCACGATGCCATCGATAGCCGTCAATTTATCGGTTTGGTGGGTCAGTGAGGTAGTTGAGTAGTTTTCTACGATTTTATACCACATTCTGATATATGTAAGGCGAACAGAGCGGTCGTTGAGCTGATTGACGTTCGGCAGTTTGATATACCATTCGGGGAATCGAGCAAGTGCCCATTTAACACTAGTCGAACACTGACATGCTCTATGTCCTCGGCATAGCCATATCAGCTCATTTTCACCGAAGAAAAGCGTTCTCGGGGCAAGAAGGCTTTCTTGCATAACCCAACCACGCTTCAGCAACGGAAACTCCCCTGCATTGTGGTTCGGCTTTTCGCGAGCATAAATCTGGTAAGGCCCATCGGTGCTGGTTCCCCTTATCTTAACAGTCTTTGGGCTAAAGAAGAGTCCACCAGTACACCCATGAGAAGAGGCAGCTGCTAGCGTGAGATAAGCATTCTCGAAAACGGCGCACATCATGCTTGATTCTCGGATCCAATCCTGGTCAGCGAGCTCCTGATCTTCCAGCGAGTCTCTCTTACTGTCCTTTTGGATGATACAGAGCGAATCGATCCAAAGATACCGAATTCCCATCTTCCTTGCAAATGTGACAGCATCGCGAAAGGTCCGTGGTAAAGAGTCATAGGGGATATTGTCTTGGTATTCCTGAAGGGTGTGCGCCGTTAACTTTGTTGGCATGAGTTCCGGATCACCCCAGCAGTGGCTCAGTGCAAAGTACTTGCCACGTAAACTGTTGGTTTCCAATACTCGAATGGAGTTGTTCGTTGAATTTACATCTAAACCCACATCTAGCACTCTAGTAGGCAATATCGGGCAATCCGAATAGGTACCGCATTGTGGGTGTTGATCAAGGCACGTTTTCATTTGATCATCTACCCAAGAGTAGCTTGCAGGGGATGCGGTACCTTTAGGGAGGTTGAGTTTCAACTCCAAGAACTCCCACGGGCAAGGAGCATCTATGTAGATTAGCTTTCGATATTTCTCATCATAGAACAATCCCTTAAGAACGGTATCCTCACTTGCTGTCTTATAAAGCTCGATACCAACCCCATGCGGCTTACCGACGTCCCAGACTTTGAATTCCAAGCACTTCCTCAATTCGTCTTCTCCGTTGCGTTCGCATTTTACGAAAAACGTGAATTCAGTCTCATACTGGTTACCGACGCGACAGAACGATTCAATGACTCTTTGCAGGATTTGACACTTGTGGCAGCCATTATTCGCCGAGCGGAATAGATCAGAGCACCTTTGAGGCATCGGTCGTGTCCCAAGAGTATCCTGCTCAAAATTGTAGCACATCTTGCAAAACTGATTGCGGGGCCGGAGCCAGAGCTCCCATTCATCCCACCCACTGAGCGGGATGCTGGATCCGTCTGCCCCGACGACCGATAAACTAACGGGAATATAAGGTAATGACATCCTAACGAATTCTCTCCAACAAGTATCGAATCTGGGTCACCAAGACGTAAAATGACTAGAGAGATGGGATACAGAATTAGTTTCTTATACGAACCTTCCGAAGGACTTACGGGCCTGACCAAATTCCTACGATACAAGTCACTTTACGCAGTTGCGATAAATGTGGAAATACTCCAACGCCCAGTAGAGGCCTCAAATGATAAGGGAGTTTGATTGGTGGATAGGTACCTAGGCAGGCTGTGTCCTACCATCGTAACATTTCATGGATGGTATTTGCTTGTTGGTTAATGCATGAAACAGGCATATCTACCGTACGATAGGTTTCACCGAATATACTGTGATGCTACTCTAACCCTCCAACTTGATTCTAAAGTCTTATCTCCGTAGTTAAGTCTTTTGATCTTTTTCTCCCCGACCCTCGTTAACAATCACATGGAACTTTCCGTAGTGCGATGAATGTTGTGGCTGTGTTGATATGTATAGGCCATTATCGCACTTCAATCACGGGATTGATACTGAAACAGTAGATTCTTCTTGTTCAAGGGTTGCAATAGGGGGTTTCGCAACTACATGTCAGAGTCGATAGAAGAGATATGAAAATCAAAAGCTCATGGTAGGTACCTAGGGCATTTGAGATAGGAATACAAGGGTTAATAAGGATTAAACTGAAATCTTCAATTCATGTCTTGGACGTATTGGAAATATCCAAGGTATTCCTACTTCCATTAGAAAGTTCAGGTATACGAGGGGGTACTAAAGTGTTTTCAACTTAGACGCTGATACGATAGTTGTGAGCTAGGTTATGAGCTAAAGGGACACTATATGAGGATAGGCTGAGTTGACACGGCAGACTTTAGGTGTGGGATTATAGAAATCTTCATTAGAGCTTTTTAATCTGTATTTCGGCCTTGCGATTATAAGTTATTAAGTCTTGAAGAATAACTGGAGCTGTCGGTGGGGTACACCACGGGAAGCTGTTGAATGGGGACTCGTGAGAGATATCATTTGCTGACACGAATCTTGATACTTGCTTTGACCGCTAATTAGGTGCTGTAGAGCGACTAGCATAGAACGATTCATATGGGCCGGCTAGAGCGATACCACCTTGTAACTATCGATTGCGAATATTGTAAATTTCACAAGTATGGCGGCCCGATGCCTTCGTGATGCAGCTCAAACGGGACCCTCCAATGTGCCGGCCCCGCTGCTCATAAGGACCGTATGGCGGGKATGCCGAAAAGTTTGTTGAGGAGAACGGTCTGCTGGTGGACGTCGCTTACTATGCATCTGGTGGTCTCTTGGGAGCCGTAGGCGTGGTCGGCAATGGATAATAGAAAGTTCTATTTACTTCTCAAGCATATATGTAGGTACCTAATTTATATGAACCCGAGTTGTAGAAAATAGTGATGTGCAAGAATCAATATTTTTCTTATCTTGCGGTATCATGCCTGTGCACGAGCTCTATGTAGCTGTCTACCAGGTACCTGATACCCGGCTTTTTCAGGTACGCCTCGGTTTGCCTCGGTTGCCCTGCCGAGGCTTACTTGCGGAATATACTCGCCTGACCACTTGCCTCATTGCGCTGCATCTGAGATGCCACCTCATGGTTATCTAGAAATTTTCTTCTTTCTGCTGCAGCAACTTATTATTAGTATACAGATTCATATTGACTGCCTCGGATACGTCACCCAAGCTCCTAGGCTAGAGAATTCCCAAATACTTCATCTTCCAGAGTTGCCCCTCAGATGGACTTAACTCCAATTGGCCTAGTCGTAACTTTAGCTAGTGACCCAGTTTGTTGGTACGCATCTATTTCGCTGAAAATGGTAAGCGGTGAGGAGCTCATGCGTCACACATTCAAATTGTCCTGGCAGGTGCCACAGGTTTTTGCTCCCCTCAAGCGCCTCGGTCTGTCCAGTTTGATTTTATGTAATATTCCGGTCTTCTTTTCTATCACATGAGTTCGTAAGACATTACCTGGTTGCTACAACTCTTCCGAAGCGGTATTTAACAGCTTCGATGCGTCTCTGACCTCTTGAGAACCCCCCGTTTCTTAGCTCATATGAAAATACTTTGTCGATTAAGATACCCAGTTGCTTCGTCTTTTAGGTTCCCCGCCCACCCTCGAATCTCACAGAAACCCGTAATCTACTGTTCTACAAGACAATTCTCTCACTTCTCCACCATGGCTTCAGGACTCCTAAGCGCCAACGGCACCAAGAAGCACAAGGTTACCGTCATTGGCTCTGGTAATTGGTGAGTGTGTTCGCCATTCGCTCTCCGTAGCACGGGAGGCTAATTACAACGTGACCAGGGGTTCGACGATCTCCAAGATCGTCGCTCAGAACACCAAGGAACACCCCGAGTTGTTTGAGGAGCAGGTGCAGATGTGGGTGTACGAAGAGGAAGTAACATACGAGGGCAAGCCGGAAAAACTCACCACCATCATCAACACGCACCACGAGAACATCAAATACCTCCCAAATATCAAGCTGCCCACAAACATCATCGCAAACCCCTCCCTCGAAGATGCCGTCCGCGACTCCTCCATTCTAATCTTCAACTTGCCCCACCAATTCATCCACAGGATCTGCGGACAGCTCAAGGGGAAGATCGTACCTTTCGCCCGCGGCATATCATGCATTAAGGGAGTCAACGTGACGGACGAGGGCATATCGTTATTCTCGGAATGGATAGGCGAGGGTCTTGGCATATACTGCGGTGCGCTGTCCGGAGCAAACATCGCGTCTGAAATTGCGGCCGAGAAGTGGTCCGAGACCACCATTGCGTACGATCCCCCGCCAATGGACAACTCGCGCAACCCGTCTCGAAACGCAACGCCCCGCTCCGCTACACCCAGCCGCAACTCGCCGAAGGCGTCTGCTGACGAGCTGAGCATCACGCCACTGGCGGAAACCCAGCACAGAGATGTCCGAGGCCGTATTAGCAAGACCAAGCTAACCCCTGTGCCGCCCGAGTACCCGCCTCTTGACCACGATACTTTCAAAACACTCTTCCACCGTCCTTACTTCCACGTACGCATGGTTTCTGACGTGGCAGGCGTCTCCCTCGGTGGAGCCCTGAAGAACATTGTTGCCCTCGCAGCAGGTTTTGTCGATGGCCGGGGCTGGGGTGACAACGCCAAGGCGGCTATCATGCGTGTTGGGCTACTCGAGATGGTCAAATTCGGGCACGAGTTCTTCGGCGAGACAATCTCCACCGGTACCTTCACCGAGGAGAGTGCGGGTGTAGCGGACTTGATCACTAGTTGCATGGGTGGTCGAAACTTCCGCTGTGCTAAGAAGGCCGTCGAGAAGGGCATCTCTGTCCAGGAGGTTGAGCAAACGGAGCTCAACGGTCAGAAGTTGCAGGGTACTAGCACAGCTGCTGAAGTGAACTCGTTCCTGAAGCGACGGAACCTCGAGCAGGAGTACCCCTTATTCACAGCTGTCCACAATATCTTGGAGGGACGGAATACCGTTGACGATATCCCTGACCTGGTTGCGAGGACTTAGGATTTCTCATTGCATGGGGCGAATGGGGCGAACTGATTGAGTAGGTAGTAATGCAATCATGGAATTGGGTGATGATAGAAGAATAATGAGGATGGTCATTTTGAACAGGACAATGGTACATCGGTTAAGGGGCATGTTTCTCATGATTGGCTGCGGTAGAAAACAGGCTAGATGGGCTTTAAAGACGCATGATATCCCAGAGCAGGAAGAATACACGTTTGGATTCATAATCGTCATTCGTCATTCGTCATTGATTATTAGCAATTGCTACCTTCGCAATGGAATGTTACACTACCAATCTTCGAGTAGAGCATTCCTCTCGCCTCCCCGTGCATGCGTATATAAATTGCCCCCTTGTGATATGTCCCTACGAGTAGAGTCGTCGTCTTCTTCTATCGTTCTCTCCCCGTCCCCAAACACCAGCTTGAAAGCCTTATCGTAGACCATCCACATCAGATGGGTAAAGACAATCGACACGACGCCTAGCCACCTCGACACCTTGCCATCCTTATCAGCGAAGGAGAAGAGCGCCCGCAGAATAGCCAGGAATGGAAGCACGACGGCAAAGTATGGCAGGATTAACAATAGGAGCAGCCAGCGCCCTATCTCCTGCCGCCATGTTGTGATTTGATACCACTGCAGCCGCGCGAGGTACAGCTGGTAATCGTCCGGTAAGTAATGCTCCCGAGCACCTTCGCGGAGCAGATTTAAATAGTGCGCGTTGGGTTGCGCATAGTCTGGGTCGGGACGGCGGACGGGTAGTAGTAGCTTCTGCCACCACTTCTTATCCCTTGGATCGTCATCGCCATCGCCGCGCTTATCGCTCTCACTCCAAGTATAGCCGCCTTCGACGTCGCTGGGAGGACTGAAAGGGAGCCGCGGCGCGCAGAGCGTATGTGCTAGGAACGGCTTCGGGAGCCCGGGGATGGGTGGCTTTTCGGGGATGTTGAGGGGCGGCGGGAGCGCGAGGACAGGTGCTAGGATGTCCCGGTATGGGTTCCCGTTGCCTTCCATCCGCACTATCTTGCGAAAATCGTCGCGTGTCAGCTCGTAGACTACGCCGTAGAGGCCCTTATTCCACGGGGGGATGCCCGGTGGAAGCACAGGCAGATGTGCGCCCGAATATTCTCCATCCTCCGTTCGGGTGTGGTTACGTTCGCGAGATGTAGCGCGGGGCGGATCGAAGGGAGGTTTCGGTGGATCGCCAGGGATAGGAGGCTTGGGGATCTTTCGTGGTGCGACGTTGGCGAAGCATGGATCCCAGTACGGAATGCCTGGTAGGTCGAACACGAGGTCGAAGGCCGGCGCTGATACAATGACTTTACTTATTGGTTTGATACGGAAACGCTTGAGAAAGGTGGAGGAGAGACTGGCGCCGTAGGCTAGCCATAGGACGGTGGATGCAGAGGCATCGTCGGATGAATCGGGCGACGCGAGCGCAAGGCGCTCCGGCGAAGTTCTCGGTAGGCTGGAAACGGGAGGGTCGAAGTCCTTGCCTAAAATTCCCTCCTGTACGTTCCCAGATGACCGGGTCATGTCTGCATGAACTGTCGATCGCCTGGGATCGCGAACTCTGATTTATGGAGGTTCCCGAAACTTTAATTGCGATCAGTGCGTTCGGGCCGAGTTGAACGATTGATTGTGTCGTCTTTAGGTTTAGTAAAGAGACGGCATATAAGGCTGTGAAGCTTGCTATCATATGGTTACGCGTCTTTCAGCACGACATCTCCGAGGAATATTACCCCGGTTGCTTAATATCCCTAGATTTAAGCATGCTCTATTATTTACATATGTATCGCCTCATGACCCTGGTCCGACAACCTGCTAGGGCATTGCGGCACATAAACCCTGTGTATGTAAATGTACGTCTACACAATTCGACTTGGGGATAATTCATCTTGTAGAACCCCTTTACGTACAGCACTCACGGTTTAATTGGTCAATTTATTGAGGGTGTGATGCCCTATAGCTACGGGGGTTTACAGTACTGTCCGTCCTTACAGTGTACCGTTAGAGTCGACTTATACTGAGCAAGTATTTTCTTTTGTCCTAACTTTCCTAGTAGACGTTGAAAACTATGGATATACAGTATACAGGGATATTCAATGTTGACACTACATAATATTAGCTTACAGGAAGCTAGATAGTGAGCGCCCTAGAGCCAGACAGCTATGCCTTCGAAGGCGGCGTTTGTCAGGTATCATCCGACCCCTAAAAGGGATGATCAAAATGACAATTACTAGGGCTGTACCTATATGTCATTCAGGCCGGTGGTGCTATGTTAGTTGTTCCCCTGGTGGCGAAACCAAGAGTTGACAGTCTGAGAAGAAGAAGGCTCCGACTGACTCAGGACTCTCGATTCAGTAGGAGGTAGGTAGCAAACCTAAGAATATTACACATTCAACCCCTTTACTCGACGGAAGATCATCCAACCCATAGATGCTGAATTCTCCCTTCTGGAGCATGGAAAGGGAGACATCATATCTACGCAGAAACTTTTCGAGGGACCCATGCAACAGACGGCCCGAAGCTGGATGTTCTCAAGCGTCCCGACGGGTCGCTTTGAAGGGGGCTGTCGTTTCTGCAATGTAGAATGACGTCATTGGCTTGGATGAGTTATCCGAGATTATAGTGAAACCTCCAGGTTACAGAGGAACCCAATGTGTCCTCTTTTCTTCGACCCTAGTATTGACGATCTTGAGGCTTATATTTCGCTTGTAGGCCCTATTAAGCAAGGGCACGCACATTGACTCTCTTTACGAGCTAGAACTGGCCACTCAGCGCTCACCATCGCTATCATATAGTCAGTCTAATACATGAGTATCCTTCTGACCTATTACGAGGCTTTTACCTAGTGCCCAGGTTCTAAACCAGCACATCGATTCCATGTGGCCTCCACCGTTCTTGATTCATTCTCGTACGTCCCCATAAGTTTTCCTTATGATAGAGACGCCGGCGCGTGTGGATTGTGGCGGTCATGTCTTATTTGACTGGCTCCACTTTCCGTCACCACGTATATCAGGAGCATAAGCTCAAATATATCTTACAAGATGAGCTATTAAGTAGGCGATAAATGCAGTTTTCTATTCCTAACAGCACTTTGATAGATACCTACCTTCTATATGAGAACGAGTCTGCTGTTTGAGTTGATTCCCCCCGCTAGCTTATCCGATAGGATAACCTTTGAATCACGCTGGACGGTATTCCAATTCCGCGCTTATGATTTGCTCCTTTCTCGAGATGGAGAAGCCTAACATGTACCCACGAAACATCTCTGTTGGCCTAGAAGCTGTTTCAGCCGCCGGAGAGTTTCGGCTTACTAGAGTATATGACTTCCGCCGAGACCTTCATCGCCAAAGTCGATGGCCTGACCTATCCCACTGAGGAGTTGGGCGTCGCTATGTGGTTGTCTTTTATAGGTCAATGTGTGCGTGCCTGCTCCTTATTCTACGTGGAAAATAGCAGCCGGTCTAACAAATCCCGTTTCTCGACGTAGTGACTATACGCAACTCCAGGAGCCTCGTCATTTTTTCTTATCTCTTATAGCTTTTGACCCCTCTTGCTTATTTCTGATATATTACCAACTGCGCTGACGGCGGAAATTGCGTTACCAGGGTCTCGGGCATCTGGACCGTGTGTTCGGCGACCCATTAATTTAGCTATGCATACGATTCCCGCTATCGCAGATCTACGATGCATCAAATCAAAGGATACAACGTAGTCATGTAGGCTGTCAAGGTCGTCCCGCTGAACCCGCTCAACGGGTATCCGCTCGCCTCCTAACGGCTCATCACTTGGCGTATCAGCTGCAGATGTCCATTTTGCTCCCTGGAAAGATGATGATTGGTCAACTCCGCAATATTTAATTCCTCGGAACCGTAGATCGATACCCTCCTCAGTCTTTTATATACAGTTTAGGAAATCTCGCCTTCACGAGGCTAGCTGAAAGGTAGGGCATGCAGATGTGCCATGGGATGCCAACCCGGCATTGGGGCTCAAGATGTCTTATGAGCTAGGTCACTGATTGTTTTATTTTGTTTACTTTGTGGTCTTTCCTGAGACCGTGGCTTTGTCTCTATTTCGTACGCGTGTTTCTGCTTGGGTAGGTGAGCAAGACGGAGAGCGTCTTGCGATATGGCATCATTCGCCGGTGCAGTGCTACGGCTGGKATTCAAGAGGAGGCCGCAAGAAGGCCGTATAGATGAAGAGCAAGGGGGTCCCAATGTCGGCCCTACTAACATGGCCTCAACGTTGGGGAGCGCGACGCATGCGCTCCCCCACAGCCACCGAAGCTACCTTGTCCCCGAAGACGACCCACTGACTCTATTTCGACTCATGGTCGGCATTAGTACTTCACCATACCTCGGCTACAGCGAATCTAGCCCAGTAGGAACTCGCCCGGCTGCCAACATTGGCATATACACACGGGTCGTACACTCGGAGCAGAAAGCCAAGGATCGCTACAAAGTTTTCTCAATACTCATCAATGCCTGCTATTTCCTTCAGATCGTGGTTGCCGCGTCGCTCACGGCTATGGGAGCCGCAGGGGTTAGCCATGGGGCAGTTACCGCCTTCGGAGCTATTAATACAATCATCGCCGGGCTCCTCACCTTCCTCAAGGGCAGCGGGCTGCCAGCACGTTTGAAATACTACGGCAATGAGTGGAAGAAAATACGCGAGTTCATCGAGCAGCGCGAGCGTGACTTCTCGCGTGCGGGCTGCACCCTCGACGTTTACGAGGTAGTTGCCACCGTCGATCGAATGTACAACCACACAAAGCAAGAGATTGAGATGAATACCCCCGACAGCTACACTTCGGTTACGGGAAATGTGCGGTTTAGAAACGGCAGCAGCGAGAAGGTCGGCGGAGTAGACGTTTCGAAGCTCGAGGGCTTGGCTTCCCGACTCAAGGGCCTTGATGGTACTGTGCAGAAGTTGGCGGCCGGTATTGAGGACAAGGCCCATGAAGCTGCGCAGAGAATCCATGAACATGAGAGGGGAATCCACGAGGGTGTCCGAGAAATGGGAAGGGCCACCGTGAGTCAAGTCGAAGAAACCTCAGCAACCATAGACCGTGAGGCCCGAAAACGGCAAGCTCAAGCGGCACGGGCGGTCGATCAGGGGAAAAGCGAGGTTATGGAATCGAAGGATAAGATAGAGAAAGCAGGGGCACAAGCTGTTAGAGATGCGAGCGAGACACACAGGACAGCAGTGGGCGAGATGAGAGCAGCGGCATCGGCCCAGATGCGAAGAGTTGCTGACAGGCTGGGGCACCACCACGATTCAGAACACGAAGAAAAGGGAGGGTAATAGGGAACAACATGGACATAGCAGCCGACCGGTCGACCAAAAGTGGTGCACCAAGCAGGAATGTTTTTCATACACCGAGATATCCCATATCTTGACCGTATATCGTCAAGATACCGTTCACAGTTACATAATGTACCTAATACTTCGACAACTACAATATTGTAGCCTATTGTCCGTTTTCTTCATGTTGCCCTCAGGTACTAAGCGCGTTTCTTTACTTCATTCTCCATATCAGGTAGGTACCTCTCTTGTGAGATGCCGACTACCTACCTCCAAGTGGTCGTTCGAACGGATGAGTTCAAGTCATAACGACACGCTCAAGGTTTTAATAACCCCAGGAGCCAAGAGTTGTAATTAGGCACGCGAACAATCACAATAATCAGACTCATTGAAGAGAAATTCCACGGTAACTTAACACTTACCACCCAGTGTGCTCGTCTTGGCACCTGAAATCAGTCATCAAATGGCCTGTGCTGTCATCTGGACACTGTAGGTACCATAATTTTGAAGGGGGTCATGGTGTTTGGTTCTTGTTCCTTGAATCATTTGCATCCTTGCCAAGACGAAGGCAAAAGTCTTCCCGATGTCACAAATTCATCCAAAATCTTTTATTGAAACTTCATATTCCATTGACCAACCACTGGTTCATGAAAGAACTCACGTCCGTCGTCTTCAAATCTACATCAAAAGCACCTACGCAGCGTTAATTTTGGACGCAGCCCTCCACCGAATCGCAATCGCAGAACACGGCTGTACCTACTCATCGAATAGATCGATACACCTCGCATGACTTCCCCGTCTATTAACCCGATCCCATAGAAGTTCGAATTTCGGGTCTACCGTGTTCACCGTCAGTGTTCTTGCCGGCATTGCGGAGCACAACCGGCTGTCCATCCGAACTTCATCTCATATCCCACTATCGTGAGTCAGGCTTCTTTCAGCAAAAGAACCTTGAAGTAATTCTAGTCACCTTAATTTCTTGACAAACATCCTTACCTCATCACTTACGTGTTCCCCGTAATACTTTCCACTTCGCAAACCCCACCATGTCGCCCACACTCTCCAAGATGGCCTCCTCTTCAAGCCTCGCCTCCATCATTCAACCTACCTGGTCAAGCTCCGCCTTCCGACCCACACCTACCCTACAAGACCGCGCCATGGACGAAGACAAGATCCTGAAGCAACAAGGAAGCCTCAGCCCCGACAGTACTGAGTCAAGCCTCTCCAGCGCCAGCAGCAGCGCCACCCTCTCAGTCTCTCACCCGCCGCTCTTCGGCTCGACATCGCACAAGCTCGGCATGAACATGGACATGGCGATCCTCAACCACAGCCTACACCAGCAGCACACGCAACACACCTCGAAGCAGCTATTCCAGCTAACTTCGCAGCCCTTCGAGCAAAAACTTCCCAACCCCATCAAAAGCGCGCAATACCTGCGCCCAACCTCTCCTCTCGCGCCCATCAGCGAGCTTCCCGAGAAGCTAGCCGAAGAGGACCTAGAGTGCCGGCGCCACAGCAAAGCGACGAAGTACTGGACGAGCGCGAAGGACCACAACCTGTGGCAGCAGATGCTGGTGAAGCAGCTGGTGCGGGCGGAGCACGAGGCGCTGGACGAGCGGCAGGGCGCGCTGCTGCGGCTCGCGCGCCAGCTGGTGCGCGCCGAGGACGTCGAGCTGTGGTACCGCCGGCGCGAGCTGGGCAAGCTGCACGCGAAGCAGACGAAGAAGCGCAAGCAGCTGCGGCGCCAGCTCGCGGCTGTCAAGAAGCGCGCTGTGGAGGAGGGGAACGAGGAGTTGTTGAAGAAGTTGGCTCGCTTGTCGCTCTGAGCACGGCGCCCTGAGGAAGCCTGGTGTACTCAACTAATGACGACACGACGACATGACGGCACGATGTCACGATGGTTTGGACGTTGGAGGAGATACCCGATCGGCATGTTCTTTCGATGTCTTGGTGTGATACCTTAGGGATAGACGATGAGGAGGCACATCGGAAGCCAAAGTCGGCAGAATTCCGCTGAAGCAAGGGACGATGTCAGACAGATCTTGCGAGGCAAACATCTCGGAAGGCCCGAGAGACACCGTGTTTCATGGAGAATTGCGCCATACCCGCGGACAAACGGCTTGAAGAGAGAACAGGGGKGTAATTACGGAGCCGACTGATTGCCCCATATAGGGGTCAACTGAATGCATGATCCGCTGTCTATAGAGCTTATAGATTCCCGAGAAGTTACTAGAACTTTATACCCTAGTAAAAGACATATTAACTTCATTAAAGTCCATTAAACTCTGCTATAAATCATGTGAATGTAAGGGACATCGTAGTAGTAAAAGACCAAGTTAATATAAAGTGTGTCGATATAGCATTCATACATGGAACATGGTCATGAGGTAGCGTAACCTCCATAAAAATAAATTTAAGCCCATCACACCGGGAAAACGGATAATTAATACAGTATTCATAGCAAGGTAAAGGAATACATTCATATGAAGTAGTAATCTGCTGAGATCCTTACACTCAACGAGTATGCATGCTGAAAGACGGTGACCACCAGGCATATATTTTGGGGTATCAATTATGTAGTAACGAATGCAATGCTCTGCCCAGCCATTATCATAAGTCATCACGACTTATCTCATCTCATCACATCTCATATCTCATCTCGTATATTCTTAATCATTTGCTGATGTTCTCTGATCAGGATCCTCTGTAGCTCATCATCGTATAGGGGTCGCCCTCAAACGTAGGATTAAGCCCCGTGAACCAGAGCATCAACCAGCGTCTGTGCATCGTAGCATAATTTCCCAAGAACAGCCGTTTGCTTTGGCGATGTTGTGACCGGAATCACCGACTTAGTCGTTTTTCTGGTGTAAGCTGCGAAGATGATGCCTCGATTCGCTATTCCGCCCCGTGCCGCGATATCTCCACCTATTACATTCCGTGTAGTTGGAATATGATCGCTGTAGAACGAACAGGTCCATCCACGAGATATCATCCCCGGAGATGCTAGCTCATCGCGATACTCCTTCCAGCCTTTGAATCCGAGCATCTTTCTATGGAACTGGGTGTGGACGCGGAAAGGCGACCCAAACTCGTTCAAACCATAGGCTGCAAGCAAGCGACCAGTCATTCCAGACTTTGAATTGGCGACGATTGTGCAGCCATTTGAGGCGTGGTCCTTGTTCTGCGCTTCACGTCGGCCATGGCTTTTCAAAGTTGGTCGACGCGAAGGGTCCAAGTTATTCCCTCCACCCTTTGGCCAGAGACTAATAACGTAGACAAGGTCGAAGTTATACTTCTTAGCAATGTTAGCTGCCCATACTGCGCCTAGTTCCCCTGAGGCAGTGGTAGGTGAATAAGCCAACGTGAGAAACTGAGAATCTGTCGGTGTACGGGGAGGGGTGAGTTCCCCAGAAGAAAAGTCAATCGCGGCCGTGGGAGCGATTGGTGCATGTCGTGTAGAGCGACTTCTGCCAATCGGAGTCTTAGGGGGTGGCGTGGGTGGTATATCGGCTTCTGGTTTTGGTGTAGCAGGTACCTTCTCCAAGACGTCTTCGTCGCTGAGAGCATAGAAATCATGAATAGTAGGTTCTCTCAGATCACGATCGGCAGGAATGTATCTGGTGATAGTCGAAAAGGAAGCTATGCTCGCAGACTTCCGCACGAACCTTGGTGGAGTTACGCAAGGGCTTTCGTCGAGCGGGGTGCAACTCAACACTGGGTCCTGTGATCTGGTACCCCATGATTCCCGAGTCGGATGTCTTCGAGTTGGGGTCTCCGTTAGATCTCGAGGGATGAATTCAAACGATGGGCGCGGCGTAAGTTCAATAGGTGACCCTAATGCTTTGATTGGCATTGGTTTGTCTAGTGAAGGTCGAGAAAACTCTTCTTCCCCATCCGATACTGGCGGAGAATCGGGAGCAGGTATTAGGAATGGCGATGGTGAATAGTTTCTCCGTATAGTCGTTGAATCGGGGATTGGACTATCGCTTGCTTTCTGTGATGATCCTCTCGGTGGTATGGCGATAGCGCTTGGGTTTATCGTCGTCTTAGGTGAAGGCGGGGCAGACGAGACTGGGGATGGCGGCCTCGGGGTTAATATTTCTGTACCGCCTGGGTACTTAGCGAGACGGCTATCAATGGAAGTTTCCAGACCAAGATTATTGAATAACGAGGATATACGCTGGGGGGACCAGTCTAGTATGTTGTCGACTAGATGCTCTTGGGCACTATGCTCATGTTCTGTCTCTTCGGTCATCGCGTCTATTAAAGTGATGCCCACATCTTCATTGTCGGCAAGAGGATCTTCTGGAAATCTAAAGCGAGATAGCCTCTGGTTACCAGGAAGGCCTTCAGTTTGCTTGATAGAGAATGATAGGGGCCGTATTGAATCATTGGGATAGTACTTGTGGCTGGRGAGGKTGCTAGTCGAGCCAATTGAAGATCGTCTTCTCAGATGAATACGCGGATCGGGCAGGCTCTGGGAGCGCTCTTTGATTGATTTAGACCATGGAATCGGCTCCTCCCGGGGCTTCATGTGTTTCGATGTCGGGTTCATGAAAGATGGCGATGGGAAATGTGGGCTATTTTGAGATTGCGACGACGAGACATCTCTATTTCTTGTTCCCCTTTCCCTATCCCTCTTCCTCGATCCCCCAAAGAACCTCTCCAGTTTCTCTAATCCGTTGACCATTTTGGCCGCCGGGTTGAAGTTTTTTAGTCCTTCTTTTCTTGCCATCATGTCAGCCGGTATGTTACATTGAATTGTAGGATCATAGTGTAAGAGTGCGGCGTACCTTGTATGTAAAATCAGGTGCGAAAAATAAATGGTGTATGGTACAGTAGCTGAGTATACGTGAATTCGGGCCCAGTGGGCCAATATGAACCGAAAATCGTGAATCAGGACGTAAATTAATGACAAGATAGACAGGTGAATTTCCCCTGTTTCAAATGAATGACTGATAAACTCTAGTTAATGACCAAGTTCAGAGGGCAGTTCGCGACGAGTTCGAATGTAAACGTAGTGGACCTGGAGGTGTTACAAGCAGCACCTGGTAGAGATTGTATCATCTCGAGGTCCGCTGCACTGGCATTGCACAACTCATAGACCAATTCTTGGTGCCAGATAGTACAACAGCCAGGTTGAAGGGGTACGGAATAAATTCGAGGATTGAAGATAAGAAGATGAGGATGTCACAGTGAAATGTTGTGCTGCCAGTGTGTCTCCGGCGCAGAGGACTTCCTCTTGACACCTATATGGGTTTACACGCGTGCGAAGACTGAGTGAATCAGAAAGGAGGCCAGCATGTCTCAAGCGCGGCTGGGGTCCCGGGCACAGGGATGGCTATGGAAGACAGGACTGGAAAACGGTGGCGTCTGGGGCAGTCCAATGCTGGGAAATTTTAGCTTCAAGGTGAGTGTGGGTGGCATTTTGCGTAAAGCAAATCCCGATATCGACGGTACAATGCCGAGTAATATTGATGCTGGAAAGGACTAGTAGGTGCTGCTAGCGACTGATGCGTATGTTCATGGTTGAACAAAGGAAACGTTTGGTATGGAGACTTACTTGCTATGGTTGCCAGATGCCGAGATCAGACGAAGGAGTAGTGGTAGATCTAAGGGTAGTATGCGTACGTGATGTCAAGTTGGCAAGTAGTCAGATTATCTTGCCACTTTCGCGGCGGCAGACTCTCTCGAGCCTTAATTCATCCGAAGCTTCGAGTGATGTCGGAGGCTGAAGGGCGGGCAGACTCGGCAAGCCGTTTAATACCTAGGTACCAAGGTAATCATGACACCATTGGTCGACATGGCTGGKGAGTGTCTACATTTAGAAAGGTTAGGGATGTAGGAATGTGGATTGGTTGGCTGGGACCCAGATCTCCGAGGACATTGGAGGAAAGGTGCCCAGGTGCCCAGGTGCCCAGATACATGTACATGCCTCAACTCATTCTCGGAGAAGGCAGTCGCAACCAGGCTGGTGGTATACTCCATTTGACCGCTTCCATTTTCTGGGGATATTAGGTACCCCAGGGATATGGGGCGAATCGTGACTACAATGTGGATAGGACCCAAGTGCCTCGAGTCTTCCTCCTTGTGCAACAGCCCTGTACTTAGTGTCCCACATGCAGTTTTCGAGGTCCCCTTTCCATTTATGCATACATCTTATGCAGGTGCCTGAATATCAGCTGCTATCACGCATCTGCCTTGGAAATAGAACAAGTCTATTGGGCATATAGTGCATCTAGGTGAGATGTGATAGCTAGAGGTAGTCTAGATCGCCTGCAACGGTTTTTTGACATAGCCTTTGGCCCCCACATCGGCATGGTGGTTCGTGTAAGACATGGCGATCGCTAGAGCTGAGAAATCAACCCGCCTCTCATCCCTTCTCCAAAAAGAAAGACGAATACTCGCCGCGCTACCGAGAAAGCCACATCGAATCTGACAAGCCTCGGCTATCGTAGCGTATTACGAACCATGGCTGCTCCCGTTGTCTTACTTTTGAAGTGAAGCTACGCCTTCTTGGGGTGTCCTGAGGTATCCGGAAATGTCGGTAGGCCTCCTTCGTGTAAGGGAGGTACAATGTCGTCGTTGTATAAAAGCAAGAGACGATGGTGCTTCTCTAAAGCGTGGGGTTGAGGTAGCACAAATACAAGTCAGGCAAGTACAAGTCCAAATGAGGGCTAGTGCAAGCCAAACCTTGGCAATGAAACCCGCTAAACTTAATTCGATGTATTAGCGTAACTGCCGTTTAGGTGGTAGTAACGTAAGCGCGAGGAGCTTTTGGTTCCTTCGCGTTTTACGAATAATGGTCATTGTACGTCCAGCATTTCCTTCTTCGTAGCTTGAACTCAGTTGATATGCATTTCTACCATGCTATAGGTCAATTGACTTCGAGAGCTGCAATTGGTCGGTCTTCGGACTACACTGTCCATTGATGTCTCAATAGAGACCCACTTTCCCCCTGGCCGTCTTACTCCGTTCTCGACCTTCGGATTTCGACATCCTCCTTTCTTTTTCACTTCAGCTTTCGCTTCGAGTCTCAAGAACTCCAGTTCGATTGGCCTCAGATGATGGAAACGCGTCCAAACAAATACACTTAGGCAATATGTTTGAGAGACCTGAGGAACCGACATCATGTCAGATTCCGCGAGTGGGTGCATAAGCGGATACACCGTGTCTCCCAGCACCGCAATATTCCGCCCGAACCACAAAGAGAGCGCAAACTGCAGGAAGAGCAATTAAGCTCCGAACCCTGCATCGGGAGCATACATATAACTTCTGTAAGGTTTGCCTTTTCTCCATCTTATTGGAGCTTGATATGCCTATCCAGGCAATCTTTAGTAGGCCATATCCATGTTATGTTCTGAGAACGTCCAGATCTGATCTTAGTGCCTCGCGTCCCAGTCGATTGGGTCCTCTTAGCGGTAAATCGACATTTATAACCTGTCATTTAGGTCTTGCTCGAAGGCTAGACATTGGCCAATCATCTTTATATTTACTCGTCATGGGTGTCATGTTGAGGTGCATACACTAGAGCAGGTTCACAATAGCTTTAGGGTCTACTGCCTCAGTTGGTAACCAATGTCGCTGTCGCTGGAATTTGCTATGAAAGATTTGCGTCTTGCATGAACCGTTGGAATTGCTTATGTGATCGGTTTTCCTGATAATCAGAGCTGATATGTCATGCTCGATGGAGTGTCAACTAGAATACTCGCCCTACCATATCGATAGTGTGAATCTAGCTTCATGCTTACTACTGCAGGCCTATCGTATCTTGCCGAGTGCCGTGGTCAAGCATGCTGCTCTACGTATTGCTCGAGTAGGTTAAATCTCCTTGATAAGATTCAACGGACTACACCGTGAACCCGAGATATTGTCACGAAAACCGATTGTTCCAGCACGGCAAGCGGCTTAGCGGCTAACAGGAGAGGAGCCCTATCAACTTGAGCTGAGATTACTGCTATTGATATTCTCATTGACTTACTTTCGGAAGCGGCTTAATAGATATAGCATCGCCACACTAGAAGACGTAGCTGAAGGATAGGGGGCCTACACGTATTCTCGCGTCGTACGCCTCCGGGCTTTATGTCTCGGTGTACGGTAACCTGCTTCTACGAACCAATAAGCCTTGAATGGAAGCGAAAGGTCCGGCTGCTGAACTCACTTACTGCTGTCCAAGAGATCCTTAGTTCTGTCTTCCCCTTGCCCGACTGCTTTCGCCGCTTATGCACCATCCCGTGACAGTTGCGCCGAAGTCCTGCAGCCTTAATGTCGAATTGATAAATAGGGGACGTCGTTCCAACCTTGATCTGGAGCTGATCTCGGATAGCCGTCTTCGAGCACCGGAATCGACTCATTCTACCAGTACTTATTTACAGTTACCACCAGTAGCTGATTGTATACATGCCTTGGCAAGATCCTGCCAGTCTAGTGTTGGGGTTCCATGTAGGTCCACACATCCTATTCGATGAGATATATCAATCCTGTACGCAGTCTCTTCCGAATCTGGACTCAGGAGAAAGAATACATGCGAAATTCTTCCGGGTATGTTTGTTTTTCAATTCACGACAGAAACATGTGGGTGTTGGTCAGTCTCCGAAACTTGAAGCCGTCATTATAGTACACAAACACGGCAGTTGTATAACTCTACTCGACTCGACCCTCTGAATCCAGTGGCACGGAAGGCAAGGAGGCCCAATATCACCAATAAAATACACGTCGTCCCCCTAGCCGAAGCACAAACTCCACGTCCACTCAAGCGGGGCGTCCTCTGCTCACATAATACTAGGGCCGCAATGTTGCATTTAATGCCACCTCTGGTTTGTGTTATGCTTCCGTTTGTGGATTGTATTTGCGCGTTGGGCAGTCCTGCAGCGCCGTTGTACAAATTCCAACACTCGCGAAAGAGCTCCAATGCGTGCAAGATTGCACGGACTCCAGGATGAGCTACTTGCTGCCAAATAGCGTGGGACCTATTATTCTATATCTCATCCGAGTCCTTTTCACCAAGCTCTGTGCATAAAAGGGTAGGTAACTTTATTTCGTAGAATCTTATTGAGTGAGTCCGTAGGACTATTGGATCAGATGCTAATGCTAAGATACATAAACATGGCTGAGCTTAATGAGCTAGTGTGACGTGACTTCGTAGTATCTTCCATCTACAGTCGAGACTGTGTCGTTCTAACTGTAGCTTGTTAGTATTATCGTATATAAATAATCATATAAATAAGAATAGCTACAATAACCTACCCTTGCTTCGGAGTTGGCTCCCCGAGCACGTTTAGGAACGCGGTATGGACCTCATCCGTGAGATCGCTTGCCTGCAGACTCCTACCCTTCTTTTCGAAGGCCAGACGCGAGCATTCCTACATCACCCAGTTAGCTGAATCCAGAGTACGTCCGACACACACACACACACACACACACAAGAAAAAAGAAAAAAAAAACTCACCCTCGTAATAGCAGCCCCTCCAAAAGCCGCCAAACCAAGCGTCTCTGCCTCACTGAGCTTCCCACCGTGATCCCACAGCTTATCCAGGTACGCCTTGCGCCACGCGAGCATCGTCGCAATACTCCCCGTCAGCGTATCGCCCTGCCCACCMCTCCTCTTGTACCCGCCCCTCAAGTCCACCGTCAGCGTAGTCTCCCCATTCGATATGAAGTCCTTGCCGCCCTTCTGCACAATCGTGACGCCGCCCAGTGCCCGCGACAGCGCCTCCACCTGGTCCGGAGAATCGGCCCCGCTGCCCGCCTCTTCCTGGCTATCGCCCTTGAGGCCCTTCCACAGGCGCCCGAACTCGACCACGTTGGGCGTCAGCACGACCTCGCGCCACCCGTGGACGAGCTCCGGCGCCTTGAGCACAAGTGCCAGCGCGTCCGCGTCTAGGACTACGGGCATCTTGCGCTCGCGGGCCGCGGCCAGCACCTTGGCGCATGTGTCGTGCATGAGCGGGTCGCGGCCCAGTCCCGGGCCTATGACGAGGACGTGCAGACGGGGAAGCATGTCGATGATCTTGCTGGAGACTTGTTCGGGGTCCGTGTCGGCCGTCGAGGAGGAGCCGGAGCCGGAGCCGGAGGGAGGGGGGGACTGCCGCATTAGAGGATGTACCATTAGGTTCGGGCTGTAGGTCTTGATCACGGCAGCGGCGCCGGGTGTACATATGACGTGGGACTGCGAGGAAAGCGCATAGTTAGCTGGCAGTACCTTCCAACCCAGTATCTCCGCAAAGACGGAGTCCTTCATAGACCCAGTCCTTCATAGAAATGCTATACGCACCATATCGCAGCCCAAGCGGGCACTCGCCATAGCAGAAAAGTATGGCGCACCAGTGTAGTCCTCGCTCCCACCGATGACGGCTACGCGGCCCAATTGGCCTTTGTGGAACTTCTCCAGCATCGGCGGCACCATCTGGCGCACCTTGCCGAGAACCTCACGCGTAGCCGGAGACATCTTGTCGGCCTCCGCACTCATTTGGTTCTTCCTCCCGCTAGGGACAGCTCGAGGAAAGTGTAGGTCGGCTCAAATTATGCGGGATTCCGGTCAGACCGCGGGGTACAAGGAGGGATAATTAGAATGTGGGAGTAATTATATATGTTATTATAATATGGATTATAGCAAATATAAACAGTGATTATAGAAGATAGATCAATATACACGGATAAGTTTTGTGCAAGGCATAGGTGATGTGTGATTGTATGTGAATTACGTCGTTGGATAGTATGATGAGTATGATGTCACCAAGGGCCACTACAGTGCTCTGCGCTGCGCCATTCGCCTACCAGACAGCCGAGTCTGCCTACCTCAGCTACCTGTAGCCTTCAAAACTCTAAGGTTCGGACGGTACGAAGCTGCTGCAACGGCTATGATGGTGCTACGATCGATTGATAGTCCGACCATAGCGCGTTTCCAACTTTGATACTCAAAGATGTCCAATTGCTCTGTCCAAAAACAACTTCGTCTGCCACTGTAGCCACTGGAGTTCACCTACGTCCAAGTTTTGTGTAAAGTTAGTAACATGTCAGCACGTGTAGCTAGGTACCTATGCTTGCCGACTACCCGCGGGGAATCACACCACTGAAAGGAGCTCCGTGTGTCTAATCAATTGTATATCGGCGGATACAGGTTGCAACCCAGGATAATTGACGTCAGTAGATAAATATCTATATTGAGCATCTAATGATCTTGGCTGCACTATGAAGCGACATATAAGGTCAGAGTTATTCGAGGTCGAAATTGAGAGGTCCCCGGGGGATGTGATCTGCCACCCTTTCATGTCGGCAGCCCTTTGGCAGGGCGATGAAGAGGGGCCGTACGCCCTGTAAAATCTATGCCACATCGGTTCACTAGGGGACTTCCCAACTTGAAACATACCTAACTATCTCTAGCTTTACGTATCGTAGAATGGTGCAACTAGGACCATTTGATGAACAATTGAGATATCTACCTATCTATTGACAGCTGATTCTGCAGGTTTACAGCAGATATTGGTTGTTAAATAATTGATTGAGGGTGAGTTCTGCCTTTTTTTTTTTTTTAAAAAAAAAAAAAATCAGCTTGCTGTGCGAGATAAGCAAGATAAGCGAGACATTAATTATGTATGTTATGTAATTAATGTAGTTCAAACTTAGAAAGTACATTGTTGTATGAACTTTTGTTATGTACATATAATTATACGTATACACTTGACATGCAGTAATCCAATCTACTATCCCCATATATGCATAATATATGGATTATGCCACATTCAATACTTCAGCTTATTGTGGCCTTGGAATATTTACGGCATGCACTTCACAGTCAGGGAAAAACGTCTGGACAAAATGAATTGAGTACCATTGAGTTTTTGCCTCTATTTTACAAGGGTCAGAGCTGGAATATTTCCATTACTAACCCATATTCTCACTAATCAGCACCCTGCAATGTATCTCTCTAAAAGAAACATGCGCCACCTCACAGACCCCCAAGGTATAGACAGTCCCCTATTCCATGCCTTTGAATGACGCGTCTAGGAGATGAAACTCTTGGTGAAGCTGGTGATGACATCCCGCAATCGCTGCTCGAGGTCCTTGCTGAGAGCTCCCTCCTTGTCGATCGTGGCGAGTAGGTCGGACTCGTTAGTCTTCAAGTGAGCGAGGAAGTCAGCTTCCCACTGCAGAATCTTGCCAACCGGGACCTGGTCGAGATAACCGTTGACACCAGCGAAGATGAGGGGAACCATCTCGTTAACTGCCATAGGGGAATACTGCTTCTGCTTGAGAAGCTCGGTCAACTGTAGATAGCTGTGTTAGTCGTAATACTTGAATAGTCCAGAAAATAAATACTTACACGTTCACCACGGTTGAGAGTCTGCTTAGTAGCAGCATCTAAATCAGAGCCGAATTGCGCGAATGCCGCGACTTCACGGTACTGAGCCAAAAAGAGCTTGAGTGAMCCAGCGACTTGCTTCATAGCCTTCAGCTGAGCAGCGGAACCGACACGAGACACAGAAAGGCCGACATTGATGGCGGGTCGGACACCCTTGTAGAATAACTCAGCCTCCAAGAAAATCTGACCGTCGGTGATCGAAATGACGTTCGTGGGAATGTATGCTGAGACATCTCCGCCCTGAGTCTCGATGATGGGCAAAGCGGTCATCGAACCGCCACCGTGCTTGTCGTTCATCTTTGCGGCACGCTCCAAAAGACGTGAGTGCAGGTAAAAAACGTCACCGGGGTAAGCCTCTCGTCCAGGGGGTCGACGGAGCAGAAGAGACATTTGACGATAGGCGACGGCTTGCTTCGAAAGGTCATCAAAGATGATGAGACAATGCTTTCCTGTCTCTCTCCAGTACTCCCCTATGCTTGAGGCTTGATTCGAAGTTAGCAAATTCCATGATGTTAAAACTGAGCGGGTATAGAATGAGATGTAGTGTTAGACGCTCGCTAGAGCGAGTTTCTTCAAGTGCCGCTTGGACTTTTTGTGCTTGTCGAGATGCCCCTTGATGTTAAATGCCTTGTCGCATTTTGCACAGTAGTATGTCTTCTTTGCTCTGTGCTTTGCTGAAAATTCCCGAGACTTCAAAGCGACGCTAGACACTGGTTTGGGTTTCCCMCCCGCCGCGAGTCTCTCCTGTTCCCTATGGGCTTTGGTAGCGAGATGGAGCTTCAGGGCTGAGGCAGACTGCAGAGCTATGTCGCATGTTTTGCACTCATGGGTTCGAGACTCAATGGCGCGAGTATGGACACCATGGGCAATTTCTAAGACTCTCTCTACATTCCTGTGCCCCCATTCGAGTTTCTTCTTGAGACTTTTAGCGAGGAATCCCTTCAAGTCTTTGGCTCGCTCCCGATCCTCAAACCGCTTCCATGCAAATCCTTGGTCCTTGCGGAATTGTTCGAGTTCCTCCGGAGTCATAGTAATATCCCCCAGAGGTCGCTCCTTTAGAGAGGTATGGCTGCATAGAGGGATCCAAGTAACGTCTTCTCTTCTCCAGCGACCGGGACCAGGCCAAATGGAATCTGTGATGGCGGCCTTGACGGCATGGAAGACCGAGGCGAACATCCCTTCGACAGTAACAAAGCGGACGCGAGCCTTGGGTATTATGCCCACAGCGGGAAGAGGCGCCCAGCAGAGTAAACCTTTATGGGTAATGGTATAACCATTTTTGAGTGCGTCCTCCACAAAGCGAGGTAGGGTAACTTGATTGTCATATTGTTTGAATCTCGTCCGGACACCAGCAGTAGAATCCGTGCCGGATCCTACGTAGAGGCATGATGGACACTCAGGCTTGTCTGCAACCAGAGCATAGACTCCCCAAACTTTCTCGGTAGGGGTCGGGAGGGACAGAAAATATTCTATGGGCGGGGGAGTCGGGCTCTTGAGTACCTCAAGCAATGAGGGAGCGAAGCTCAAAGGTGTAGCGGAGCATATTTCAGTAAATGACTCGACCTCACCGAGCACAAACTTGAAAATGGGGCAAATGTACCAGTCCGGGCAATCTTGGGTGACTATGGCATAAGTGTCGTTGTCGACAAGCTGCTGTAATTCCGTGTCCATTTTGTCTAGAAAATGACGAGGCCGCTGCGACAAGAATGGAATGAGGGCTGGGTGAAGCAACTCTGCCCATGGGGAGAATGAAAGTCATGGAGAGCAGACCATTATGCCAAATGGGCTGCTCGCCCTCAAGTTTAGCATAGACTATGCCCATCGTAATGGCCATCTCAATGCGAGACACCATCATGAGAGCATATTCCTCAGGAGAAACTCAAAATGAGTTGACAATATCAAATGGCATGGAATAAAGTTTTGGGGGAAAAAGTGAATCGGGGGAAAAAATCAAAAAAGTGAAGGAACCCACCCGTGAATGGTGCAATGTACTGCAGTGGTGCAGCCTCGGAAGCAGTGGCAGCGACGACCACAGAGKACTTCATGGCGTCGTTCTCCTCAAGGGTCTTGACAAGCTGGGCAACAGTAGATCGCTTCTGACCAACGGCAACGTAGACACAGTAAAGCTTCTTGGTTTCGTCGTTGCCGTTATTCCATCGCTTCTGGTTGAGAATGGCATCAAGAGCGACGGCAGTCTTTCCGGTCTGACGGTCACCAATGATCAACTCACGCTGGCCACGGCCAATGGGAACCATAGCGTCGACGGACTTGAGGCCGGTCTGGACAGGCTGGTTGACGGATCGTCGGGGTAGGATACCGGGAGCCTTGAGCTGAGCTCGGCGCTTTTTCTTGGCGTTGAGGGGGCCCTTGCCGTCGATAGGGTTGCCTAGAGCATCGACGACACGGCCGAGTAGTTCAGGGCCGACAGGGACATCGACCTAATAGCCGTTAGGGAGGGCGTTGAGCTATATTCAAGTATAAAATAAACTTACAATTTCTCCGGTACGCTTAACGGTCTCACCTTCCTTGACCAAACGGTCGGAACCGAAAAGCACAACACCAACTTGTCCAGCTTCCAAGTTCATGCACATTCCCTTCACACCGGAAGCGAACCTATATAATGGTCAGTCGCATGCTTCTAGATTCGTGACGACAGAGTACCTACTCGACAAGCTCCTCGGCCTGGACGTTGGCCATACCGTGCACACGCGCGATACCATCACTATACAGACCTATAATTAGCGAATACGATTCCAATTTCGCAAATAAAATTACGTATGATGGCGATGGCGACAGTAGGTTGTTCGAGGATCGTTTGTAGCAATGAATTGTGCTGCTGTGATGCTTGGCGGCATATTGAAAATCTCGCTCCAAAGGATCCACACATACCCAACAGAGAGAACACGACCAGTCTCAGCCAAGCTAGATTCTTCCGCTACACCACGGATCCTTTGCTCGAGGATGGAAGAGACCTCGGTGGGAGAGGCTTTGGCGTCGGCGGCGTAGGTTCGGGCCTGGACGTTGAGGGCGGCAGGTGCGGCATTTCGTGCCTAGCAAAAAATACCCCAGTTAGCCGATTGTCCGAAAAATGTCAACGTAGGTGACCGCAGCTCGGCTGTGAAGAGCTTTACAAGCTCCGCAAGCTCCTCAAAATCCTCCAAAAAATCGTAAAGAGCTTCAATTGAGCTTCGGAAATGCCCCAGGCATGCATTGAGATCGATCGCATGCGTCCTCGGATGGAATTGGGATGGACTCGAGAGGACCAAGGTTGACCTACCGCAACAACTCTGCCTGAGGCAGAGATTGCGCTCACTGCGCGCGTCGACTGTCTGAGGGCGTTGCGGAACATTATTAGAGAGGTATATCTAATCCTCCGGGGTAAAAGGAAAGATCAATTGCAAATTGATTGCAATTGAAAGGAGAGGAGATTGAGGAGGATGGGTATTTGGTATGAGGTTTGCTAATGGAGACTTTTTTGAGAGGAGTGCGAGAACTGGTTTGAGGCGCCGGAAAACGAAGGGGGGAGCGGAAAAATGACGCACGGGCCAAGTAAGCTAACCCCGAAAGGTCCCGATGACCGATGACCGATGACAGATGAGCCTCGCGACAATTTTAGGTGGCCAGTGCTTTTTTGTTTCTATCGTCACCATTTTCAAAGTCTTTTAATTCTCTCAATTCAATCTATTTCACCTCCATCTTTTAGAATCGCTTGTAGCTGTAAACTTTGCGACGATATAGGCACATTGTGGAATTAACATCATTATAATTCTGCTTAGACATTTATTTCTAGGCCACAAGTCGTGCTCATTTGTTCACCCATTCAATATTATATTCTCACTTCACCTTCAGAAATGTGCTCATAATCTACTGCGGCGGGGCTGCCTGGTTACCAACAGCGGTTGTATATCCCACAACCATTCCTCGAACATGTACCATTTAGTTGAGGAGTACTCATTATTCATACGTTAATAATTTTTCATGCGAGAATCAGAAATACCTTTTTGATATTTCTTTCATTTATATTTCCACTACATCCCCAAAAGCTAGAAGCGTTACATGTGTTACAGGTGCTACAAAGGTTACAAGAGCCGCACAGGTTCTACCTGCACCAATTTATAGGTGTTGAAGCCCTATCCCTCAAACCAAACCAGACATTATACTGTTGAACTCGTAACATTTCCTCTCAGTTCCATATTCCACGGGCTATGTCTGGTGCTTAGGGTCAATATCCCGTTTGCATCAACCTCCGTATCACAGCTGACCGATAGTCTGCACGCCATTCCCTCTCTGAGACGGTCAGAGCTATGACACTCAAGCTTTCTTGCACTCGACAACCCCCACTGCAACAATAAGAGTTAGAAATCTCTCCATGTTCAACCAAGACAACTTGAAGGCTCAGGAGCGTTTCAGGAAATTTCAATGAAAATTTTTCGCCCATGAGACGAACCAGATAGGGGCTGTCGGTGATACGTACTTGTTGCGCCTTCCGGCTTGTGAACTTTGACCACAGTCAAACCAGCTTTATCGGCAAGTTCCTTGAACTGCTCCACGGACCGCTCTTTGGATGCCCAAGTCATCATTACCATGTCCATGGCAGCGACGAATCGGTGAGGGGGATCCGTCATAATCTGGTCGTTGATCAGGACTCTGGCACGAGGTTCATCATCAGGAAGCGAATCGGCCAGGATTTTCAGTATGTTGACACAGTCGTCATCATCGTAGTCGTGGATGCAACGCCGGATGAAATAGATGAGAGCCCCTATGTTAGAATTTTCCATCAGCATATGCGCGCCTAGATGACCATAGTCAGGGCGGTTGCCTGCCTTTAACTGGTTGTTCCTTATGGAAGTCTGCGGCCACCTTCCGCACATTCTTCATGACAGCATCGCCCTCATGCGCTTCGCGGATGATAGGGATCATCTCTTCGCGATCCTGAACTGCACATCGGCTCGGCGGGATGCCAGGGAACTTGACCAGATTCGCTCGCAGTGCGTGCCCGAAGCTCCCTCCAACATCAACAATCAGAGTTCTCTCCGAATTGGAGGCCGCATACTCTCCAACCCAAGTGAAATCATACGCTCCCGTATATGGCCAGAAATGGTCGGTCATGGCTTGCATGGCGAAGCCAAACTGCTCAATGTGTTCCGGGCCCTGCTGCGCAAACACCTCCCAGGGGGTCAATTTGCCGTCGGCATCGTATGCAAAGGACGTCGGTATCTCCGTCTTGCCCTTCGGCTGGCGCGCGCCATACTTTTCGAAATACCCTGGAAGACTCGCAAAGACGCGCTGGAAGTCATCGTGGATCATCGCGAAGGAGGAACCATTGCGGTCACCGGTTTTGTATGACTGGGATAAGCGTGAGTGAGAGACATGACCTGGTGCTGGCTGGAGAAGCTTGCCGGTCGAGACGAGCATTTGACCCATCCGAGCTGATAAGAAGTTAGCGATTTATAACGGGAGATGGTAATAGGTAGGTTGTCATACAAACAAGAGCCTCTTCGGCCCCGATCGAGTTTGCGAGCTCTTGGTATGAGATGCTCCCCTCCACGGGGATCTTGTCGAAGAACTTCCATTTCATGAACATCCGAATGGAACCCCATTCGCCCAGCTACCGACGCGAAAATCATTATTAGATCATTTCGACTGTAATTATAGCAATGTGAACATACAATAACGGCTTGCTCAGCGGCCACCTCCTCCGGGTCGATTATTTCATCTATGAACTTCCTTGCGATGTCCGTCGCCTTTAGTCTTGCATAGAAGTCATCTCCCTTGAGAGTACGCAAGGTCTGGACCTGTGCTGAGAGCTCCTTACATAAGGACTCTAGTTGGTCAACTCTGGTGGTCGCCATTCTTTTGTAAGCTGAGAATTTGCCTAATAATTTATGAAGAGAAAGAACTATAGTATATAATGTGACCTCTGATACTCACTTCACTGGAAGAATTGACCTGTATTTATGTAAATCCACGTGAAAAAACTAACCCATCACACCCCTATGCGAGGGTACATATTGGGGCTTGTCGTTAAAGCCATTGCGATCACGTTGGAGCTATGCGCCTTCCACACCATCTTTCTGATGCGAAACTTCGGATTGTTTATCGTATAGGTCTGGCGAATTGGCATGAGGAAGCTTCCCCTCACTAATGCATAAACTACATGGAAATCCGGTGAGTTCGGAACGCGAAATGTGACTGGTATCATACCGTTGTATCGAATAGACTGGTCAAACACTCTGATAGGAGAGATGACATGTAAAGAGAAAGATGCTGCGAACGGCCCGTCAGTATAGTTGGTGGCCTGATGCTGCAGTCAGCTTGAATTTGGCTTCTTATTGGTCTATCTGTCTCAGGTGGCCCACCTCATGATTCCGTATGAGGCGAAAGATTGTACGCTCCATAGTAAACGCAACCCTCTTCGGGCGGAAATAATTAATACGTATATACCGATGACCCGCTGGTGAACGCCGTGTACCCAGTCCGATTGTCCCGGGAACCATTGTCTGATCTGGAATATTTTGGATGTAACCCCTTTATACTACCGACGTTCTATGTCCGATAGATGAGGCATATATAGCAGAGACGGAGACAATAACGTCATCATGCAAGCACCTATGAGTCATTGGCAAGGCTGGTAGTTTAAGTTGGATAGTCCAATCGGAAGTCTCCTGGGACGTAGAGATGGACATAGTCAAGGTCGTGTCGTACATGAGCCTATCTTAGTTTATGTGCAAGACGAGGCAAGCGTGTCAGGAGACTGACCCGTCACAGCTTCGGTGACTTGAGGGTTCGATCCGAGAGGGTCTGGATGTTAGTTACCTGGGCCTATTGAGGGGATAGGATATTAGACAACGTAGACAAACGTATATAAATATAATGATCAGCTGGTCCCCATATGCTTCCATCTCGAGCCCTCTTAGGTTCTGGGAAACCCTTTGGTTCGATATTGAAGACTCGACGAGAAAACAATTCAGGAGTCCTCAGAGTAATTTTTGTTAAGAGGTGCCGTACTAAGTTGCAGCTCGATTCCGGCAATACTGCGTTGCTGAGAGTCTAATCTATAGTATCGCAAGCACGGAAGAGCCATTATATGCAGATGCCGTTACCTGCCTTAGGTGCAACCAGTGACATCGAACGAGATTTCTCCATGGAGTTTTATTTTGGAGGCCTCTGCGATCAGCCGGGAAGTATTCTATATAGATAGTGGTCCGCACGAATTACCACTGAGCCTCATCTTGTACGTTCTTAGAATGACGTATGGTGGCCCCCCGGTCAACCCTTATACCTTTATACCGTACGTAAGTTCAAATGCCATTCTTATAAATATTCTCGCTATCATAATTCAATAGCCGCCTAATGATTCTTATCTCTTCGTCCTCAGGTTGCCTCGACTAACAATTTCTCTTCAAACCATGTCTATAAGAACTCTGTCCCCTGAATCAGACAAGATGATATTCTAAGTGGCCCTGCTCTTCCTCCCCCCCGGGAGTCGTGCCCGATTTGGACAACCCTCAGACGAAAAACGCTCTAGCCCTAGTAGTCACGACGCCGTGCTTATCTGTTTGGACAATAGCCTTCTTGCTAAGGGTATATACTAAATTATCCTATATTTAGAAGTTATACATTGAGGACTGTAAGGACGTGAAGCTTCTCGTTAATATGCTGTTGTTAGAACTGACATTGAGTGCATGTAATAGTTGTCGCTTTGGCCACATATGTTGTTCTACCATTTTATGACTACAGCCATGAAGCTAATTAAGAATAATTAGGGATTGTCGATTAGATTTTTCTACTGCCTCTACCAATTAATAACAGAAGTCGGTCTCTTCATACAACAATGGAACATACGCTTGAAGGCTTTCAATGATGCTTATATTTACGTAAGCTTGGATATATTTTGTTTTCTTGATTTTATCATGACCCTCAACTACTCTTTTCTTCCTAAAGTATTAAGAACCTAGTATAGGTAGGTACGTAGGAACTATCTTGTATTATGTTATTGCGATTATATAAAAAGTGGCTTTACTTCTTGAGTTAATTCGGATATTTGCTTGCTCACATCTCGACTTCTACTCTTCAAGTATCCTTCTAACTTGATAAATACTGACGCATTAATAGAGTGGACATGTTATACCCCGCCGTGGATAAATGTACCTATGCTTTACACGACGGTTATAATTGCTGGAAATGTCCCTTCAACATCTTCTAAGCTTGCCGAACGCCGTTTATCAGTAGCTTTAAACATCTCTTCGGTCGCATTGAACCTTGTATCCCATCTCCTCTTGTTACTGTTAGCATAGAGTGTCATTTGGAGACTACAGCTCGAGACTGAGAAGAAGATCGGTCTTGCGTTAATTTTCGCATTTGGGATAATGTGCGTATGATCCTAAACAGGTCTTGTGATGGTCGACTTCTGAGGGTAAGTACCGGGTCTACCAGGGAGCTTGACTGCGACAAAGAGCACGGCTGGGAATTATCTAACTCAGAAAAATTAGACGGTTTGCGGCTCCCTCAACTTGCAACCGTGCGCATCACGAGAGATCTTTCCGTCAGGGACGATGTTGATGGCGGCATAATGTTGAAATCACATGTTATGCGCGGCAAGCATTATGTTTAAAGGAGTTATGGATGTATGATGCCGAATAATCGGGTGAGATGCCGAATAGGAACTTCCGATAAAGAAGACTGTAAATCGTCATAACAATAGAATGCTAAGCCAGATAGTTAAACGAATTTCTCCTTTAGACTGCTAACTGAATTGTAGTTTACTTGGTATCCTGATATTTTTCCTATCTGTCAACCATTACTCGCCTGCCCTTCTCCCACAATCCTCCAGTCTCTCATGGGGTATGACTCGGTTTTAGGCACATATTCGTCTGCTACGATCCCTTGCGCATAAGGATCTGAACTTGAGTTCGTGGATGTGCTTTGGTTTTTGCTATATGCGATATCAAACGTTTGGCCAACATGAATGGTTTGTTGACTGGTGTTGATATATTGCCTCCTCGACGGCCTTGATCCAAGAAAGCTTCCGGCGTTGCTGATGATTGGTTTCAGGGACCATCCGCGAAATAGGAATAGAAGAGTTGGTAAGCAGGCGGCGAACACACCGATACCACATTCGATCATGCCCCAGTAGAGATACTCGGTTATCACCACTATGGCAAGAGAGTCAATAATCGACGTTACTGATATCTATCTCATGTTAGGATCACTTACGAATCTCATCCTCGTACGGATTGAAAACAACAGCCGCCTTGACATCCTTCGCTATTATGAGGAGACGCGTTAATGAAGCTCCAATCGACCTTCTTAGCGTTAGTAATGTCTCGATATCTGCGGGTGCCAACTTACACTGCTCCCAAGAGAAAGATCGCGCTGGTAGCAAGCTTCTTAGCCGTTGAAAAGCTCAAGCGCCAGATCTAGCCAAGTCAGTATATCTTGAAAACAGCTCGCGCAGAGCGGTCGAGACATACTAATGGAACAGGAATGCATATTATAATAACGTCCGTGATAAAGTCTGAAATGCCGAAGGAAAAAGCAAGATCCATAGTCTTGATGCAGTGTGTTGTCAAATTCTTAACAGTCGACTGGGGGCTTAGAATCGCCCAGAAGTTGACGCCGCACTCGAATACAACGGTAAAAAAGAAGCCCACAGTCCACAAGGCTACAAGGACGATCATTCCAATGAGGAAGATGTCGGTCTTCTTATTGACTGAGAAGATTCTCCGATAGAAAAAGAGAAAAGCAGCCTTGACGCAGCCCAAAGCCAGGGGAATCATGGATATAACGGAGAACTCGATCTAATATCACAAGATATTGTCATTATGCATCCAAGAAATTGGTAATACTCGCTAGCGCTTACCCTGAATGCTGTTGAGAGCTGATCAGTAGTGATTTCTAGAGAATTTCCAACCATGTCTGGGTCAAGCTTGGAGGCATATGCAAGCGCCTCGCGTGAGACGCCATATACTAGACAGATGCCAATACCAGTTGTGAGGAGCTGGATATATGTTAACATACGTCCTCAGGAATACATAGAAGGTATGAATACCGAAGCTGGTACCAAAAGCCAATCATCAGCCTTCAACGGTTGCTGTTGTCTCTTTCGCGTATAGAATCGTAATATAACAGATGCAATATCGACTACAGACAAGACAACTCCGGCGGCGATGACATGACCAGGAGTATTGTAATATTTCAATGAGGTCGGCATCGCTGCCAGGCGCTTTACTGCTAAAGTAATGGCAACCCGAGAACAACGAGCCTGGGATTCATGAGCGGCTAGGGGTCCGCTCTGTTATGATTAAACCGGAACCACGCTTATCGGGAAAGGGGTAGGCGGGAAATTTCCGAGAATCATTTAGCGAGGTGGTCTGTTACCGGTCTGCACATCTCACAGACCGAGCATAAGAGTTGTCTCGGTGGGGTTTTGTGTAGGAATATTTTGTCGGATTGTCGGTCTCCAACGTCGAAATGGGATGATGAGAAATAAAAAAAATTGCACATCGACTAATGTAGCTATTATCTATCTGCCTTTCACATGGGTGGTCATTAGGTAGTATCAGCTAATTCCCGCCCTCGCGTCGAAGTTAGGCTGAGGTGAGACTCTAGATATCCGCTAACCGGCCATTCGTCATGGGGCTACGGGATGGCGAAGTAGTGTATAACGAATGGTGGTACGACCATGGGTAGTTTGCATAAAAGGTATGCAGTTGGATTTGTTGACTAGGTAGAAGTAATTCACCACATAAGGCTGGCCTCCTACTGTCTATTTTTAACCCTTGAAGTCTTTTGGGGGTTTTCGATGGACGGGTGAGACTCTTCAACACCCATCTGGGGCATCGTAGGCAGGTTGTGTAACTCTTCACACGTGTAAATGGGTAGCGATCCGGTGGGGGAGGGGGCCATAAGCACAAGCACATAAGCGCTGGGACAGATGCGGCAATAGAAGGATTCCTAGTCACTGATCGGCTCTAGTATTCGCTCGTAGTTGGCTGGCGCTTCATGATATCACGGCTAGACGTCCCACCCCCATCTCAGCCCTGGTTGGTTTGATATCTATGTTGAAGATGGCCTTCCGCGCATCTCTCGGCTGTCGATACTCAAATCTACTTCTGCAGAAAATCTGAATCGTCGAACAGTTTACTGGCTGGAGTTGGTCCCGAATGCGGTGATTAGGGKGGGGTTTGGTAAGCAATAGTTTTCCCAATTTGGACGACGAATCATGAATGATGTTGGTTTGGATGAGGTTTAAAAGCAGGGGTTGTGATAAGAGTGACTGCGTAAGGGGCAGTGGGGCAGGAAGAAGTGTGACAGTGACGTTATTAAGATATCGATAACAACTGTAGATGGGCACAAACGTGCTGAATTAGGTAGGTCAAGTTTGAAAGGTGGTATTAGCAAGTTAGTTAGACCTGGCTTGAATCATGGCAACTTGGAAGTCTTCGACTTGATTGATTGTCGACTTGACTATATTTGACGATTTTATGAATTTCGGCACATCGTGAGTTTCACGTATCTTGCGCACGGAAGAATGCCCTTTTGCAGGTAAGCAGTTACATAATACAAATGATAACACTGGATTTGGCCAACCTCGCGCCTCGCCAACACTACTAACTTTTATGCTCTCCTGAGTTAACAATTCTTGTATAACGTCCGAACTCGTTACACGACGTGTTGTTTCAGGGCCTCTATGTCGCGCTACGACAGCGGCATATCTCGTCGCCCCTCACTAGAATGGCCTCTACCCCTCCAAACCGCATTCGGATAGCCATCATTGGGGGCGGCCTAGCAGGGGCAGCTCTAGCAAATGCTCTTATTCAATACCCCCACTTCGATATCCAATTATTCGAGACCGCACTCGAGTTAGCTGTTAATGCACAAGAAGTCCAACCCCTTCTGCAAAGGAGCTCTTGGGAAAGGCCGACGTTGTACCTATGAGTTGTAGTTGCAAAAGACGCATCCTCTTCCAAAATCATGACCTAGAAAAATCTCACTAGATTTTCAAGTCCAAGCCCAATTCGCCCCGGGATCAGAGAGAAGCGAGTCGAAGTTTCCGAACCCTCCAGTCATCTGCATCAAACTCTTATTAAGGGGTTTGTGGAAGACGAGGGAGACTTGATGGACATACCAATGAATCAAATTGAGTCCAGGCGGTCATTTCAACAATTGAGCTGCTTGGGCTTATCGCCGCCAATGACTCCCCTAGCGGTTCTAGAGACCCGATGTTACTCATGGCTGAGTCATCAGTCGGAAAGGGGGCGCCGAATAAGTCATCCTGTGCTACAGGCTCAGAAACGCCTCTGGATCCCATTGCGTGATTCCCGTAACTGGAATTACCAAGTGGCATAGCATCTTTGGATCCTCCTGGTAATACTTGGCGATTCGCAAGCGAATGGTTGTGCCTCAGAACCTCGAGTCGAAGCTCTTCAAGGACCATCCCATATCTCTGAACCCAGGATCCATTCCTAGCATTGTTGATAATTCGCGACTGGCAATCAGTTGCGGCATTAAAATAGGCTAGGTAAGAATCAGGTCTAGCTTTTCTTTGCTGAATTGTGTCTAATTTGTATTAGTATTACTTCGTTGGTACCTCTATCGGTCTGAATGTTCAGTCAGGAATGGTATTTACATACTATGATAATGTCAGCCAGGATGCCCACTGGGATACCTTGTCGGAGCAATGCCACTTACCAGACGTATAGCACAACTACAGCGCAAGATGCGAAGTAATACGTGAACTAATTGCTAAGAATTAATAATCTACGCCGATGTCGAGAGAACCGTTTCTTACTAACCCAGAATGCTCGGTGCAGCTGGTTACGTTCCTCGAGCTCCTCAATTATCTTCGTTATCTTCATGGCAGCATCTAGGCACTGTTTCACGTTCTTTTCAAGAGCCTCGTGGTTTGGTAACTTTGCCCGAACGGTGCTATAGTTAGAGAGGCTAGCAAAGTTACTGAGGAGAAAGGGGCGATGAACTAAGAGCAGAGTATGCCAATAGGCTAGGTTGAGGACGTTCCTTTGCCGCCGGAAAAGTGGGAGTAAGAGAGATTGAGAGGCTCCCTGTTGGTCTAGAAGGAGAGACATATCTAGGCGCCACTGCTTCAATTGTTCAGTGAACTTGGCGGCAAGCTCAATCCGTTCTTTTGACGAAGGGGTCCGCAAACTGTAAAATTCTCGGAGGACGCTAGAAATTATACGTGATATCCTTTATATTACGCATTAGTTAGAAGGGGTTCTGTTCAGCGTTCACTTACATCGAGAATTAGGGACATACTTAATCTGAGCAATAGGAGCAGCCATTTCCGGGAGTGCATTATCCGGCGCTGCTGATAGCCGACCAAGATCTAAGTCGCTGTCATCTACATAAGCTGGAAGATCCTAGAGCTCGAGGATTAGATGCGATCTGATCGGGATTGCCTATGATAGGGACAGCGATTACCTGGTTAATATCAAAGTCATGAAAGGTTTTTGGTCTCCCAAATGTTGCGCTCAAATAAGCGTCAAGGCTGTACGCGACCCAGAATGTCCTTTTACGACACTCATGCTCTACTAGATCGCCGTTGACGATCTCATTCCTTCTGCTTCTTCGATGTATTCCCAATGCGAAAATGAGGTGGCCCAGTGTCCCAAACAATGACCAACAGTGATTCATTCGGGATTCAGCCAATAGGTAGAAACACTGGCACAGACGTGCTTGGATACTCGTTAGTCGAACCTCCCCTTTCTCTTCGGATAACTGATGCTCTGCGGCAGAAAAAAACCGAGCGCTGAAAAATAAAAATATTAGCGTACTCCCTGCATAGCTGCCGCCCTCATTTCACAAGGGGTCATAATACAGCGGTGTAGTCCACCATAATTATAGCGCGCTACAGCTCATAATGCCCTGTAATTTAGGGGTATCAATGCAAACGAGGCGCTAAGTGCGACCCATCAGGTGCGTCCACCGGATTTGAAACCGAGGCATATGAAAGGTAATGTAAAGAATGGAATACTTCAACACACCTTGATTCAGAACCATTCTCATCATCTGACCGAGTAAATCTCTGTGCACATGCGAACATCATGAAAATAAGCGCAATTCGACTACGAGCGCCTTCTTTTGAACGCACTACGGCTCACATGGTCAGCGATTGTCGTATCCGGTGGGTTAAAAGAGCGATTCTGATTGTGCAAGACTGGATCCATGAGTTTCATGCTTACTTTTCCCACCTGTCTCATATAATTCGTCTAGCCAAATAGCCATAGTGCGACGGTGAAGAAAACGATGTGTGGCGGCAGCAAATTCGAAATAGCTAGTGAGAAGCCCCTCTGCCTCACTCTTGGGAGGCAATATGAAGAACGACCCGTCTAATTCAGGGAGTGGGAGATCTCCAAAGGTAAAGATCGAGGACTCGGAGCTGTAATGAGAGGCTTGACTGGCAAGTTTCTTCTGGACTCTTAATAAGAAAGATACGCCCGACGAGGGTCCTACGATATGTCCTTGGCGGTCTGTCTGTAGCGGTTCAGGAGAGTTTTGAGAGGATTGAATAACAGATGTTTGAGATCTCGAGACATTCAAGTTCGAGCAGGGAGCCGATCCGACATCCTCAGCTTGTCCCTGTGCTGGATCATCATCAATGTCATTACCATTTCTAAGTATTCTGGGATGACCTTGGCCCTGTGGCGCGTTGGTATCCCCGAGGGCGGAATCTTGATGGGATTCATTAGCCTCTGACATCCGTCGACTTGAGACGTAGCTTGCAGAGGAGCCTAGGGCTGAATCCATAGTTGTTACTTGAGGATTCTCACCACCTTCAACCACAGGGGGCCTTCCTCGCCTGTATGGAGCAGTGAATTGGCAGGGGACGCCAAGATGCGAGCAGAATGCGCATGGACATTTGCCGGAACATCGTGTTTTTCTCCTGCGGGATGGGTGAATCATTCATCTTAGCCCAGGTCAAATTCTAGCCCGTGAATCAGGCCGCGTACACGGAAGATTGCTCACCCTTTACAGCGGTCACAAGCCCGGCTCACTCGGTTCCTTGGATTGTTCTCCTTCCGCCGTTTGACGGGCGGAGACTGCAAGCCATTTTCTTCGTTTACAACATCATCTATCGAGATGCGATGCGAGTTTTTCCGTGTGGATGACTGGAAATTCCGACGTTCGGAATTTGTCTCCATGTTGAAAAAGAGAAGGATAAGATTGTTTCCGGGATCGTTGTCGGAAAAGGGAAATCGAGGTGAATTAGATATCCGAGATTTTTACGCTTTATTTCAAATACTCTTAAACTACATATCTCTTACCCTTTACGCACTAGTAACTTGGAATGGCTACTCCTCCCATGAGCATTAAAAGATGGGAAGGATCGTCAAGTTTTAACAAAGTTTCAGACGATTTGCTAGTATTTAATAATAGCAGATGTGATTAATGGCCCTTAGGCAAGAAGATATATTCATAAGGATAATACTATGAAGATTCTGTTGTCCGTACCTATATGTACCTGCTTCTGGGTTTTCGAATTATCACTCGTTGAATAAATTATGCAAGTGTAAGGGTTCAAATTGCTAATTAGAAGGATATTTGGTACTTAAGTGCACGATGAAAAGGGGGGCTACCACTCCCTCAATTCATTCCCCGGACCAAAGAATACTGGGCTAACCCACGCCTTCGAATTCTTCGATAAGGCCCGGACTTGTTCCTCATCAACTTCAATTCCGAGGCCAGGCCCGCTCAACAGGTCAACATACCCATCTGTAACATTCCAGACCTCCGGGTTTAATGTGTAGCTTGTCAAATCTTGTCCGCCAACGTTGTAATGTATGCCGAGACTCATCTCCTGAATCACGAAGTTTGGGCTAACAGCATCGACCTGGATGTTCGCTGCTAACGCGATTGGCCCTAATGGACAGTGTGGCGCCAACGCAACATCGTAAGTCTCGCAAGCAGAGGCAATCCTGCGCATCTCTGATATGCCACCAACATGGCAGATATCGGGCTGTAGGATGTCCACACATCCTGCCTCTAGGAAGGGCCGTACGTCCCATCTGCTGTGGAGGCGTTCGCCGAGAGCAATAGGGCAGCGTGTATGAGCAGCGATATCCTTGATTCCTCCGATGTTCTCACTCAACAGGGGCTCTTCAATGAAGAGCGGATCATGTGGTTCCAGTTTAGCAACCAGCTGTTTTGCCATGGGCTTATGCACTCGTCCATGGAAGTCCACTCCAGCATCAAGACCTAAGTCTTTCACAGTCTTCACGCGCTCCACGCATTCCTCAAGCTTCTTAGGGGAGTCGAGCCATCCGAGGTCCTCAGTGGCATTCATCTTCACCGCATTGAAACCTTGAGCTTTACGAGCGGTCCTATTCGCAATTAGTATATGGTCACACCAGTTAATGTGAGGTAGATTCCTACGCTTGAACTTCTACATCGCCGGGTCGATCGCCGCCTATCCAGGCGTATACTCGTAACTTATCTCGGACCTAATACCACTGTAATCAGCACGAGGATGGCTGTAGAATGGCATGTATTGAGATAATACCTTTCCACCTAGGAGTTGGTATAAGGGGACGTTGAGTTTTCTGGCTAAAATTCCTTTAACATCTATGATTTTCAGGGCGTTCTCAGACGTCATACCTTTTAGATCCCATAATGCGATATCTATCCCGCTTAGTGCGCTCATGAGCACCGGACCCCCTCGATAAAAGCCACCACGGTAGGACAGCTGCCATATATGCTCAATGTCGCTTAACCGTAGTTAGTAAGCTATAAATCTAAATCGTGAGATTTTAAGAAAGCACAATGCTGACTTACTCAGCTTCCAGTCCTAGATATCGATCTGCCCATGCCGCGAGGCAGCCTTCGACAGCTTGGGTGTGCCCCTCCAAAGAAGCCTCTCCCCACCCTACATGGCCGGCATTGTCCGTGATCTTAACAAACAGCCACCTTGGTGGTACTCTAAAGTATTCTATCTTCGCGATCTTACCCATGACGCCGTTGAGAAATCAAGTGTAAGCACACGGTCTTGTTTCTATGGCAAGTACCCAATATGAGGGGCAAAAGGGGTGTTCTTATGAGGGGAGGAGTCAGGGGGGATTGCGGGGTTACTGTCCAATAGCGTCTCTGCCCACAATGGAGTATTTCCTAATCGGTCGGATTTCGTTCTGATTGGCTATTACAGCCGGGGTAATGTTACCTCGGGCTCGGATACACCCGCTCATACGCTTCATCGTCCCCTCCTATCGGACGCTGAGGAGGAATAGAGTGAAGAACTCTAGAGGCTATCCAAGAGGCTAGTGTGACGTTAACTGAGATTATTTATGTCAAAGTTACCTAACTAGTGGGAAAGAGAACGAGAACTCCGAAGAACGGCAATGCAAGTTCGTGCCTTGATGATGAGCTGAACGTAGCTCAATTCTAGCCCCAGAGGCATACCGGGGAACCTTCTATGTACGTGCCGCTATCACCGGCCATGAAGCCTGCCTTCAGCCTCTTCAGCTCAAGATTTAGCGGCTGCCTCCTGTTTTAATTTTCTTTGAGCCGCTTTCCAGTCTTCCACTGCCTTACGAAGTTCCTCTTCCGTCTTCTCGCCGAATATGTTTACACCAAGTCTTGCCGGGAAGTTGTATCGGTGGTTTCTGTCTAAAGAGCTGATCTCGTCCATTGCGTCCTGCGGAAGCTCGAATGTTTCCAAGTTCGCAGCGATTCGCTCAGGTGTCACGCTCTTTGGTAGCACTACAATATTTCTCTGGAGCACCCAATTGATAATAACTTGGGCGGGCTGCTTTCCTAAGCGAGCTGCAATCTCGTGGATCTTCGGGTCATCAACTCCCCTAAACAGCCGTCAGCTACCCCAAAATCCATTTTGTCAATGAGTTCATACCTTAGAAGGCCATAAATATTATTTCCAAGGGGGCTGTATGCTTCCACCACGATGCCCTACTTTCAAGATTAGTCTCTAGTCTATGATTTAAACCATTGAGCGCGTACATTTTCCTGCATCCATTTGACGAAAGAGTTTTGTTGAAAGTACGGATGTATCTCGATTTGATTGACGGCGGGCTTGATAGTCGCACTAGATTATCATTAGCGGCTGCATTCCGTGTCGCTCCAGTGTTACCTACGTCTTCCACAACTGTTCAATTTTCTCTCGAGTGAAGTTGCTCACCCCTATCGACCGAATCTTGCCTTTTTGGACTAATGCCTCCATGGCTTTCCAAGTATCTTCAATCGGGACATCGACGACATGAATTTGCTCATTCTCTGGGTTAATCGGAAACCTGTCCTTGTACGTCGCGCCCTTCTTGAAAGCAACTGGCCAATGGATCTAACGCAGGTGCTTAGTGATTACTTGTAGTGGCTCCCCAAATGTTGCATAGGTCTTACGAGGTATAGGTCAAGGTAGTCCAGTTGAAGGTCCTTCAATGTCGCATCCACGGCTTCCTCGACATCCTCAGGTTTGTGATGCGTATTCCAGAGCTTTGATGTTACCTAAGAAGAATCCTCAGCATAAATAACAGAAGGAGCGGGTACGTCGTCAAGAAGCGCTCACGAATATTTCTGAACGGTCAACTCCAGATGCTTTGATACCTCTCCCCACTTCATCCTCATTATCGTAACATGCCGCGGCATCGATGTGTCTGTAACCTGATTTGAGCGCGCTCTCTACAGCGTGAGCTACCTCGTTAGGTTTCGATAGCTAGGTGATATCGTTAGCCATACAGCAAAAACTGAGATACACTCCGGCTTGCGTAAAAACCCCCATAGAGAGGACCTTACCCAAGTCCCTAGACCAATCATCGGGATCGAGTAACCCGAATTTAATTTAAGCGATTTGACAGCCATTTTGACAATTTGGACTCTGTTGATAGGACTGATAGGCGATATGGTCAATTCTAACAAGGCGAATAGGTAGAACTTTGCCTAGACAATTAGGAGTAGCCAAGACTAACATAATCGCTTATAGTTCCTTGATATAGACTACTTCTAATAAGGGTCTGCTATACTTTCGGGCCTCTTTGCCGAGCTGCTGGGTTTTCCGACGGACGCTCCACATGCTACCCCAACTTCGGGGTATCGTTGTCGTGATCCCCCACCTAAGCTAGCGGCCCCCCTCACTGGGGGTTCCCGAGCTCGGCTCATCAGGAGATGATGGAGAGAACATAATTCTTCTTTATTTTTGAATGATTTGATGTCCCAAGAAGTTTCTTTCATTCAGTAGTTAATAATAATTCCATCAATCTTCACTTCGGAAAATCTGCATCATGCCTCGAATCCCCCCTCCCGGCGTCTACGTCCCATCGCCTACGTTCTTCAAGCCCCTGAGTCCCGGAGCTCACCAACCCGAGGTCGATGTTGCGACTCAATCCGAGCACAGCGTATTCTTGGCCAAAAATGGAGTTCACGGGCTCGTGCTTCTTGGTTCGACAGGTGAAGCCATTCACCTTAGCAGAAAAGAGCGAAAGGATCTTCTAAGCGGAGTCCGAAAGTCGCTCGATGAAGCTGGATTTCCCGATTATCCCATCATGGCCGGCGTTCTTGTCAACGCCGTTGATGAAGCTCTGGAATGGCTACAGGACTCGAAAGACGCCGGGTGTCAATGGGGCTTGGTCCTGGCACCGGGGTATTTCGGTGGCGCTGCTTCTCAGCAAGGTCTAATAGAGTGGTATACGACAGTCGCGGATAAGAGCCCAATTCCTATCTTAATGTGAGTAGTATGAAGTTGTTTCGGTACGCGCCCTAGCATTTCGCGATCAATGGGGCGAACTTCATACAGCCAACTAACAGGTAGTCATCAGCTACAACTATCCAGGAGTAACAAACGGACTCACGGTAACACCCGAGAGCTACGAGAAGCTTGCAGCACACCCAAACATAGTGGGATGCAAGATGTAAGTAGTTGGTGTCTCTCGGGATTGAAAAATAAGCTAACAAGATAGGTCCCACGGCAATGTTTCATATCACGTTCAGGTATCAACGTCGCCCGTGATCGACCACGAGAAATTCCGAGTATATAGTGGCTTTGGCCAGCAGCTCGGCCCAATCGTCGTCTTCAACGCTGCTGGAGTTATTGACGGGCTAGCATCCTTCTTCCCGAAAACAGTGGTACGGCTGTTCGAGTTGGCCAGCAAGCGACCCATCGACGATGCTGCTATCAATGAAGCCAGAGTCCTTCAATATCGTGTTAGCCGAGCGGAAGAGTACATTGGTCGTTGGGGTATCTTAGGAATCCGAGAAGGCATCTATCGCGTTGTTGGATTAGGTAATCTCGAAGGTGGACGGGCGCCCCTGAGAGGGAAAATCCCAGACGGTGCTTGGGATGAATGGGCGCATGTCATGAAAGCGATGTCGGAACCATAGGTACAGGTTAGGCCATGGTGTTCGCCATGTACCATACTAGAGTTTAATCCATAGGTAACGATAAGTTTCCAATTCAAATTGACTATAACCTTGAAGAATTTGCTGAGTTGTGAAGAAAAGAGAGAGAAAAAAAGAATTATTATGTTCTAAACGGGAGTATAATGAACTTGATATGACGATATAGAGGCCTCTAAGCGTTAGTCGTGCGCATCGTTAATTACTAATGACGTTTATAAGGATGGTTAATCAAACTCAGGAAATGAAGACGCTTCAATTCGCTCACTATAAAAATGAAAGCAAAATCAATATACGTAGAAGTTAGAAGCCATTGGATCGTCCTGTCGCATTTTCTTGTTCAACCTCATGAGCGAAATTCGTAAGAACCAAGCGCAGATGATAACTCCCGCTGAGAAGCCAATTGCTCCTGACATGGCCTTGATGAATTGCGGCGCGTCCGAATCAGGCCAAAGATAAGGAGTGTAGACGGAACTCAGGTTTCCAAACATATTGCACATTGCAATAGCAACAGCTTTCTTCTCGTCAGACTGCCCTAGGACCGAGCTTGTCCAACTTAGGATTATGTTGTTGACACCGTAAGTTGCTCCTACGAAAAGCATGATACCGACATATCGTGCAGCGGTATTAAGAGTCGCCATGCTAATAGCGAACCCGGCGATCGCAACCGCTTTTGATAGTGTAATGTGCCATGTTCTCTCGTTGTACCGCCCGCTAGACCAAGACACGATGATGGACATGAAAGCGGCGAAGATATAAGGTGGGCAGGTAAGGATCAATGCCGTCGTTGTATCTAATCCGAGGTTTTTGACGACTGTCGGCAAGAAGTTCTTGAAGCCATTCGCGCTTAGGTGCAGGTTGTCGGCCAGACAAAACACCCATGTTCGATAATCGACTAGGGCTTCTCGTAAGCCCTTCATAACACTTGTCCCGCCCTCGCGCCTTTCAGTGGTATCCTTGGCAATGCGTTCATGAGCTAGTTGTCGTTCTTCCGACGTGAGCCAGCGAGTGCTGAGAGGAGCATCGGGAAGTAGAAAGAATCCAGCAATTGCTATCACGGTTGATAGCGATCCTTGAATAATGAACAGCCTTAGTTATGCATTAGTACACGCGCATTTATGTGAGTTGGGAGATTGCAATGAGGTACTCACCATTGCCACCCAGCAAGCCCACGGACGCCCCCGAGCCCTGCGAAAACAGGGGCTGCTATCAACCCCGAAAATGCGCTAGCAGCCATGTTCCCCGTGTAGAAGACGCTCATCCGTGTTGCGACTTCTTTCCGAGTGTAAAACATGCTCAGCATATATAAAGCGCCGGGGTAAAACTTCCAGATCTAATTAGCTACCGATTTCTCAATGACCGAAGAGACACCTCACCGGAGCTTCCACGATTCCAAGAATCAGGCGTGCGGCCAACATTGTCTTGTAGTCGTGTACTAAGAAAGTACACAACGTCGTTACAGACCAGGCTGTCATAAATCCTACATAAGTCCGCATTAGGATGTGTCGCCATTCGCATCTATATAGAGCAACGTACCAGCCATGAGGAGCGACGGGCGAACTCTGTTTAACAGCATATTCGAAGGAACCTGGCCCACGAGGTAACCCACGAAGAGACTATTTCATCGAAATAAATCGTTAATTATTCTGCGGGATACCAACAAAATGGTGCAAATAGCGAACGGGTTTCCGGTGTGGTGTGCGTTGCTGAACGGGGAATTGATAGGGGAACAGGTGAATTCGGTTTACGTACTATGACAGCGTCAGCTAGAGGACCAACCAAGTGCTAAGGGGGGTTCAAGAAGGCAGAACTCTATACATACCATACTAACGCAGGTGTTATACTCATATCCAGTCATTCCCAATGTTTTATCAAGCTTATCGAGTTTGCCGTTTACCATGGCATTTCGGTCGAGAAAGTTGAAGAAGTACATCAACCAGAGGATGGGCTATGGTTACACCAGGTATCAGCAAGCCAAAATAGCTACTTCAACTAACTGATAGGGCGAATAATGGCTTACCAGAATATATAAGTCCAGCTTTCTCACAAGCTTGATTTCTGCTGGGTCGGTCTTCGCATGGGCGCCAAACCTGTCTACTTGTTCGTTGGTGCCCTTGACCAACGCTTCGTCTGTAACCTCGACATGCTCGGGCTTCCCACTCTTCTCGCGGCTGAGGTCAAGAGGAGTGCTCATCTTGTTGGTGGCACCCCTAACAGTGGCGCTTCTAGGGAGCGAGAAGGGACCAAGTTAACAAGAGCCACTTAGTCTGGCACAGCGAGTAGAAGATCAAATAGAGAATGTTAGAGGTTGATATGGATTGATATGGTACTGGCGCCCCTTAAGTAACCCACTCTAGGAGGTCAACATCTCCACAACCTTGGAGTGTGGGGTCCCCGCAAAGTCCAGGGTTAGCATCTTGGTGAATACGATCCTCTTGGACCAGGGTGGTCGGTTGTCGGATATTGTATACGCACGCTCAGACGTTCTCTATTGACCTCTATCCAATGGTAATGAGGATAAGAAAATTCCAGGGTCGGAAAAGTCCTATTTGAGTGAACCATTACGACGGGATTGTGCCTATCCTTTATCCGAACATCTCCTATAATCGGAAAACTCACCCCTGAACCACACGCTTTTCCGATGCGGAGGCGGTACGGGGGTTCCCTTCGGTAGATCTCAGCGTCGTATGCATCAGACCTGGACCGGATAGCTCAATTGCGAAGGTACCGAAGCTTGCATAACAACTTGTCTTAGATCTTATAGAAAGATCTATTAAAACTTCATTCTGAGAACTCGCTTGTGCCCTTTAAGATTCATATCCGCATACCCAAAGGATTCTACATAGCCAGCAAATGTCTCCAATATGTTTCTCACAGCAACGTCACAGGCGCAACTAAGTACCCCCAGTCAGGGGTCTACTCCTGAGATTGATAGTGCTTCTATTGACAGTATCAATGACTTGATTGTCAATCGCGCAGCGACCTTCCCCTTCAAACCTCTTCTCGCGTACCCTGGAAAGGACGGCAAATATATTTACTATACCTCCAAGGAGTTAGATTGCTTTGCAGACGAAGCAGCGAAGCATTATGTACAATCGGGGTTGGTCCCCCAGGTATGTTGACTTCCTAAGACTCACTTAGATCGAAATGTCTTCGGTCCGGCATCACTGACCAGATCCGTAGGGGGGCCAAGGTGAATCGGAAGTAGTTGCGCTCCTAGGTCCTTCGAATCTCGACTACATTATTACTATGCTGGCTTTGATGCGCCTCGGCGGATTTTCTGTGCTGTTTCTATCAACAAGACTGCAGACAGAGGCATATGTAAATCTACTCAGGGAGACAAGATGTCGCTTCATAATCAGGCCCCCGACAAATTACACAGCAACAGCCAACCGAATCTCCGAAGAATATGAATTCACTCAATTCGACATGGTAGAATACTCAGTTTACAGTAAAGCAGACTCAGCCAGCTCTCGCTATCAACGACCAGTAATAGAAAACGAAGCTCAGAAAATCGCCTTTATCGTCCACTCGTCTGGTTCTACTGGGCTGCCCAAGCCCATATACCAGAATCATCGGTCTTGCCTTACGAACTATTCCGTCGGAAGCGGTATGAGGGCATTCGTAACATTACCTTTATACCACAACCATGGCCTGTCGACTTTCTTTCGCGGTATCACCTCTTCTGTTACAACAGCATTCTTCGATGCAAGCCTTCCAATGACGCATGATAATCTGGTCAACGCCCTGGAGCAATTTAGGCCAGAAAGTTTCCACTGCGTACCTTACTCGCTTAAACTTCTCTCCGAGAGTGAGCATGGAATAGATCTGCTAAGGCAGTGCAAGCTCGTCCTATTTGGTGGTAGTAGCTGTCCCGATGATTTGGGCGATAGGCTGGTAGATGCAGGAGTCTATCTGGTAGGACATTATGGGGCGTAAGTATATCTATTCTCCTCGAGGTGGTTTCTGAGTGCTAATAAACCCCAGCACTGAGATGGGGCAACTCATGACGTCCTTCCGAGATAGGGAAGATAAAGCATGGAACTACTTACGGCCGTTCCCCAAAGTAGCACCATATCTTCGTTTTGAACCTATTGGCGAGGGACTATATGAGCTTATCGTCCTTGACGGCCTGCCAACGAAAGTGTGTTCCAACTCAGACGACCCTCCCAACTCGTTCCACACGAGAGACACATTCGAACCTCACCCCACTATGCCTAACGCATGGGCATATAGGGGGAGACTAGACGATAGAGTTACACTATTTAATGGAGAGAAAGTGTTACCAATTCCTTTTGAGCATCGGCTCAGGCAACATGAGCTGGTCGAAGAAGCGCTCATTTTCGGAGTGGGCAAGGCCTTTCCAGGCCTGCTCATTTTTCCAAGTGAGAGGGCTCGACACATGAGCAAAGCGGATCTCTTGAATGCGCTCCAGCCACTTATTGCCGCTGGCAATGAGGCTGCTGAGAAATTTGGCCAGATCTCAATGGAGATGGTAGAGATCCTCCCCTTTGGAACTAAATATCCTCGAACGGATAAAGGCACGATCATCCGGGCAGCAGCGTATAGAGCGTTCGAAGAAGTAATCGAATCGGTCTACGTGCGGTTTGAAACGCATGATGAAGCTAGAGATGGGGCTCGGAAAGCCCTGGACCTGCCTGAACTTGTCGCATACTTGTTGGATATGTTCACTCATACGATTGGAGTGAAAGGGTTAACTGAAGAGACCGACTTCTTCGAATGTGGAACGGACAGTCTCCAAGCTGTGGCCGCGAGAGCCAAGATCATACGCGAAATTGATATCGGCGACGCGGTTTTGAGCAACAACGTCGTTTTTGAGCACCCATCAGTCAAAAAGCTAGCATCTTATCTGTATTCCCTTAGAACGGGCAAAGAAATGACCCAGACCGACGAAATTGCGTTGATGTCTCAATTAGTAGCAAAGTACTCGAAGTTTCCTCAGTTTATCCCTGGTAAGCAACAGCCAGACGGCGAGGTTGTGGTAAGTCTCCTTTTGTCGACCCACCTGAGAAAATTTCGCTGATTAAGATCTTTAGCTCCTAACCGGGACGACGGGCTCCCTTGGAGCTCATATTCTATCCCAAATTGTATCGCTACCTCAAGTCAAGAAGGTCTACTGCTTAGTCCGAGCAAGTACACCCGAAGATGCCCAGTCTCGTGTTGTATCGAGTCTCAAGTCTCGCAATATCTTCAGTCCAGTGGCTATGGAGAAGGCTGTCTGTCTTCCTAGTGATTTCAGCCAAGAATCTCTCGGCCTTGATGCTTCAACTTTGGATACCCTCCGGTCAACCCTAACCACTGTCATACACAGCGCATGGATGGTCAACTTTAACGTGAGCCTCGCCAGCTTCGAACGGTCGCACATCGCAGGTGTACATCATATGATCAAACTCTGCCTGAGTGTTCCGTTCGCCGAACCCGCGAAACTCTTCTTCGTCTCCTCGATATCGGCCGCTGCAGGCACCCCCATCCCGGCTACAATCCGCGAAGCCCATATCGAGGACCTACATCACGCTCAGAACATGGGATATGCGAAATCGAAACTAGTAACAGAGCATATCATTCGAGCAGCGGCGAAGACCACCGGTATACGTGCGAGGGTATTACGGACTGGGCAGCTGATGGGCGATGCGCAAAATGGCCTTTGGAACCCAACGGAAGCGATTCCGCTGATGATTCAGAGCGCGACTACGATAGGTGCGCTTCCGATGCTAGACGAGGTAAGCTTCCCTTTCAACTAGACAGGCGTAACTTCGCTCTTACACATATATAGACACCATCGTGGTTGCCAGTAGACAAGTGCGCTTCGGCAATCCTCGAGCTCTCCGGCCTTAATCCCAGTCCCAAGGAGTTATTACCAGACAACAACAACAACGAAGAAGTCTATCATGTTCTAAATCCGACGCTCTTTTCTTGGGGCAACGACTTGCTACCTGCCCTAAGAGCCGCCGGGCTCGAATTCGAAGTTGTCCCTCAGCGGGAATGGGTGCGTCGGTTACGCGAAAGCGAGCAAGATCCAAAGAAGAACCCGCCTATTAAATTGCTCGAATTCTTCACAGAAAAGTATGACAATGATGCAGCAGGGCGAAGTGGTCTTGTGTTCGAGACGTGTACCGCCGCAAAGTATTCCGAGACTATTGCGCATGGCTTCGACATCATCGGAAGCGGAATTCTGCAGAAATGTTTGGATAAGTGGCGGCTTACTTGGGCTCAGCAGCAGTCATAAAGGGGGGGGTTCTGCCTACGTAACCCCGTCCATTCTCTGTATATTATTCAACTACTTACCTCTATGTCTTGACTATATTGCATATTTGAGGTAATTAATCCTGGCAAGTAATATGGAATGGCTTGGCCTGCGAAAGACCGAAGCTGAGTCAGGTAGAGAATAATGCGACCAAACGAGTTTCCTGGGCTCCTTCCAGGTCAACCACACGTGTAGGAGATACTGCATATTGCTTGCCTAGGATACTGGACCTCAGTCTATCAATGCTGCATGAAAGGCCTTCGAGCGTTTGTAGGAACAGATAAATGCATAATTCGATCATTGCTCAGGAAATTATCATTAACGATGGCCTAATTTATCATTATACAGCATGGAGTTTCTGATTAAGTGGTAAGATGTGCAGGGTGGGCTGTTAGGAGGTAGAGATAGTCATTACTTTGCCGGGTGTGAATAAACACCTGAGTGTGTAATGACACAGCAGGGAATGGCTTCGACGAGCTCGTTCAACAACTGAATCACCAATGACTACTTCTCAGACTGTGGAAGCCTTGAACTCGAATCTATATGTACAGGTTGAAACATGGCAGACAATTCTCTAGCGGTTCTTCTAAGCGACACTGCCTAGCAGAAAGCAATACTCTATTGATGATACATACCTGTAATTAAGATCCGAACTAATTGGATAAGTCGCCTACCTCTGAAGAATAACCCTGGAGGTTGATCCGCGGCCAGCAAGCTACAATCATGTCATCTACCAACACCGCACAGCCTCCCCAAGAGGTTAAGACGGACACCAAAACCGTGACGTACATGAACAAGATTAGCCAGGCCATGCCTCAACCGCCCCCGCCCCCGCCCCCTAGCCCCTATACAGTGACTGGTACTGGTCCATTCACGTTTATGGGGGCTGCAAAATGAAGGCTAAGGGGTTTGATTTTGGGGTTTTCCCTTGTTGTTGGGTAGCACTGGCTCTTGCATAGAGAGGTGTATAGTCCCTGAGATGGTTGTATTATAATCTGGCTAACTGGCAGTTACGGAGTTGATATCAACCATCTTAGAGATCTGTATGGGGTGGAAGTTGCTGGTTTCCACCAAGACCGAGAGACTCTCATTGGCAGCATTCACGATATGATCGGAATCGCATGGGGGTAAACAGGCTGGATGTTTGATCTTTTATTTTAGGTTATATTTTAGAAAGCTTTCTATTTGACTTCAAGAAATCCTTCCCTCTCCTTCCATTGTGGGATAAGCTGACTGAAAATGCATTTTCAGCGCCACCACCCAGCCTCCTTMCCCCGCTTGGGAAGCTACAGGTACCCAACCCGTACGTCAGATGAAATATATTTTCAGGTGTCTCTGCGTGGAATTATATAGGTTCCTTTGGGAATTTCTGTGCCTTTATGAACTTAATCCCACTCTGTGGTGATATAAACTTAACGATCGGGCCTGCCGTCCCTTCTTTTCTATGGCTCAATCACTTTGCGATGTCTGCAGAAACATTACCTTCGCGATTTCGTCCTCTCGGGCGGATGACAGTTACACGACCTGGAAATATTCATTCCGATCGCAGACCTTCTCAAACACAGATATGCCTCTGGCCGACAGAACAATATTGTCCTATCCCCACTATGACAGTGTGGCCAGTTTGATGGTTTCGTCTACAGATGGGTGTCCACTTTGCACATTGATCGCAGATACTCTGTTGTACAGCACGTTTGCAACTCGGATGCATCCGTCAAGAAAGGCCAGACAGGTTCCTGATGTTCCGGTTGAGTTGCTGTGGTACCCCAACGTTGGATCTAGGTACCGAAGCAGCGCAGGCGCTTCCCACCGATTTTTGGCAGCCCGGCTCATTACGAATAACACGATAGCCTCGAGTTTTCAAGTACCGCTATTCTTTACGAGATATAGCTCAGAAACTCTCTGCTCAGCTGTGTCATCCAAAGCCGTTACCAGTCAGTTCTATACTGGATCCACGGAAAACTTCATCCTGGCCAGCTTATGGCTTAAAAGATGCCTGTCCTCCCACTCGCGGTGCACTATCATCACTTATCCGCTCCCGGCGCTACCAACTAGGGTTTTAGATGTTGGGAAAGAAGGAGAGCCATTTGAACTTCGACTTGTCGATGGAAAAGATTGTGTAGGGCAATACATTACTTTAAGTCACTGTTGGGGAAAGGTGAAGATCATCACCACGACGGAGTCTACTTTGACCCAGCATCAAGCCAGTATCCCATTCTACACTTTATCGAAGACGTTTCAACACGCCGTCATTGCCACCAGAGCCCTCTCAGTCCGTTACCTCTGGATTGATTCCCTTTGTATCATACAAGATTCATTTGATGATTGGAAGTCCGAAGCCAGTAAAATGGGCCAGTATTACTCTCAGTCATTGGTAACTATATCGGCGGTCAGTGCGAAGGGTGGTGAAGACGGGATGTTTGCAATGATAGATTCCCGCGTCGTATCGCCAACGCCAATTGATATCGCGTTCTCCGAATCTAAGGAGTCGGGATTCGTCCATTCATTATACCCTGTGGACGACTCCCGATTGATTTGGGGCGATACCAAGGCACCTCTCTGGGATAGAGGTTGGGTACTTCAGGAACGAACTCTCCCCACTCGCATGTTGATGTTCTCGAAGTATCAGATGAGCTGGCAATGCCAGGAAGAAATGGGCTCCGAGAATATCCCTGAGGGCCGGGCTAGAGAGAGTAGCGAAGAAGAGACCGATATCCGATTTTCCTTGCTAGGCTCTCTGATAAATCCCCCGGTGGCTCGATCGATACCGCATGCTTCTGTCATATCTAGGAATGTACAATCAGAATTATACGGAGATCCATTGTCTCGACACAGACTATACTGTGCTTGGTATAATACTGTAGAGCAGTATACTTACTGCAAGCTCACAAGACTATCTGATATTTTCGAAGCTATTGATGGCATTCGACTTGCCCTACAATATGGCCTAGATGACGAATATGTGGCGGGAATATGGAAGGGGGRTATCCATAGGGGACTCCTGTGGATAATTGACGAAGAGCATAAACCCAATTCGAGCTTACCCCTTCGACACGAACGTTCACCTTCATGGTCTTGGGCAGCCGTGCCGGGTTCTTGCAAATTCAAAGCAAAGAACGCTACGCCGGAGAACCTTGATACTAGTAGACTACAAATCAGTGTAATCCGCTTCGGTCAGGGGATTGCCTTAAGGGCACGCGGTGTACTGAGAAAGGCCATCAATGTAGAGGGAGATCCAAGCCTGACTGAAGCTACTCTTCGGCAGCGCAGCCTCGGCGAAAGGTTGATTGACCAGGAGACCGGCCATGTTATAGGAAACTTTATTGCCGATTCGACTGAATCAACTGCGCTCACTGAGGTCTGGTGCTTGTGCGTCGGGTTGAACCTGCAAATATCTCGTAGAGTGAATCAGAAAAGGGATGAAACATTTTACAGCCTTCTACCAGATTGTTTAAGAGGACGATCAAAAGCTAAAGAAACAGAGGAAAGAAAAGTCCTGAGAGAACCACTTGAGAAATTCGAAGTATATGTTCTCGTGTTAGTGTGTCTAAATAAAGAGGAGCAGATATTCATGAGAATAGGGGCAGGACAGATCAGAAACCATCTCAAGTGCTATCAAAACGGCCAACCACAGTCATTAACCATAATATAGACCATTTAATCTCTACAAGAGTAGGCATTCTTTTACTGTGTCGGAGAATAAAAATTGGGTTAATGGGATGCAGCTGTATATGAACGGTGCAGCGCMCCCCGTGAGTTAGAAGGGAGTAAGCCGTAATAGTGATTATGTCCTACTAAAATMCCCTATGGAAGCCACTGGCTTGCGGTGAACCACTATCGAGTACCTGTGATCTTTCTGGACACGATTTATTTTTAGGGCTCACAGTTCTCCAACGCACGGACAGCTTGCACTGAGTAGGTACCTAGGCAGATGGTTCTATATTAATATGTCATTTTTGTCCAAAGATAAGACGATAATGTAAGCTACCTCCTTAACACCCAAGCTGCTATCTACCCCCTACGTTAGGTACCTAAGTCATCACAAGAGGCCAAACTGGACTTGAGTCAGCTTACAATAAGATGTTGTCGCTGAATCACCATAAGAATATTAGATTGTGTATTAATCTTTTCCCCCCAATATCTGAATCACTACCTAGGCAGGGAAGATTTTAAAAGCTTAACAAGAGCCAGGTGGTTACACAAGTACACGTACGGATCTCAAGGAAAGAACAAAGTCATTATCTCCCTGAAATTCTTTCTCTTGGGAACAATAGTCACCAATAATCTATATATAAAAACAATGACTATAAGAACATTGTAAGAAAGGCATTGTAAGACAATCATTTCTCCCCCTATATTTTACCGCTGCGGTAAGAAATATAACTTTCCCACTTTGCATAGTCTCCGGACGACCTTCAAGATATCCTTTAGTAGAAGCAGAATACACCATAATAGCAGGATTCCCGGATAACCCACCAAGCAAATCTTCTTGATAATACTTGTACTATCGATATTATCTAGGAAATCCGACACCATGCCTAGTCCTCAGTCGTCCGGCCCTGCTATACCTCGTTCTATCACTAGTGCAAGCCCATCTGAGCGTGTGCAGGTCATGAATCTTTACGCCCAAGCAAGTACTAGAATTAACCCACCGAAGAAAGCCACTGCGCCACCGAACCCTTACACTTCGTATGGCACCGGAGCTAAGACATTCATGGGATCTGAGAAGCGATGAGAACTAAAGGATTTACCTAACATAATCTCGTAATGGACAGGAAAATGCATTGATAGTTTGGGTTAAGCATACAGGTTGGCGATAGGGAAGTTCTGAGGAACGCATCTGTCAAGGCCATTGGGTTTTCTAGGCATAGCTGGCGATAATATATCTACATTGTGATTCCGATAATTAACTCCCTATTCGGTGAATATCGTCCGTAATATTAACAGTAGTACATATCTAACGAATCTTTGCTGCAGCTGAGAAGATGGGATGGGGGGATAAGGAGACTATTAGAACGTGATAAAGTTGGAAGTGCCTCACCTAAGAGAATACTATCTGCATTCCGATTTTCTTTTCACGGCCCGAGCTGCATAAGGTAACATTTTGCCGGGTCTGGGCTCCCAAGGTTTGATGCTCTTCATGCGCTAGCTTTTACAAATTACCATGTTTGGGTTCTTGATGGCGATAGTGATACGATTGCTGGGAAAAGGTTGTCGGAATCGGTAACTTGGGAGCTGGGCACGAAACGGCGACTTGTGTACAAGCTATAGAGCTAAATCTCAACAAATATCACTATATGTTCGCCAAAACTCATTATCCAGAAATTTCCCATCGTATTGTCTTCTCCTATTGATTATCTTATATTTGAAGCTTGAAAGTGTTGCCGCATTACGTATAGAGAACCCCATCCACTGTGCAGCAGCTGAGAGTGAAGAGTGCCCCACCTTAAAAAGGGGTAGCTTCAGCACATTTTAATGTACGCTGACTCGGGTTGCGCGAAACAGATGGAGTCGAATCAGAATATGGGTTATTCTAACAAGACTGCAGTGAATATTCACAATTAAGGAACACGAAAAGAGAGGTAATAATGGACTTGGTGACGTTTATTTCGTGCTCTCACAGGGGGGGGTTGGGTGCGGCAGCACCACAAACCCAATGCACTAGGTAGCGCACCGAAGTTATGAATAACCTCAAGCCGCATAACCGGATCGGTATTATGCCCTGTAAGCTGAAATGCGTTGTAAATGAGAATAAGTCGTGGCTTACCAGGAAGGGAGACGCCTCGCCAATTGAACACGCCCACGTTCTATCGGGTACCAATGCGGACCGGGTGCCGGGTCCGAGTCGGAAGACAAACACGTACGGCGGTGAATGAGCAGGACGGCATATAATATAAGCAGAAGCTCGGTATTTCGGTGAAATCAATCGGGAATACTTTGTTTGTGTTTTACTTAATCTTGCGATACATTGGATTTGTGTCCGATCCTCGACTCCACTACAATCTCTGTACCTACAAGCAGCTACATGTAGGGAACAGGATTTCTAGACAAAACATCCATTCTAAATTCCTTCACTCCTTTGATCATCATGATGCGCTCCCGGCGAAATTGGCTCGAAGCCATGGCAGACTTATTCCTGCTGGCTTCCCTACTCATGCTTTTACCATGCACCCTCGCATCACCATCGACGCCACCATCACTACCGCCGTCGACGTCGGACTTAACAGGCCAATCGGAGCATAATTATGCCAACATCGATGATACCTCAGCTATCCAAAAGCGACAGATGTCTGCAGGGTCGTCCTGTTCCGGGTCCGAAGGCCAATGGAACTGTCTGACGAACCAATGGCAGCGCTGCGCATCAGGGCAATGGAGCGTCGTCATGGACTGTGCAGCGGGCACCATATGCACGCCATCAGGTCTGACGTACGATTTCTTCGTATCATTTGCGAATGGCGCGGCTGGGGGACCGGCACCGGCACCGGCAACGAGCGACAGCACGTCTAGACGAAGGATCGAGAATACGCATCGCATGCTACTCGCAGCCTTAGGTGTGAGCACCGTTATCGCTCTAGCTATGCCTTGACAAGACGATTGTATCACTTTTAAACGAGTCACTTCCAGGTTGAAGCGACATGTTGGGAAAATGTCCGAGCGAGACTCCCTAGAGGTTAGCGGTCCGTGCCGTCTTGTACGACCACTCAACAACAGGGATACCTCAGCTTGGGTAGCAAACGCTTCAACGGCACATTAGCCTGTTTTTCGAACAGAGATACATAAAGTCTGCCAATAGAGACTTTAAATACCTTGTGGTACTTTCCCGAACCGGCTCTTCTCTAGAAAGGAGTGATATAGGGGGATTATATATTAGAACTTTTCTGTGCAGACTAAAGGACCTTTCACAAGCTAGACGGGGCCGGATGAAGCAGATGGAGGTCTAAAGAGCGAATGGAGTATCATTGAATTTTAAAATAATCAAAATATAGACAGAGATTATTTGAGTATCATCCGCTTTTCTGTAAATGCAACAAGATATGTCAAATATGCAAATATGCCACAATGAAAACGACGTAGCTTCGTGAGTCGTGACCCCGAAGAGTCGGTTTAAGCAGCCGTAGCGGTCTCCGGCTTTCGCGCGTACACCAGACGCTGGACTAGGTACGCGTGAATCGATTTGGAACGCATTTCTTTTCGGAAGCTCGCGAGGAATACGTGCATTTCTTCCAACGAACGACCCAGTACTTTGGTCCACATAAACATAACGAATCCTAGATTTCCAGACAAGTGTTTAGTAAGGCAACTCGGTGGTTGGAATAATGCACGGGAAGCTGTCGCTCACCTTCGAGATCCTGCTCAAGAGTGTATTGGAACCATTGGCCAATCTCTTTTAACTTGGGATCTGCCGGCCAAGAACCCACTGGAACCTGCGACATAATCAGATATGATGAAAGGATCAAACTCGGCGAAGCTGCACAGGATCCAAAAAGCCTCGTTGCCAATCCCTGCCGGAAACCTGATAGAAATGACGCACCTTGATGTCTCTGACCGTGATGTCTACAAAACCAGCCTCCTCAAGACCTTTCCTCTGCGTGTCATCCGTGAGAAGGGTGAAGGAGCGGCCCAGCTTCTTTCCGCCCTCGATGAACATGTCGCGCCAAATCATCATAGCTGAGTCGGGCTTCAGAGTGCCATCGTCGCTACGGTAGTCGGCCTCGGGCTCGAAGGTTTCAATCCMCCCGCCGGGTTTGAGAGCAGTGTAACACTGCTTGAATAACTTGGGCCAATCTGCTATGCCACCTACAATGTACCTCATATGTATGAAGTCGAAGCTCTCAGGTGCATATGTCCACGGCTGTTCCGCATCGTCAATTTCGAACTTGACGTTAGGTGGACACCATGACGGTTGAATTGGAGACAGATCTGTTCCGATAACTTCGCAGTTGGGGTATTCATCTGCCATATCACTACAGATCCATCAGCATTCTGCATGAACAGCAACGTGGAGTTGTTCAATTACATTGCCCATAAGCCTAGACAGACTGTTAGCACATCATCAAACGTTGGTTGGGGTTGGAAAATGAATTACCTGTTCCTGTTCCGATATCCAGTACTTTCTAGAAGAGATTAGCGTACTTCCAATACTAAGACAAATGCGAACGCTTACTTTGATGTCATCCTTTAAAGGTGCGAGGAAAAGCCTGCCGCCGAGACAGAGGGTCATGAAATGGTGGCTAAGATAAAATGAGAAAACGAAAACGAAGATCGTTCGGCATCGCTGCAACTCACCTCATGTCCATGGCCTCGTTTTGCCGTTCATCATTTGGACCCCAGTAGTCGTCAGGTCCGAGTCTACCACTGTGGAACGTACGGCCATTAAGCGTACGGTACTCCAGGATACTCTCGGTCAGGGATGCCGTCGAGCTCGTGCTTGAATGCTGTCAGACAGGATATCCTCACCAAGGGGAGCATTTCTTACTTATCGCCTTCTCCTAGAGCAGAGTCTGCATCGTCAATTTCTTCTTCCTCCTTATGGGGTAGTGGTTAGTCAATTAGACGCGATACGGCCTCTTAGTTTGGAACGCGTCTGGAATCTTACATGGTGAGGATCAGCCTCAATTGGACCTTCTATCGCACCCGGAGGGGCTTGAGCTGACGCCCGCCGCGGGGAGTGAGAAGCGGCGGACTTGGGGCTTTTGGGGCTCTCTGGGCTTTTGCTGCTGGCCATTTTCAGAGACCACTCGACTAGTCAACGGCGAGCTCTGAAAATATCATGAAAGTGCCGAAAAGTGAGGAGAAGTGGAGAGTTGGAATTGCACTTGTATTTTTAGGTAGCATTAAGGGCAGGACCATGACGGCGGATAGGACGAAGTGGGAAATTGAATTCGTCGGATCAGGGGGCCTAAACAGGACTCCACATGCAGTTCAGAAAGAAAGGTCACTAACCGCCTCTAGAAAGGCTCTTCTCACTAGCACCTCTCGCAGCCGAACGAGGCGAGCATTCGGTTTAGGAAGGTCATTGGCCGATTGCAGGATCACGTGAACCATCCGGGGTTATTTCTGCCAACAGCGTTCAACCAACTTGCATGAGCTGCATATTACATTTGTTGGTTTATGGTCTGTCATTCAAAACCACCACTTACACTCTTAAGAGTCAGATATCGAACTGCGTAGACTCAAGCTAAGCTCAGATCATCCCATACAGATAAACCCACGCTCAAAGCATTCGGGTTCCACCTCCGCAAGATTCATAGGAATTTCCGACTTATAAATTACATGTAAGTTGAATTACTTGAGTTAGTATGGCAGGKATCCATAGTTTTGCCTGCATAGCAGTCATATACGCACTTGACTCGATAGTGGCGTTCGAAAGTTCACGGTCACAGCTTGACTTACTAATCAATATTAAGCTTGTAGGCATGATCAGGAATACAACTCGGTCCACGATTGAAGCGCAGCGAACTGTCAGCGTTGGTGTCCCAAGTCGCGTATGCGATATTCCAATCCATACCTAAGGTAGTAACATGAGGTTCCTAGCCCAAGCAATGATTGACGATTCTTGTTGCGAAAATACGATTCAAATATACGGATTGATTTTATTATTGGTCTATATAACTGGCTATACTGAATTCTCAAATAAACCCCTGATTCGACTGAATATCCCTGAAAATAGCAAATAGCAAACCACGGTCGTTTCGTTTGATATTAAGTTTTATGCAACTTTATTCAGGATATTGTAAGCATCGCGTATCAAATTGAAGCCATGCACGAAGATAGCAGAGTTGGGGTTTAAGGTTAGGGTTTCAAAGTTTGAGTGTTTGATGAAGCAGTGCATTCGTAAAGAGGCATGTGATGAAATGCAGGGACCCAGTGAGACTCTTCTGCTAGATACATGTAGCATGAACTACATCAAGCAAGGATGTAATTCAATGTTCATTCTTCCAGAGTGTCATGAGGCCGACAATAGGATGATGGATATAACAACGTTGTTRCGCGAAGAGCTCTAAACTAMCCGGCCGAAGGCCGGGKATACATACTAGATACTYCTTTGTTCYAAGTATCCCTTACTAGATCCGAAGTATCCGAATCCTGACACAGAGTCAATTTGCTGAACTTTCTGCATGGCGCGCCAGGAGAAATCATTATTTGTTTAGTAATCATATACGGTAGTATGTCACCTGGACATTATAGCAAACAATCAAATACTTGACTATTGATAATAGGAGCAAGGGCGATATTATACTTCGCGCTACACGTAGTGGCATGTACGTCTATTCATCCCAACCCATAGCCCCGTATTTACATAGTAGAAAGAAAGGAGAGAAGTCAAGCTCGAGGTTTCAAATAGAAATTATAATCAATTAGAATTTGATAAATGCATATGGACTATACCAAGGAGTAACTAAGCGATTGTGGTTTGGCTATTTCTCTTGTTGCATATAAAGGATATATGTGTTAATAAAGGCTATCCCTTAGCAAGCCACCACGCAGCTCTGAAGTTGCACGCGATATATGCTTTCTACATCACCGAATGAGTGTTACGCGTCTGGGAGTCATATGGCCTCATTAGAACCCCAATCGGGAGCATAAAGGAGCTCTCTCTCTCTCTCTCTATCTCTCTCAGAGCCCTTGTAAGTAGGGCTGAATTCTGCGTTGGGAACCTTGCATCATTTAGCGCTTCAGCCGTTCAGCAGCTTCACGCCACCGTAGAAACGAAATTGGATATGCGTAATTGCCTGTCACGCAGTAGTTTCTCCTTGACGACACTGGCCAATGGGAGGTGATTTCATCTACATGGGGTGGCTTTTCTGTATGATATGGACGGGACAGCTCGCTAAACGGGCGTCTATAGAACGCCTTTAATTATACACTTTTTCAGCTGTGATAAGATGTCGGCTGCGATGCCTTCACTCGCATGACTCCCTCTTCTCATCACACCACCGCAAGGCATCCTGCCCCCCCGGTCTAGATCCGTGTCTACATATATCCAAGTATTCTTCCTACCTCACCATGGCGAGGTCATTTTCCTCTATGATATTCAACCTGAGTCCGATCAACCTTCAGTGTATTTCAAGCCATCTTCTCCACTCTATGTGATACTTCAGGCTTCTGCATACCGGCATAAATTGTCTGGATCGCCTCGTTATTCCTCATCATTCAATTCACGTCTAAACATACCTCTCTTGTAACATGTCAGATACAACTATAGGAAACGGGGTCTCGAGGTAAGAGAGAAATCTTCGAGGGTAGGGTTTCAGTACTGATACTTATATGCAGGCCGCCGAATACGGGGGTACCCGAGAGTCCGGCGGAGGGCCGAATGTACAAGGATGCATTCGGAAGAGAGACGGTGGTTCAAGGAGGCCAGGAAGGTCACGAACACTATATTCGCTCAAAAGATGGGAAATTGGCTCGCCTGGTTGTGCAAGGAAGCCAGCTGGCTGAGGGGCGTGCCGATAATACACCTCAATGGTCCACCGATGGAAGAAGCTGGGGTTACAAAACAAACCCAGAAGTGCACGTCCCCATCATCATGAAATTGGTCTGCTGGATGTATGCCTTCATACACGAGGAGGGAGGCGAAAGGCGAGAGGATGTATCCCGCAGTTCCAAAATCGCCGTTTCTCTCATTTGGCTTCCCAGTTGTCTGATTCTGGCAATTCTTGTGAGCCACGAGATATCCCCAGCGAATTTGACTTTGGCTAACCGCTTACAGCTTCTCATACCCGTGAACCTCGAAGGCGCGTTGAGAAATCGGGGTTTCTACGACCCTATCCTCTACCGAGACTGGGGTTTTCCAAAGGTATCCCGAAACCGCTACGAGAGCCCGAAGCAACCCGATGATGATTCTGACGGAAGTGAGGAGGGCGGAGCTATGAATCAGAAAGTGCCCGTAGATATCGAGGCTGCTGTAGTTTCTCGTCCACTTCCGGCTCGCGTTAGAGCTGAGTTGGTCAAGGAGAAGAACAGCGACGGCATCATGTCTCGGCACTATGGTCCTAGACATCTGTGTTTCCTAACCGAAGGCAGTCACGCAAATGGAAAGAAGTACGAGACGTGTGAAGTGGCGAACTGGGTCAAAGACCACGGAGAACACAACAGCCCGGACTTCGTTTTCATTTCGTATACCCGACGCCATTTTTGCGTGGATACTGAGAAGGAAATTCTCAATCCAGGCAACTGGAAACACCTTTCAGATACCGCGAGAACGAAGCTTGTATCAATAGCGGATAAAGACAGGCAGAAATTGCTAGAATTTGGCATCAAGGCAGCTCGATCGGCTGGCAAGCCGGCTTTCTGGATCGACTTTGAGTGTATTCGCGATGCCGATAACGAGAGTAAAGCCGTCTCTCAGAGCGAAGATGTGTACCGAATCTGTGATATCGTCCGCGCTGCACACTCTATGGTTATTCTCGTTGGGCCTTCAGTCGAGAGCAGACTTCCGGGCGGAACCCTGGAAGCATACAGTCCGGAAAAGACGATAGAATGGCTGCAGACGTATGGGGATCGGCTCTGGACTTTGCCAGAAATCTTACTTTGCCCTTCAGATCCTATTAAACTGCACTTTTTGGGCGGGCCTGAGTCACCGGAAGAAGTGCCCAAACGAAGTTTCCCGGCTCGGGCTGTGTGGCGTGATGCGCATCTTGTGCGCCAACTCGTTGACCACTACGAGTCAACAATTCACTTGTCGCCGTTGGAACTAGTCAGCATTGGGCTAGAATGTTTGTCCATACGGGGGACACAAACGTTTAATAATGGCGACGTTGCCTACGCACTGATGGGTCTTCTACGCCGGAGACCGAAGATCGTAAAAGCCGATACTAGCTTTGAGGCCTTTGCTAGGCTGTCACTAGCTAACGTTAGCGACGCCCTCTTGGAGCGTCTGCTTTGTATGCAGCCTATCCGCCGTAACCCTGAGTGGTATAGAATTGAGGATGCCTGGGACGTACGACTCTGGGACATCGAGCCACGGTGCCAAGTCGCTGGAATTGCTGATGACCAAACCGTTACACTAGACGGAGCATTCGGGGCGACAATCCAGTGGGATCGCATCAACCAAATCGCCTTCTTCAAGAGACCGACTCTTGCTCGTACCATTGCCAAGTTTGCGCTGCGCACTGTACCACTGCAACTGCTCTTAGCGATAGTGATGTTGGCAGAGGGTGCCGCTTCCAACAACGCGTATGATAAGTCGATTAAGAACCAGCTTTTCATTAGTCAGTACAACAAACCTCTGGGATTCAACGGTCCTGGGAAACCTTTACTGATTGTCGGCATTGTCTTTATAATACCGTCGGTGATTCTTACACTCCTTGCTCCGTGGCTGATCTTTAACCTCTATCGTGGAAAGTTCTGGTCTACACAGGCTATGTTCATCGGTCTTGAGGGCAAGCCAGATGATCTCGGCTGGATCGAACGTTGCCTCTTCGGCTTAAACCATGGCCGCCTGAAGTGGAGTGCTGCAGGGAGCACGCCATCACAACGCAAACTCTCAGCCGAGAGCGACCGTGAACAAAAGGCATCGCCATCAGATAACTCGAATTTCATCGAGGAAGAGAGGCTCTTTACCTTGATCGACACGTATAGCATGACGGCAACTACTTTCCGTGCTGAGCGCCCACCCAGCGCACTCATCGTGTGTGGACAGGAGGGAGGTATGCAACGTGCGGTGCTTTGCTCGTACGACTGGCAGAGAGCTACCTTTGCACGAGAAGCTGTGGTACGGATAAAGACCATGACATTGGATAGGATGTCCAGGATCGACCGTTTCCGGTTTGCTCTTGGACGAATGCCAGCGAAGACGTCTTGAACCCAGGAATTCTTGTTGGGTTCCTTGTGGCCTAGTACAGAGCCTCACAATCTCATGTGATAACCCTACAGATATTCGATTAAGCTCGGGCTAGCACTGTCCATTAGCTAGTTACATCTTCTCTTACGTATAACTGCCCCAAATGCTGCCCATTGCGGCGTTACTTGTATGAAAATGAATGGAGAGTTGAGGGGTACTTGGTGTTGGATTTCCTCCGAAAGGGGTTACTATGGGCTTGGCCCCTTAGTTACATGTATGTGAGCTCAAAGTCGTAGTCGTCTACCTAGGTATTTAGAAGGAATATGAGGCTCTTTCATTTGGTCCTTCTATCTACCCGCATGCATCTCATTCATGTTGCTTCAGGGGGCACCTCGGAGTTGTACATGCATCTGGTGGGTGCCACGAAAGATTCGTCGAATTCGGGCTGTGAATAGCATAAATAATCAGCGGTTGGGTATACCATATAAAAGGAAGTTTCCAAACTTACAGAACCATCTGGGGCCTTATACATCGTAGGGATGCATCTTAGACCATTTGCGAATACGGTCCCGTCGCATGTTGCTTCGCGAATAGCTGATCTGACACAATCGTGCTCTGCGTCTCGAGGTTCCCACCACGGACTGAAGTCGAATCGGAGATTGACGCCAGGCTTGTTCACAATCTGGCCTGAATAGCCATCATAGGCCCAGGTGGAGAGGCCGGAAAGTTCTGGTGCCCTTCCGGTGTTGCAGTCGAAAAAGTCAGGCTTCCCAACGGCGCAGTTGTACATCATTCTGGTCTTGAAGTTGTCGCACCAGCTATTTGGATCCTGACCGTTTCCAGAGAGCTTACTAGAATAGTTGATTGGCAAAATTAGTATAAAACCGCGTTGAGGCGTAGTATGCATAACTCACATATGGTAGCGTAATCGGTGGAATCGGTAGCCCTTGTCGTAGGAATCGGCTTCGCAATACTCCGTGCACTCTGAGTTGACAAACGGGGTGTACTTTAAGGCCCATATACATTCTGCAGCATCGTTATATTGCCAGCCCGCACCGTACTGTTGCACCTTGTGTTAGCGTTTGCTATGATGAGAAAGTTGTGTACTGGCAACCATGAGCTCGAAACCGTCACCTCTAGCAAATAGCCCTATTTAGGTTGACAAGGTAGGAAGTCATAGCACGGGTTATGGAAGATACGTGATTGTTGGGCATAAAGCCTTATGTCTGCGATTCACTTACACGCTCGTCCTTGATTGTTGTGTTCTTAGGGATGGTTGTCCCATTCAACGAAACTGTAGGCTGGCCATATTGGGATAGGCTCCCAATAGATGAACCGGTGACATCAATGACTCCGGCTGGGACAGCGGTGATCTGCGAGATCAATAGTAGAAAGACAAGAACGATGAGTTGCGTCATGGTTGACAACGTGTGAGTTGTTCCTGTCTTGAGCGCGACGGTATTAGGTGATGACTGCAAGTGTGAACGTTGGTTATTGGAATTGAAAGAAGAGGAATAGAGGTCGATCCAAGCAAAAAGGATAGAACTAGGTCAAAAGGCTACCTGACTGCGTTAGGCGGGCAGGTGAGTAGGTGTTGATTCGAACAGGCAGGTACGTTTCTATTGATGCTTTGGCACGGTCGTCTACGGCAGTCGCTATCCACCGATTTCAAATTCAGGGGAAAGGAGAACCAACATATCAAACTGGTGTCGCGTGCAATTCCCGCCTAGAAAGTCAAATCCCCGCATACACACCTATATGAGGCAGGTATTGTCATACTGAAACTTGCAATACAAGGGCCTACTGCCGAAAACCTTGAATTGGTTTTGTGTTCTAGGTACCGGTGGACTTGGTCAGTTTGGTTGTACAGAATGATGGTGTTTTCTGCCGCCGACATGTACCTAGGTAGATAAGGGGAAAGACGGCATCTCGAAAACTGTGCGAACAATATGACACATGGAGTAGCTTAAATAAAAACAGATTAAGCTCCTGACCATATTAGCACATAGTTGACATCAATAGTAGTGGAAATTAAGGCTCGATAGGCAGTTCCGATAAGCAACAAACCTTCCATTTTATATTTTGCGTGAACCATGGTAGTCTCAAAGTCCATCCGTGTCTAGAAAGCCAAATATCCAACACAGTCATAATTTGTTCCTGTCGTCACAGCCCTAGTAGCAAATCACCGAGGTCACTTCACGCATCGCCTTGAGCGACTAACTTCCCCACAACCATGTACTTGCTCAGGAACCTTTCCTCCCAACCCTGCAAGCTCTCGTACTCCTCAGGGCCGAGTCCCTCCAAGTTGTCCAGCGGCCCATCGAGATCCTTGGTCAGCATGTCCTCGGCGAAGCTGTGGAAGGCTAATCCTCTGCTGGCATCGCGACCAGCAAAGTTCTCGTAGGGGCCTCCAGGCCCGTAAAAGTTGCGGCCACTCGTAACGTCGAAGACCCGACCGCGCACTGCTAGGTATACTGGCATATCGTTGGTCCCATTGTAGGGCAGCAGGGTCCGCGGGGTAAAGGTTTGGAAGACAGTGGCTGGAGGCTCGCGCGGAAGAGTTGCCGGCGGGGAAGGCTTGTAGAGCAGGTACGTCGTGTAGAGGGTGATAACGACGAGGATGATGTTGAGCGGCGTGATAAGACCGGTGCTGGAGCAGTCCTCTGTTAACCGGATATTCCGGAGCTACGGTCATAAGTGGGTGTTAGTAGGAAGCGTACTAAATATCAGAGGGGTCCTTCGCAGCCTCTTGGGCTACACGTTGATTGACGTATTCCATGGCGATCGATATCGAATGGTATTTTCTGGGAGCTGTGTAGAAAGAAGAGAGACCCTTGGGGGACGTCTATGCAGCAAAATGGTTCCTTTCACAGGAGGCGATGAGAGGGATGGAAGAAGATAGAGGACGGAGAAGTAAGCGTCCGTAGTTGGACGGCAGAGGKGGGGTGGATTTCCGGAGGTCCCACAAGTGGTCTGAGCTTCGAATCCTATTTATTACATGCATCACTTTGAACCTTCGATCGTTCATACGGCAAGTAACAGTTTCGATATATACATCTCCCAATGCTATGAATTACACTTATCAATTAGTGCCTCGATTATACTGTCATTAAATACATATTAAATATGTTCGATGTGGTATAAGTTTAAGAACATTATTATGACAGAGACCGGAAAGGGATCCTTCTTCAGGGAACACAAGAAACCTTGGAGATCTCGCATGTCTACTTGCTACTTTCGGTGTTTCGTTCGTTGTTTATCATGAGTTGATGGTATCAGCAATGAGGTTCTTGATCTAATGTTGTCTTGGAGGTGCCCATAGACTTCTCTACCTCCGCTGTGCCTTCTTGCAGTCCACGCCACAAGACAATCAACTTTAAACATTTGAAACATATATTATAGTGCATTAGTCGGAAACAGCAACCGTGATACGGCCGTACTACAGAGATGAGACGAACTCTCTCTGGCGTGTTAGTTTGGCAGTAGATCAGCCCTACGATGTGCTAAAGTTACCCCAAACGCGACACTAACCGTAGGTACCTACGTACTGTACAAACTGCCCTGCCTGATTGCATCACAAGCCTGAATCATAATAGTGCTAGGAGGTACCTTTTAATCTAGTAGCTGCAATGCCTTTTTATTTCCAAGAATCGTTGGGCAAGAGGAAACTTAAACCTCCTCGAGACAACATTCGCGTTCACGATAAAAATCAAAATCTGCAGACTTTGCCCGTGATGGGTCTATCCCATCCGTCAATGCTCACCGACAATTGGATGCTCGTGTCAAAGTCTTCTGACAAAACCCTTGGCTCATTAAAATGAATGTTTCTCCTATTTTAAACCGTTCTCCACGTCCTGTGTTGCATCCCGTTCAGTTTTACTGCGGCTCAGCCTCATTACCAAGCTGCCAATTATCTGACCAGGCCCTGTGCCGCAGAGGCTTATCCCCGATTCTATAGCTTGGCTGTCAATTGGAACAAGCATCCTAGGCACCAACAATTGCCCACTCCTTTGCATGCTTTGTAAAGTCTGTGTGCATCCTGCTATCCTATGCGACGTCCGGCTTTCTTTTTTCTAATGTCCCTTGCATTGTCTAATTATTCCTCTTAGTCGATTCGCTATACGTTCCCGCTATCGATACCCTTTCCTCGGCGTTTTCCTCGAACTGGCGTAATAAAAATAACATTCAGACCATGATCTGAGAAAGGCACGAGGACACTCAACCCTACCATGTTACGACGGATTATCCGTCCCGCACGACGCCTGCCAGTCTGGCTTATACTATCTGTCGCTGCGCCCTTCGTCTTCGAGGTCATCCTGCATCTATGGCGATATAACGTGCCGCGGCCGGCGAGCGAGCTCGACACGCCCTTTTTCACTTCGTGCCAAGAGCCCGACGTTAGCGCGAAACGAGAGAATGCCGTTTTAGTGATGCTTGCACGAAATCACGAGCTCGAAAAAGCCAATAAGACCATCACCTCGATCGAAAGACAGTTCAACAAGTGGTTTAACTATCCTATACTGTTTCTAAATGACAACCAGTGGGACCCGAGATTTATAGAGGTACTAAACAAGACATCTAGAGGGTTGGCGACCTTCGAGGTCATACCGCAACAAACATGGACGTTTCCTGAGGGGGTAGACGTGAATGCGGCGAAGCAGAATATCAAGGAACAAGGAGAAAGGGGGATTCCGCATGCTGGAGAAGAAGGATACCACCATATGTGCCGCTTTTACTCGGGGTAAGTATGCGCTATCTTGAAGGCACATAGGTGCGGACCTAGCGGCACCAAGTAGGAACGGATGGGACTGACAAGCGTGACAGCAAATTCTATCAGCTCGATGTGTTAAAGAAGTACAAATGGTACTGGAGACTGGAACCTGATGTCGATTTTAACTGCGCGATCACATACGACCCGTTTGTCCAGATGGCGCGACATAAAAAGGTCTACGGGTATACCATTGCTTTATGGGAAGTGGGAAAATCGTGCCCGGGTCTATTCCGCTCGGTTGCCGACTGGAAGGAGATGATGGGTATCCCTACGAACAACCTGTGGAAAGCCATGGTATCGGCTTCGTGGATGCCGTTCCCATTCCGTCGGTTCATGAGCTGGTTGCCGCATCGCGATGCGTACGGCGACGAATGGAGCTTGTGCCATTACTGGAGCAATTTTGAGATCGCCGATATGGACTTCTTCCGAACGAGGGCATATCAAGATCTCTTTGATTATTTAGATAAAAAGGGCGGATTCTACTTCGAACGGGTAAGCATTTTATCATATTTCAAGTATTTGCGTGGTATTTGTATGGTCAATCTAACAATGACGTAGTGGGGTGACGCAGCCGTACACTCCCTTGCTGTAGCGATGCTTGTAGACCCGCGGAAGGTACACCACTTCGAGGATTTTGGATATCGACACGACCACCTATTCCAATGTCCCGCCAATGCACCGGGTGGACAGCTGCCCGAATCTCCACTCCTGGGAAGTGGAACATGGTCCCCGGAGATGGACAACGGGATCGGCTGCCGTTGCGAATGCGACGGCAGAACAACACAAAACTATGGAGGTTATTGCCTGAACAAACTGAAACAGCCCACGACTATTAAACGGCCTTGGTTCACGTGGTTCCTATAGTATAGGGCAGCGTTGCGGCCCACGATGGTCGCTGCAGTCAGTGTTTTGGTTGTCTATATCTGCTGTTATTACTTCCTTGCCCATTTCCAATGGGTTACCAGTCGCATTGGACATATACATAGGAAGAGCATAGCCCTGGCGCTCGCGGTGCTTCTAGCGTACTTGTACTTATATCACACCGTTACATGGGAAAAAGGGACTGGAGGAACTAGATACCACGGATCAGGTGCTTCATAGATATAAGTGATCTCGGATGGTCGCACATGCGTATCTAATGAATTCTAAACGAGAGGGAATCCCAGTTAAGCGTTCACGGGAATAAGCGTATTTATACGGGTTCCCGATAAAAGGAGAAATGACACCAATATTCAAATCTGCCACGTCTGATACGGAATATATGACCTGCTTACCTATACACCTTGATTTAACGATACGTGTCGATAATGCCAATAATAGTATTAAGAGTATGGTAAATTTTATATATGGTGTAAGTCAAATCTATCAAAGCTACTAGTGAGCTAAGACCTAGAGGCCTCATAAGACAAGTATCTAGTAAATCTAGGAGTAGGATATCTCACCAAACCTAAGTTAACATTCGGTAACTGATAGTATATGAGCTTCGATTAGATGCCTAGCTGGTATATCCCTATATAACTTGCAGGGGGCGGTAACTATCCTCAAACCTCCTGGGTGTACCTAGTCTAACACAGAACGCCTGCAATGCAACCACGACGCCGATATATAGAACAGATGTACATTATCCTGCTCTACTCTTGCATTCCGTCCCTCATAAAATTCTCTTCCTTACATCCTCTTTCTATACTTCATCACCCTTTCCCTTTAAACCCCTGACGAACACCCTCAGCTTAGTCTCGACCTCTAGTCGCTATCTTCATACCTGGGGCCCTGGATATTATGATTATGATAGTCCGGGAGCAGAATATCATCTACCTCAAGACCGGTAGTAGGCGCGCTCCGAATCCACTCAGTCTCGACACGGAAAAAGATCCAAATCCAACGGCGGAAGACCTCAAGCAACTCGATCACGAAAATAGACCCCTCCCAGTCGGCAATCCGACCTAAATGCGGACTTAGCTTCAAGCTCCACGTGCACCTCAGCAACAAGTCCAGCGCAATGACGGAGTAATACAGCGCAGGCGGCCCAACATGCAAGCGCCGGCGCAACCCAAACGCCTTCAGATCGGGCGCGTTCCGCGCCTTGCTATCGAACAGCGTCAAGTCCCAATCCTTGGCCACGTCCCAGTAGAAGCTGTACAGCGAGTTGACAGCGCACGCCACGATCCACGCACGGTAGTAGTGCACCGGGGGCGGCTGACCGCCCGTGCTATTGCGCTGCAAAGCGCTGAATATGATAACGGGGAACGCGGTCGCGTACTTCAGCGCGTTGGCCAGGTGCTGGCCGCCCCAGCCCGTGGCCTCGGTGATGCGGCCGCGACGCACGCGCCCGTACTCGATGAGGCACTGGCGCAGACGGATGAGCGAGGGTATCGCCATGACGAGGGGGACGACAACGGCGCCGCCGCAGCCGCGATCAGGCCGCGCCGTCGCGCCTCCGCCCTCGCTGCGGAAGAACATGCATAGCGCGACGTACAAGTCCGCTAGGACCTTTGCGTAGCTCGTCAGCACATCAGCGAGCAGGATGTCGCCGAACTTGCCGTCTTTCGCCTCGGCCAGCCCGCCCACGCTGATGCGCTTGAGTGTAGACCGGAGGCGCTGGCGTCCGCCGTGGGACAGGTTCTTGAAGACGGGGATGAAGATGAGAAGGCCGAGGAGGACAGCGAGGTACATGAGAGGCAGCCAGTCCCAGGCGAGGACCAGCTCGGGGTTGCGATGGGTGAAGGCCCAGAAGACGAGGAGCGCGAAGGCGTAGATGGAGGAGAGGACTGTGGCGAGGCGGTACGTGGACAGGTGATGCGTTGGGTGGTGCGGCGAGGGCCGGCCTGGGTACCGGATCAGGGACGGTACGTCGATGCCGATGATGTACAGGTAGTGCAGGTTGATGCCCCATGCCCAGACGGCTGTTGTGTGTCAATTCGGTTCATGGCGAGTAGTCAATCGAGAGACAGGGAGGAGAAATCAAGGCGACGAACCTAGAACGATGATGAAGGCCACTCGGTACGGTAGGGGAAAGGTCAAGCTGAAGGAGTCGAGCTCCGGCTCGACAGCTGGATCACCGTCCATGGCCCAGGGAGATCTGAGTCCCTATATCGAGCATCGAGACGTGGTCCTCAATGAACCCAAGACGGGTCGCAAAGAACGCAATCGGACGGCGCCGAGTCGAAGGTATTCAATTTCAAGTCGTGAGAACTCCTTTCGTAGATGCGCTGGTCGTTAGCAGAAATTCGAATATTCGTACATGCCAGATAATGATTTTAATGAAATTAGCAGATTGACGACGTCACCTTGGCGAGGCTAGGAGTACCGCGAACCCCTGCGTGCGCTAGCGCCTAAGCAGCCGAAACCCCTGGTCGTTTGGCCTTACCGCTAACCCAATTGCTGCCGAGGTTCAGCTGCTAGACTTGCATCCGTTTACATTGGATGCATATGAAGCTTCACCGTCATATCTTCAATTGTTTCTAATAAATCAATTTTGTAACGACGTATCATATTACTGCTATTGCAATCAAGTTCAATTCTTGTCCATATTCCTTGTTTGAGATGCCACTTCGCCCTCAATCTTCATAGCGATCAAGCTACATCAACAATGGCGTCCGACCCGCCMCCTCCAGCTTCCAGCAATCCCGCCTCGCCTCCATCCGCATCACCATCCTCTACTGCTTCCGCCCCCTCGTCAGCAGCAGCGCCGCCCAATTCCTCCTCGCCATATCCCTATGCCTTCGCGCCCGATATAATCCGCGCGCACCAAAAGGACGCCTACTTCCAGGGCCTCCTCACAAACCAGATAACAGACCTCCATCGAAGCCTCCTCGGCGCCCGATCCGCACATGCCTGGGCCGCCGAATCGCGCACCCTCGCCGACCTGCTGTACCTATGTCTAACAACGCTCCTCGGGAACCGCACACTCGGCGAGGAGTACTGCGGGCTCGTCCAAGTTGAGGCCGGTTCGGGTGCTCTACCCGCCCTCAGCAAACGCACCGCCTACATCGCGGGGAGCATCCTCGCGCCTTATGGAATCACTCGGTTACTCCCCAAGATTCGAGCCCGGATACGCGCACGATTACAACGAAACCTAGGCCTCGCCCCAACTGGCGAAGCACAAAGAGGGGATGAAAACACCCTTGCCACGCTCAAGGCGCGGAGGAGATGGACCTACAGGCTGCAAGCCTACATCCTAGCCAACCTATCCTCTATCACATCCCCAGCGCCCGTCCACGCCGCCAGCCTAGCACTCTTCTACTTCAGCGGGTCGTACTACGAGCTAGCAAAGCGAATCACAGGGCTCCGCTACATCTTCACGCAGAAGATCGGCGAGTCGTCCGACCGCGCAGGCTACGAGCTACTGGGGGTATTATTAGTCGTGCAGATGGCCGTGCAGGGGTACCTGCACATCCAATCGACACTCGCATCCCTTACTCCGGGTCCCCAAACCTCCTCAGACCGCACTCGACCCGCAGGGGCTCTCACAGTCTCCCTAGATGAGAATGCCTACTCCTCAAATAACTCGCTGCTCCCTTCGGCGCCCGGCACTTCGACCCCAACGCGCATCGATGTTTTAGCCGCGACGCACACGCCCTCGCCGCCAGGCGGCAGCGATAAGCCGCGGTACGACCTGGCGGACGAGAAGAAGCTGGGCTGGATCAAGGGGTCGCAGCAGCGCAAGTGCACGCTGTGCCTGGAGGAGCTGAAGGACCCGGCGGCCACGCAGTGCGGCCATGTCTTCTGCTGGGTCTGCATCGGGGACTGGGTCCGCGAGAAGCCCGAGTGCCCGCTGTGCCGTCGCGAGGCGTTGGTCCAGCATATACTGCCGTTGCGTGCTGTTTAGGATTGGATGTCACAATGTTACAAATGTTACAGGAATAGTGGGTGATGTGGCGTAGCAAAAGTGATGGGCAGTGTTGGTAGCGAAAGCTATTTTTATCATATCAGAAGGAGGAGGGGTCAAGCTCAACCGCACATGGAAGGAGGAAGCAGAACATTATAGCATCACGATAATGGCCTTGTGAGAGAATACAGACATAATGACAACGATTTATGGAAGACAAAATTGCTCTAAATGCGATCAAGATTTCAGCAGCTCAACCTCCCTATCCTCCACATTATCTGCGTGCCCTAAACAAACATAACATTTGCAAACATTTGAAAAGGACATCCAAGAAATGTAAAAAGGTAGTGTGACAAGCCAAAAACCCTCCCAGCATTGCAACTTCAAAATGTGACTCCTTTGTTCCTCTATGATGAGGCTTCAAGACCAGCTCAGAAGCAATAATGTTTCCACGTGGTACACCGGCACATCCCATGTTGTCCGCCCGCCCGCCTTCTTGTTTAAGCATCCCATGCTTAGGTATCATATTAGTTCCCCAAAAAGCAACCGTACTCAAACGCCCCATCCTCTCCCAGGCCGATTAATGTTTTCAAGCTTCGATCGAAAACAAAACGATCTCGCCCCGCTCATTACGACGCATTCGCAATGACCGCCAGAGCTCTTTCTCTTCCACTGACTTACCCAGACTGGTGCCGGATTCAGATCGCTCACGGTGGTATCTCTTCAGTGCCTTATTCACACTACAGCCCCGCTCGCTCTCAGGCCCCTTATTGCATAGGCTCAGGAACAAGTCAGATCGTGGCCTGTAAAGGATCATCTGGCCAGATTCTCCATTCTTCTCGTCCCCCGATTTCGCTCGGTACTCAATTAATTTCGGAGACTTCTCGGAACTTGACCGGCGATGATGCCTGGTCTTCTTCTCCTTCTTTTCCTTATCCTTATCCGATGAATGCTTTCGTTTCTTGGAAACCTTCGACTTAGATGAGCCAGATATAAAAGCCTTCAGGCCTCCACTAAGAGAATCCCGACTAGACTTGGCAGATTTGTTGTGGGATTTGGAATGCTTCGACTTCTTAGTAGGGCTAGCTGGTGAATTCTCGGCCCCGTCACCTCCAGAATAATCAGGCGACGGGGGGAACTGAGACGGGCGCATGAGGCGGTTAAGACCCCCAGTCAAGCCTGAATGCAAGACGGGCGGTGCGTCAGTCATTACTTCATCGCCATGATGGGCCGCCTCAAGCGCCAAGGGACCAGGTGTCTCAATGTGTAGTCGCTTGCGTTTCTTGTCCTTCTTTACCTCGCTGTCCTTCGTCTTCTTTCGATGAAGTTTGGGTGCTGGTGTCTCATACTGGGTAGGAGGTACAGCGCCGTCGCCGTACTGAACCATATCCCCATCATCGACCATGTATCCTTTCGGGTCCACGTAGTCGTCTGTACCTCGGTCGAATCGTACAAGTTGCCGTCCACCACTGCTAGGCTCCATAGAGTTGAAGTATTGAAGGTTGACATTGGACACGTTCGGAGTTTGGTCAACCAAGAAATCGAAAACATTCACATTGGGATCGTCGACGGCGGCGGGCGGAGGAGTCGGCGCTTCTGGGGGCAGTTGTGCCTCTGTATTTCCATCGTCTTCGTAGACCTGGTACTGCCGATAGTCCTCATACTCCTCCGTCACATCTTCGACGTATGCGTGATGAGCCATAAGTTCGGTGCTTCCTGAGGGTGCGGCGTTGTTAGACTTTTGTCTCTTCGGTTTATACAGGGCGCCTTGATATTTTTGTTCTTCTGTCATGCAACTCTGGTGGTAGAGGTTAGATTTGTCCGCTGTATCAATTCGTCAGACATGCAACCTACACTATGCGCGCGGTACTCGGTTCCGGGGAAGTGGACCATGCAATCAATGCAGGTGAAAGTAGCGCCGCGACAACGACTTCTGTGTGGGTCGAGTTTCTTTTTGGTTAGAACGTCACCACACGCCTGTGGATAGAAGAGATCAAAGTTAGATGGTAAAATTACAGAGTAAAGTTATGTAAATGACTGTCGTTATGAGATGCAAAGAGAAATACGGAGAACGCAATTGGGTTTCAGGGGGCGTGTGTTTTATCTGGTTGGAGGGGCAGAGGGGTGGGCGGGATCAGGAGACGAGAGGTCCCAATATTATGGGGTAGATATAAACAGGGGTGGAAGAGGTGGGTGTGAAGGATGATGGATGGTCAATGCTAAGGTGGTGTATTGGCTGTGTATGGTGATTCAATAGGATGGCGCGAGGGATCTCAAGGGGTAGCGCAACGCGCAATGTCGTGTGTCGCTCAAAATGGCCAAAATGGACGCCAAAAGGGAGGGTTGGGCGTGATGTGCAAAGGGACGTGATGTCAGGCACGCTTGGGGTTTAAATTAGGGAATTGGCGATATTACCTCACACGAGAAGGAGACCATGTTTCTGAGTGGTCCAGAAGTGATGTGCTGTCGGATCTGGGAGATGCTGATTGGCGCGCAGCTGCAAGATTTCGTGCTTGTCTCTCGATCTGAGTGGTCGGCAGAGAAATTTGTTGATGTTTTCTGTTTTTGTCTTTCTTTTCTTGGGGCTGCAGATGGCTATGCAGCGTGCTTCTCAGATGGGCGAAGTCGGATTAAGAGACAAGAGCTGATAGGACGAAAAGCACCGGCGGATAGCCTAGATTCCAAGATGGGAACGATATAGTAATGATGGACGGGCGGTTCCTGACTGGTATGGTAGGATTACTAGTGTTTCCCTTGCCAATGGGTCTCGATCTCTTTTGGAATGACAGGCGCCCAAGCAGTTCGTCTAATTAGTGAGCACAGGTCTGTGGTTGTGAGAGACCTGTTCGTCGCACAATATGACAATCAGGTGCAATCTCACTTCTGCTTTTAGAAAGCGATAGAGACAGGCGCGAATTCCAATTCCCAGAGGTCAAGGTCCGAGCAAGGGCGACGTCAGCCGTTTGCTAGTTCCCAAGCAGCCAAGGTCAGGGCTCCCTTTATTATTAGAACGACGAACGATCGGTCTGGGGTAACTGTTGCGGGCTGAATTGCTATAGGACCAGGAAGGAGGAATTAAGGAATTGGAGGCTGAGCTGGCCAGGAGCAGAGTTGGAGTTCACCAAGGTGAATTGAATAGAACAGAATAGATTAGATTAGTGAAGAAAGTTCAACTGGGCGACTCCGTCTTGCTACTGGGCAATTGGCGACCCAAGATCTCGTGGTGATAAATTTTTCAAGAAATTGGGTATGCAGCAAATTGCATTGAAGTTTTTCGCGTTGGGCGCCGCTGCGTTATGCGCGCGGGTCCTTCTTCAATGGCTGAATTGGGCGGGCAATTGGCGGGGGTTGTCGCACGGCAACTGCCAACTGTCAACGGAACGCCACCACAATCGCAACACTCCTGAGTCCTGAGCTGACCGTCAGCATCGGAGGTAATAAGCTACGCTGATTGGCTGATCGGACCAGCCAATACCTAATTATGGTTCTAGAAAAAAGCTCCATCCCTCTACGGAGTGGAATCGACGACGATCGTGTTTGCGATGCATGTAACAATACAAATATAGTAGGTAACGACTTGGAATCCTCAAGGAGTGATCAGCTCCTAGTCTGTTTACCGGGAATGGCTGTAGCCAACGATGATGAAGGCATAAAATGCGCAATGCAGACTAATCGAGCTATCCAAGGTCCGTTAGGACGGGACGGCATTGGGCTTCCAACCATCAACAATACGGCTTAGCGTCATCTATTCCAATCCAAAACCTGGCCCCCGTCTGCTTTAGTCCGTGGTCATACTGTCTCCAGTCTGTCTCGTGATCTAGATCGAACATAGTAGTATTCGGCCCCAAGGCGAAATAGAACTGGTAATAAAACGTTACTTGCCGTGCTTGCCACTATTGACAGCCAAGGAGGAGAAAGTGAGAAATGATCTGCCTCACTTAGATGTTGGTAATTACAAAGAGATACTCTACACGAGAAACATCGTAAGACGTAATGAAAGGATTCAAAACAGCAGTAATGCAACTTGTGCCGGTCGTAACAAGCAGCAGCCAAATGCATGCACTAAAAAAGGCTACCCGACTTCGGGCCACATATCTTAGTGGGAGACCGACAGCCAGGCAGCCTAGGCGGAAAACAGTTAGCAGGTGCTTAGATTAGGTAGCTACATAATGTACCTAAGGTAGGTACCCAGCTGCTCCCCAGCGACCCAGCGGACCAGTCCCAGGCAAGCTCAACCGTGGCTCGCCAGTGTTTGAGGTTTTTCCAAGTGGTTATTCTTTCCTTCCAAATGCCAACAACCCGCAACAACCCCTGGCTTGTCTGGCCGCGATTCATCAATTCCAACCCACTACGGTACGAGTCAAGACTCAGCTCCACCGCGACGCATGCAAGCCTCCCAGGTACTCCTTTTATGTGTTTCAAGTAATTTGGCCGTCATCATCTCTTAGCTTCCTCTCCTTCTCTTTTCTACAATAGTAGGGTTGCTTGGTTAGGCCATGTCTCCTTCAGGAGCTTCTTCGTCACATCTAAGCTATCTGGAGCAGGCTGTCTCGCTCCTGAGTACCGTGGCCGCTTACATGCGCTTGCCGGCTTTGGCCTCCACGGTATGCCTTCACGCTCACTCTCCTTTAGGTCTTCAACCTCTACTTCCAGCTCCTCCACCACTTCGATCTTCGTCCGAGCATGTCGCCATACACAAATTGCCATTGCAAAACAGTATCGAGCCGCAGGCGAGCTAACAATCGTGACCCAGGGTGTTGCCGCCGTCCTAACCACCCTACTATATTTCAAGCAAAAGTGAGCACAGCTACGCACCCCTCCCGTCCAAGGTGTCATCTGCTGCAGACAGCTAACCATCCTCACCCCACATTACAGAGCTCTGATCTACCCGTCCCACATGCCCCCGAATGCCCGGACTAACGTTCCTCGACCTTCGCAATTTGGCATTAAGGACTTCGAAGAGCTGGTTATACCTACGAACGATGGGGAGAAACTATCAGCCTTCTACATTCGTAGCCCAAGAGGCGGTCGGAATTCCAAATGTACCATTTTGATGTTCCATGGCAATGCCGGCAACATAGGTCATCGATTACCGATAGCCCGCATGCTTATCAATTACATTGGCTGCAACGTCTTCATGCTGGAGTATCGGGGTTACGGCTTATCAACTGGCGAACCAGATGAGAAGGGGCTCACACTCGATGCTCAGACTGCTCTCGACTATCTCCGAAATCGAGCTGAAACCAGTGGTCACAAGATCGTCATCTATGGACAGAGCTTAGGAGGGGCCGTCAGCGTCAAACTGGTGTCAAAAAACCAGCATGCAGGAGATATCGTCGGCCTAATCCTCGAGAACACGTTTCTCTCGATGCGATCTCTAATTCCTTCCGTCATCCCCCCAGCAAAGTACTTGACTATGCTGTGTCACCAAGTCTGGCCAAGCGAGTCTATACTACCGTCCATTACTGAAGTTCCGATATTATTCTTGAGTGGCCTGCAAGACGAGATTGTCCCGTAAGTGCATTCCCGGCCCTCCATTATCCTATGATAGTGATCATGTGATGATTTAAAACAACCATCCACAAAACCTGAGCTCACTTTGGAGCACGGATTAAATGCTGTTCCCTGATATCACCCCCTATGCAGCAAGGCTTGGCATGTCTCACTTGAAGAAATCGGCTGATTCGTGGGTTAACGTCATTTGTCTCACAGGCCTACTCACATGAGAAAGCTTTACGAATTAGCTACTACGCCCACCAAGATTTGGAAGCCACTGCCTGGTGGTGACCACAACTCCAGCGTATTGGAGGAGGGATATTTTGAGGCAATATCGGACTTCGTGTCCAACGTCGCTGGGGATGAGAAATCATAATCCTCAACAACGGCCAACACCTCTATGCATCAGACAACCGGTCAAGAATGAGCACCGCGCTTGTCACGCCTTTCGCCCATTTACCTTTTAACCTGTGAGATACCCCTACCCTCGCGTCGGATTACGTGATGGGTCTTACCTATAGAAATACTGTATATTGAAATATTTACATGCTCAACAAATGATTGGCGTTCTTCTCCCAATATTGCGCCAGAGGCAAAATAATGCGCTCTAGTCACAAAAAGTAAACTCGCAGTTGAAGCTCCGGTGGAAGGGAGCCAAACTCCTGGAAGGATTTTGTCAGCAGCTATTCCTGCGGCTAAATATTGACTGTCTCTTCCGCGCTTATCGAGTCTAGCTTTAAGCCACTTTATGCAGGTCCCTGGCGGTGCACGCATACGTGTCACCTATCAGTCGTGTTCAAGAGATTGCATCCGTTCGATCCCATCAAGTGTCTCATCAAGCCTTCCGGATCTCACTCCTAAATTGCGCGTTCAGGGTAGAGCTCATGAGACCACGAAGTCTAATGGGAGCACAGCAGCTCAGCTGAGCCCGACAGGGTTACACTCTTCATGTCTGCTATCAAATCGAGTTGGAGAAAATGTATAATAGCTGAGACTCCAATCGACACTCTAAGATAGAGCCGCAACACGCGACACGACACCTCAACGCTGAAGCCCACAATCTCACGATTTTAGGTCACGAGCCTGACAGCATGTTGAAGAAATAAATTGAACAATCACACTTCTTCATGGCAGTGCAATTCAGTAAATGGGTTCTCCAATTACCATATTGTCCCTTAGAGGCCAAATGTAGGCTCGGGCTAGTGCTTATTAGTTTGTTGGCTTCCAACTTGAAAGTCTAGTGGCCGCCTCATTTCTAGGTTTTTTCTCTCATGTTGAATTGAACCTCCACGATATCAGGGTCGCTCAGCATAATCCAAACGTCATCCATGTCACGGTGATTATGCTTGTCTCCTGTATCACTGGACCAATTCAGCGCGTGCGATGTGTCTTGCTTATTAACTCTAGTCCCACGTAGGACGTTAGCTTAAATATCTATGTTCACTCCCAGACTAATAGATCTCGCATTAATGCCAAATGCGTGGTCTTGAGACATTTTCTTCGCGAATAGTGAGGTTTATATGAGACATTCATCATATAGTTCAAATATAACCCACGTGATGACTCAAACTTCAATATTGAAGAAAGGTCTGCAATCAAGAGAAGTTCAAACATGAGCAACAAGCTTTGACTTCTCTTGAATATGAAGTGTTGTTATAATATTGTAGGAAGTTTATGAGATACCATCAACATATTTTAGGATCGAAAGTTAAATTATACCTTATGAGGGGAAGTACCACCCATAGACCATAGCGCCGCCGTCCTGAAACCCGAATTATGTAATGATGAGGCATTCAATTACTTAGGTCATGAGGTATATTTATTGTGAAATGTAATAAATTCATTCGGCGTGTTCAATTAGAAACTAGTACGTATGTATATTTCATACGATCGCCTCGCTCTCAGGGATCTCTTTTCTGGCGCTATGTCATATCGTTTGGCCAAGAAGCTAATACGAAGGTCCGCAGTTTAACGCAACCCCGATCTTTTTGAACTTCGCCGCGAAATCCCGGGATCCCGGGCAATCGTGAAAGCCGATTACATTGGCATTACTATGTAAATTCAAGGTAAACGGATCTAGGCTGATCTGATTCTAGGGTTCAGCTGAACAGACTGTGTTTACGATTTTAATGAGCATAGACCCCAATATCTACTGGGTCATTTGGATGTGAGAGGCTTCACTCGCAGCCACACCCGAGCGCAATTCACGCTAGACCAAGCGACGCAAAGCGTGGAAATTAAACATACAGATCGCCAACGTAGAATAAGGCAATAAGAACAATGACCTTCCCGTCAGTAGAAGAAGTGTCCAAAAGCCCGGCATTCCCAACGGCGATATGGAAACTCCATCCGCACCAAAGCGGTCTCCTGCCCGTTGCCGCCGATCGGGGTGGACCCCCTGAATATTAGCTGGAAAGTCCACGGAGAAGGACCCATTAAACTCATCGTAGACACCGTCCCCCTTTTCCCACCGCTCCCCCGTCTCCGTAAAGGGCGTTCTCTCTAACAAAAGCAGCTCATCGGCGGCATTGGCCTGACCAAGGCCGACTGGCAACGGCAAACCATGTACTTTGGCCACGAGCGCGGAGACAGGTTCTCTGTACTTGTCTTCGAGAACCGCGGTGCTGGCGAGTCGGACAAGCCGGTGATGCGGTACAGCACGTCTGAGATGGCACGCGATTTGCTCGAGGTGTTGGATCACCTCGACTGGGTTTCGGAAAGGCAGCTTCATATCTCGGGCGGTAGCAGTCAGTCTTACACTTCCGTACCTAGGTATCGCCATATCTACGAGCCGTCCTAACCGACTTGTGGTACTACAGTGGGTGGTATGATCGCCCAGGAGATAGCAATGTTGGTACCAGAACGCATTGCTAGCCTGAACTTGCATTGCACTACAGCCAAGTTAGAGAATACTGGCACATTTACGGAGATGATGGGTCGGCTCGGGGCATTATTCCCTAGAAGCCTTGAGAGTGAGATCCGGTCGACAGCGAATGGTTGCTTCCCGCAAGAGTGGCTGGAAGCACCGGATAACGCCGAGCTACCTACCGAGAGAACGCCGAGGTGTGACATGCCGGCTGGTGGATACAAGATGTTCAAAAGCAATTATGCTCGGTTTGCAGCGCAAGAAATCCACATGCGGCGGAGTAAGAATGGGTTCCTCTTGCAAGCAGTCGCAGGATTCTTCCACCAGAAGACGCCGGAGCAATTGAGATGCCTGGCAGATCGAGTTGGGAGGGAGAGGATCATGGTCCTTCACGGTACGGTCGATCGGATGATTCCGTTAGATCAGGGGAAGAAGTTGATTGAGTGGTTGAAGCCTGATGAAACCTACATCATCGAAGGGTTAGGGCATGCGCCGATTCATCAAAGGGCAAGGTGGTTTAATGAGTTACTGGAGGAAAGATGTGTTCTAGGTGAGACACAGGGAGCGGTAATGTAACTTGAAGGGTGCTTCGCGAAACGCCCCATGCGCCTCTTCAACTAATCTAGCCCAATCATCACATCCGCCCCCATTATCCGGTTGCCTTGTTTCTCCCCTTTTATACCAAGTCAACAATCCTTCCTATTCTGCGAACCATTTTGCGAGCCAATTCCCGAAGGCTGCCTTACACTATACGTACTGGGTGCTTCCTCCATTTCCTGATGTCGGGCAACGAAGACATCCACAAGTCCAGCACCCCAAATGAGCTAGGCAAGGTGGTCTTGCAGTGTTTAAGTTGCTGTTGCCGCTTGGACACTTGGACCAACAGAAACACGAACTCGCCATTGATTTCTGTAGCACAATCACACGTAAAATTACTCGTTACGGAAGTGCGAATCTTCGCCGAAGCAATCCTCGATCTGAATCCATCAGCAGAGGTTTCCGATACCAACCACGCAACACGGATCCAAGATACAGTCAGCCATGTTTGTCTACTCATATTCGAATGCCTAGATGTCCTCCAATTCTGTGTAGAAAACAAACGCGACGGTGATGATGGGGAGCTAAACGCGCTATTTGCCAAACTGCATATTCTAGATAAAGATCGTGCCATGAAATATCCGCTCTCCGAAAAAATCAAAGCGCTTCGAACCGCTGAAGAGTACACCGACTTTTTAGCCTCTTGGACTGGACCAAATGCTAAAGAAACACACACCTGGGGCTTACCAGGCTCTACACCTACTCCCGAATTTTTCTCTAAACTCGCGTAGGCCTCCTGCCCATTAGTCAAAATTTGGCAAGCGCTAACCTACAACTGATATCAGTGAGTGCGTCGTGAGGCTCGATAGGCAATGGTCCCCAAGATATGTGCACACATACCCTTCGGAAAGCAATACGCCGTATATAGTCGATCTCTCTATTATTCCGCCTAGGGGAAGCTTCGGGGTTGTTAGAAAAGTGACCCACAAGTCCCTCAACGAAACGTTCGCGCAAAAGAGTTTCCAGGACTTGTACCGGAAGTCTGATCGCTCCAAAGTGATTCAGGAGCTCGCACTTCTGGAAATTTGCTCTCATCCGAACATTGTCGACCTCATCGAAGCCTACGAAACTGCCGATGATCCTTACACGCTGCACATAGTAATGGCGCCTTGGGCGCCATATACTCTTACTAGATTCTTGCAGAGTCCCGATTCTGAGAGGAACAAAGTATTTCCTTGGTTCGTGCCAAATTCAACCCAGTCCTTCTCATATATCTAAAAAATAATGCTCGGGCTTGCCAATGCTGTTGAATATCTTCATGAGCGGTCTATCAAACATAAGGATATCAAACCTGATAACATCCTGCTCCATATCGACAATCAGCAGATTGCCCCCTATCTTACAGATGTCGGTATTAGTAAGCTGTATAAGCAAGGAAAGGACACGAACTATTGTGATAGTACCTACGCCTTTCTTGCCCCCGAGCAGATCGACTACCGAGAGAGCAGTTTGAGGTCAGATATTTGGCAACTAGGGTGTTGCTATGCATTACTCATCGCGGCCGCCATTGGTGGTACAGAAGCGACAGAAAGGCTGCATGTCAGCTACAACCGGACGGATGAGAAGTGCTCTTGCAACATCGCACTTGAATACAAGTACTTCATGGACGCGTTTGGGAATATCTGTAGCTTGAATAAGAATGCGATGCGCCATGCGTATGGATTGATTACCGGAATGCTGGACTTCAACCTGCTCGATAGGTTCGACATCAAGACTGTTCAGCTCACACTCGAAGGGCTGTTGTCAGATGAGTCGAATATAGACGGGTAACTTTTGAATCGGCGATGTCCAGCGAGACTTACCGTTGGTATTGGTGCTTTTGTTCAAATTTGAGCCCAGGCAGTGTCGGGACACCCTCCCTTGAGACTGGACATACACCCCTTACATACTTACCTACGTACCTTAGGTACTTCTCTTTAGCACACTAACGGGAGGACTATGAAGATTGCAACTATTTGGATAACTTATATATTAAATTGTCATAATTGGATACTACTCTTTTCGAATACCGAGATTTTTCCCTCTGGCCTTAACCTATAATCAATGACACGAGCTCGACCGTCGTCCGCCGTCTTGAACCCCTCCCTATGCTTATTCTATCTCTACTCCCCTATTCGTAGCGCGAACCATTAAAGCTGGCTTCTTCCATAAAGAGATCATTCGAGACCCGCCATGCCAATCAAGGTTTGGTTCAACAAGCTGTAAGTCATAGACCCAGATCAACTTGGTCAGCGTAGTTTGTAATTCTAACCAAGCAAGCGCTCGACCTAGGCAAGACCTGGAGCCCAGAGAAAAGGGCTGACTGCTCTCCCCTATGTCATTGCTAGGTTCAAGCCATCTTTCTGGTTTAAATAACCATGGGTCTTGGAAATTTGTAGGGGATAGGCAAGCAGCAACGGGATTCGTATATACAGTAACCTGCAAGGAGGTTGTCAGCTACGATCTTAATAATATCCGAGAGCCTATAGGGAGATACGTACCCCTCCGGGAATAAAATGACCATCAACTGTATCTCCATGTTCAGGTACAATTCTGGGGAGTGCGAAAGGCACTGGAGGGTATATCCGTAAACCCTCTAAAATGACTGCTCGTAGATATTGCATTGACGTTGTGGAGGAATACGTAATGTCTGAATATCTCTCGAAGCTTCCTCGAACTTCAGCTGTCAGTTTCGCCAGCGAAGATCGGTTTTGGAGCAGATAGTAGATTATGCCAGCTAGAGCAGTCGCCGTTGTGTCGCTTCCTGCGATCACCAGGTCTGAGGCATGTGCAGCAATCTGCCTATCTGACACAGATTTGGCGTCCCGCTCTTGGAGAATTCGGGTTAAAAAGTCTTTACGGGTCGACCCCCTTTCACTCCGTCTTATTTACGTCAGCAATCGCATATCGGTTACCCGTTGGTCTACATACCGTCTGACAGCTTCGTAGGAGAACTCTTCGTTAGCTTTGACGTCTGCTACAGCCTTCTTGAACTTCCCACGCATGAGTACGGCAAAGATTCTCGCAAAAGTGGGATAATGACTGAAAGCGTCGATAAGCGGGGCCAACATTAAGGCACCCGCGGCGGTAGATATCCAGGGGTGTTGAGCCTCTGTGACGTAGGTTAATGACTGATTATGAAGGATCCATTATTCTATAAAGAACTCACCATTATCTAATGCGCCAAACGTCTCGCCAAACGCCAGGTCTCCGGTGATGTCGAAGGTCATTGACTCGAATAATGTCGTCATGTCGACTCCTTTCTCCTTAGAGCCCCCGATACCAACTAGTCGAATGAGCTTATCGACCGAGGCGGCAACAAGTTCCTCCTGTTCTGCAACAGCTCGCTCGGAAAACGCACTAGCCAAATGGCTTCGCATCTCCTTGTGAACCTCTGGCCTCCTTTCGCTTATAATTGACGTTATTCCGCCAACCGAGAAGCTGCCCCCTTGGTAGAAGGTCCCCTTCAAGAATGTGTGGTGACCAGCCCTATGGCTATAAATGTCCTTCCATGATTGAGCGGTGTTGAAGGAGACTTCGTTTGGGGCAATGCGGACGGCACGGCCTATATCAAGTAAGTTATATTCTCTTTCATGGACTAGGGAAAGTAGACACACCATATTTATTGTGCAGTTCTAGCACCTTGTAGGGTTGACGACCTCCAAGGAGCCACCAGCAGTATGGAATCTACTATTCATGAGTATCAAAACCTCTCAAACCTAGCTTCAAGACGCACATCACTAATAGCAGCTAGCCAGGGTCCTGGAATCTTGGACAGTGGATGAAAATAGAGATTGTAGATTATCTGAAATATCCAACGGCTAACGAGCTACAAGTCTGATTAGCCGCGGCTTCAAAGCGAGGACATGAAATTCTTACCAGCAGCGAAAGTGACAAAATCCCAGCTCGAATAAGTTCTGTGAACATTTTTATGTTATGTGAACTCTGCCCCTAGAAATTTTGTGCTGTGATTATACTCTATTCGAAGGTCAATTACAGGTAGGGAGCCATGCCTACATAAAATGCAACTACTGTGCAGCCCACTCATGGTTACCTGGGCCCTTGTTATATATTCAGCTGGACTCAATAGTACTTCTATTAAGTAGCGCTAAGCAAAAGCCACCGCAATGCACGCACTTTAATGATGTAAAGTGCTTAGTGACTCGACAAGGAGGTGATTGCGAGAGGATACAACACCAGGGTTACACTAGTATATCGGTGGTCTCAATTGTTCCAATCAGCTGAAGCACTTTGCGAGCGGTCATTCATCACCATATATTAAGTAGATCTGGCGTCGTTCGATCGGTGTGTAGTACAAACCAGGCCCCGGGCATTGCGATTGGATAGCGTGGGCGTTATCAAAGGCCGTGGGCATACGACGACGCTTCCAGTTCGGCGACTTGGCCAGCACGGTGGCTTACCCCAAATATATCCAAATATTAGGTCAGATCACATCCAATGCAGGTGTAACATCCGTTACCGCCATGAAAGTGCAATTCCTGACCGCTCCCTCAATATTTAGCTTCACCTTAGGAAACGCCGCGGATAATTTTATGATCTACTATCTCAACAAAAGGGTATCCACAGCGTCCGTGTGTTTATACTGATATATGGGCTGAATGTAACGCTCTATCCTGGATAGGGCCGCTGCGCACTGACCGTACATCAGACCGCTCCAATAATTCGTTATGTTATACTCTCTTAGCACGACTATTTATTACGCTAATAGCAAAGTTTTGACAATAGCTATCAGCGCTAAATTTCATAAAAGGGCAATTCTGTTGGAAAACATTCTTTCACAAGTATTAGGAGACAAGATGGTCACATCAGGTCTCGTCCCGGATACTTCGGACGTAGTAAGGGAGAATACTACGTAGACAAAAGAGCAGCCACCTGTATGTATACCCAATCCTGTAGCAGACAGATTTGGAGCTCCTTGCCTAACAACGTTGTTTCTACCTCCCTTTAATGGTCAGAATCGCGACAATAAGGGAGAAAAAAGAACTAAAAATACGAACGGATCTATCAATGTTTTTTTTTCTACCGCTGTAAAAGTATTCTCATAACATCTTTCGCCGAAACGAAACGTCACCTGTAGGGGGACACACGAGAGGCATCTGTATGATGTCCCTTGCCTTGTAAAACCCAACCGTCCCGTCATTGCCAGTGTTATGTTTACGGGATAGGTAATATCCCGTCCAAACTAATCTCGTTGCTGGCTAGCATGCTTAACTTCCTGGGGGATTTGCTCTTATCAACTTGACGAAGGCACGTATACCTCAACAACTCGAGTATTGACACGGCCGTTAGTAAGAGCAAGATAAGTTGTACATAGAGCTGCCGTCACGCTATCCATGCGAATTTAATGCTTCAACTCATCATACTCAGCTACTCTTTGAACATTCAAAATTAGACCTCATTATGTTGCGAGTCTTCACTGATCTATTCTACTGCACAAAAAAGGGCTCAATATGCTTCATTCATACGACAATCAGGTCTGTAAATCTGGTTGCCCAAACTCGTCCAAACTCGGGACAATTTGAGTAAGGGTTTCAAGGGAATAACTTGCCGACCCCCATAGATGTCCGGCATGTCAAGATCCTCCAAGATTGCTCCTGGTGAAGATCTAAGGAACTGTGTGTATTAGATGTTTACGAAGCTTATCTACTGAAAGCTAGTGACAACATCTATATATCTAGATATAGAGGTGGATCCAGATCAAGGGATGAACCGGACATCCGACAACTCCCTCTCATCAAGTTAATGAATTGTACTTGTGACCAGTATAGGAGGTTGGTAATGAACGCGCGGTATTCTGTATAAATGATATTATGGAGAGCGAAGATATTTTAGTATTATTAATAACATTACAAGTGATGGGCATGATTTGTGACGTTATGGGTTGAGACATGACTTCAGTCTCTACAACGATAAGTTGCGTGCCCGGTTAGTTTCACATACCAACGATACATGCAACCCGACTAAACTTTTGTCCATATGCAGTGTAGTGATGATATGAGGAATTTATGCCGGGGCATTATACGTACCTAGATGGGTACATAACGTGAGTGAACGAGAATGAAGAACATAGGAGCAGTAGTAGTCGATTTCTCCGCAGATTTACTATTCGTTTAATCGAAATCAAGCCGTAAGTGAAGGAGGAACATTGATTCAGCTAAGTTCCTAGGTAGGTACCGTTAGATGCCGAGACACCTAAAGGACGATCGGGAAGTGAGCCGCTGAGGTCCATGGCATTACTAATGTTTCAGCCGTTTAAGGCCTCAGAACAGCCTATCGGATCCATCATGAGAATGGCTAATTGAGGGGTTTGGGAAAGCTCCTTTATCAGCCCTACCGAGTGAGAGTGGCTGGGGACTAGCATGAGTTGTGTAGATACTTCCAATAGTATGCTAATCACAATCGACGTCATGAAAAGAAGCATTGCTGCACACAATGCGACCGACGGTTTTCAGAAGCACGAGATCTGCGTCGTCATGTCCAGTCAATGCATCAGCAACTCTGGGATTAATGTCCCCAATGTGGGAAGAAGCTTAAATGGCGCGGAGATAACTTGCGGCGACATATGACCCAATATTGCAAACAAAAACAGCACAATTTGGGAAATCAAAATGATCATTTCAAGTAGGCAGAGGTGCGAGCCCGGGACCGGGCAGCCGGGTCAGCACAGTTCAAGCTCGGGTGGGGGGAGGATGAGCGGAACGGCATTAGACTAAATACCCCTTGTGCGGATGGTACTGCAACGCACAGTACATCTACCTAGTGCATTACAGCGTCAACCACGCAAGAGGCACTAAGTTTGATGCACTGTAAGAGGCGTGTCTTTTTTCTCACTTTTCAGAACTTCCCTATTCTAAACCTTTCCCAATACAACACCATCATATCTTTTCTTTGAGAGAGGCTGTAAAGTGCCTAGTAGGAGGTATGTTCATATGTACCTCGAGTGTGGTAGATAGACTGCCCCAGCAAAATCCTGACTTGAAGGCGTTGTATGCAATTATGTCGTGAGAGAAATAGGTGTCCCTTACCCAAGGAGATATATCCAACTCAGCTAACTATGGACCTACCTATAGATAAAAGAAACATATCTTTACGCCAGGTAGATATTTGTACGTTAGGAGGTACATATTGATACTTGATTTTGCAATACCTAGGTAGGTACCTAACCTATATTTATTAAAGAATGCCACTGGGAAGTGCAGGAGGCGCGGGAGACAACTCAGCTAGTGCTAGTAATATCTTTGAGCCGGGTGTTTAATTTTGAGCTGTAGCCGATGTTATGTTCATATTGCCAATTATCTAAGCTAGGTACGTTGGTGTCTATTATGGGTATACCTTGCCAGCAAGTGTAAAAATAGATGGATCTGGTGTGTCGACGGAATACTCCCATATCTGATCGTCAGATATTCCATAAAACATGGCATCCGTCGTCATTGCGATGGCAGAGAAATTCGTCGACTGCCCCTGAGCGAAGTTGATTTCTGGGATCGCATTATATGCTTTCCCGTCCCATCGAGCCCCCCTTACGCTGCCGTCAGTGGATAAACTAACAAAGAGGGCTTCGTTCCAATTATTCATCGCCGTGGCAGCGAACTGTCGCGTAGCGGCGGGATCGACGCCATCTAGTATCGTACCATCTATAGGCAAAGTCAGCTTCGGACATGGGCATAATATGAGTAGTTATCTCACCATCTTCTTTCCAGTTCCAATCCCCCAAGAACGTTGACCGACCTATGGACCCCGGCCTCCTTTGAGAAGCAAGTATCATCCCATCGACGTAAGCACCATTGAGTGTTGGCACTAAAGCCAGGCTTGCTTCAGCCGAAACGACGTTGGTTCGTATCACCGGTTGAGTGTTGTTGCTCCAATTACTAGAGTTCGCGATTCTGATGTAGCCCTCTCGTCCCTGGTAAGCCAAGGTCCAGAACCCGACACAGTTGTCTTTCGGGCAACGCTGCCAAGCGGCCGCCAACTGCGTATCGTTCCAAGTTGGGAGGCCAGAAGCATTGTATACCCAGAAGTCCGGGTTCCCAATCGGATTGTTCGAGTTCACCCAGCTGATGCTATGTGCGTTATCTGTGATTTCCGAGAACCATAGGTGTACTTCATACATTGAACCGGCTCTGCTATCGGACGACGCGCTCGCTAGCGATGTCCCTTGAATAGGATGGATGGGCCCTGATGTAGATGATTCCATGAACTGGCTGACATTTCTCGTCGTCCAGGTCTTGTTTTGCGAGTCCCATTGTCGCGCAATGATAGCGTTATATGGATCTTGGAAGAAGACACTTCTGTGAGTAACCCCTTGTGGGTCTGTCCAGTTGGAAGCCGCTAGCTTCGATGTGCTCAGGGTGTTGACATTTCTCGCAGCGTTTGAATCGGGAGCTGGACTGGTCTCGTTTCTTCTGCTAGCCAACCCACCAGCAATGCCCCCGGCGATGGCACCGAGTACAAGAAGTATTACACCAACTAGAATGAGGTAGAAGATGCGCGGCGATAACCCGCATATCCTTCGCTTCGCAGTTCCATCATCTTGTTCTTGAACAGCAGTCGCCTCCGTATCTGCATAGGGAGATTCCGATGGCTTGGGGGCATCCCATGCTGTCTGCGAGTTGACAACCTGCGGAAATTGACTCTCTGGAAGGGCCACAACTTCCTTATTCGAGCCTTCGAGGTCCCGAGGAGCCGACGCTTCTACGCTACGTACTTCGAGCGTGCTGTACGGTTCGAGGCCATGGGGGTACTCCGCTGATGCCATCGAGACATTGCTAAGTAACGGAGTAGCTCAGTGTTGGAAAGAGGGCAAATTTTCCGGAAATACCTTAGGTAAGTCATTTTGGAGTTATTTGGGAGCCTAGCTATTTAAGACTCGATCCTCAGCTCCTCCAGTTTTTCCATGGCGACTTGGTTTCAAGTCCCTCGATTCTGTGACGTACAGTGAGATTTTGGATTCAGCTTGGCCATCGATAGCCCATTTCTCATTGGCATAAGGAGTAGCCGACACACAAAATAATAAGAAACAGTGGAAAAAGTAGGTCGTGTTCACCCATACGTGTAAGCGTTGCAATGCCAGGCTCCACTAGTTAGGGATTATCGTATAGACCAACCCGTAAAGATCATCGCCATTACATCAAAATAACGGTTACCCCCGGTCAATCGCTGGTGTTTGAGCGCCATTATGCTCGTGTAACAACGTGCCAATTAGGAACACAAGCCTCAATAGGCTGAGATGCGAATTGGCTGCGCCATCGTTCCTTACTGTCACACACGCAGAATAGTGTCGCGGTACTTTTGAAGCCCCATGGGCTTGTCGATCCGCCAGGAATCGACCGAACCGTTACATAGGTGGCTTTTTAGGACTTAAGATTATCTAAGGTATACTCTAATTTGTTTGGCCGGTCGCGTGCAAGATCTCGATCCGTACTCGTGTAATTGATTCATAATTCTAGCTCATGGCAAATTTTATCTCAGTAAGATTTCGTTCATTTGTTCAATGTGCATGCTTCTCTTAGTGACTTGTAGCCTGAGATAATCCCAGCTGACCATGTCCATGGACCTTGGCTCTTCTAATGATACGTTCGTGAACTCAATACCCCAGATGCGATTTTTCGTGTTGGGAACATCTTGAGGGTCCTAGTATATGACTTCTCGTTTCTAACAGTGAAATCTTATCCATTGGAAGCGGGCCAGTAGGCTCGATGACCACCAAGCGGATATCTCCAAGATCTTGCTGGCCGCATAACATCGTGCTGATTCTGGTAGGCTTGGAATACGATAATTAAATGTAATCCTGATATTTCAAAGGATTTCGGGAGCGCTCAGTTCCGCGAGAGTAGGTCTTTATTTAACGTTGCTCGTATGCAACCTACATGGTATATCAACCTGAGGTTTGCTATATTTTATTCTGGAACCCATGCCAACGTCCGTATCAGATTAAGGACCGGCGGTGTAGAGCCTGTCCAGTACCTAATTAGGCGTACGGCCGAAGTCGGAAACGTGCCGCCGGTTTACTCTTCAATTCCACGGACCGGGCCGGTTAATTGTGGGACTTTCCCGGAGCCTAGGTTTAGGTAGATAAAGAGGTCAGTTCGAAGCTACTGAATGACGTATGATGCCCGGTTGAGCGAGAAGAAGCCGGCCGGAGGACAGCTTGACAGTGCGTGTAGAAAAAGTAAGCGGCTTGATGTGTAATGTACAGATTTCGGAATCAGGAAATCAAGTTGACATGGGAGAGGTAGTCCTAGCCCTGCAAACCATTACAATATGTGCTTATGTTCATATACAGTCTCGCCATCACTGAACTCCTGCTGGCAGACGAATGTCATGTGCTTTTGTTGTGCCAAAACTCGCGTGTTGGTCTTCTCGTGGAGAAATGCATGTACGATACCCTATTCCTACAACATTATCGCCGATCCATCATTCATAGCCGCTCCCACGCCACAACGCCCATCTATTTCTTTTTTCTTTCCGCAGCGTCCATCTTCTCCTCCAGCTGCTGGACGTACGTGTTGAGTCGTTGGCAAGCAGCCTGCAGAGCCTGTTTTGCGAACAAACACGAGTCAGCCAATATGTCCCTCCCGAAACCGCAATGAAAAAGCAAGAGGCAAGACGCGGAAGAATCAAATGCAGAAACGCACATAGATGTCCTCTGTCAATAGCTCATTCGAAGCCTTGTATTCTCGTCTGTTGAACTCCACGTCAGTATATTGCTCCATCGCTTGCGAATAGGATATCCCCGTCCCAAGCCTACGCCCTATAGGTTCTCCCATGGTGAATCAAGCGAGGGCGCAGGAGCCTAAGGAACTAGGAGATAGAGCCTGATGAGAGTGGCGAGTTTGCACTAACAGGACGTAGCCGTAAACGCCAGCGCCGGCAAGAGTAGAACCGAGGAGGAAACCGAACAATCTATAGCATGCCCATTCGTTAGCCTCATGACAAACTATTGAGTACAATTCGAGCTCCATATGGAATATAACGAACCCTCCACGAAAGGCGCCCACAGGCTTGCGAGCCGGCAAGGGAGCTGTCGCGTCGGCCAGCGATCGAGGTGTCGCGTGGAAGCTGCGAGCAGCGCGCGGGGCGGCGATAGCGACGCTTCGAGCCCCGCCGATCAAGATTCTCGAAGCCATATCGATCCCGACGACGAAATGTGGATTTTGTCGTGAAAGATATATCGAGGTAATTTCGGTTGAGGTGTTTCGGCGACAAGTTGGGTGGCTACAGGGGAGTTTCGACACTACAGCGATCAATTGAGTTGGAGTTCCTGAGTGTGTGGGTCCTGCATCTCTCAGAGTGGCGGATATTTCTCGGCAATACATTCCATGTCCCTCCAATCTGCATGTGGTTAACCTCGGAACAGAGCTGACAGAAGCAATCGTTATGGTTGGTTGGCTACGTGTACGTTTCTTCATTTGGTACTTGTATACCGGCCAGCAAGAGTACATACATCTGGTACATCATCACTACACGTCCTAGACCACATGCAGTGGATTACAGGAGACAAACGGATTCGTAGCGAATAACAAATTCATGAACCCATATGCTGAACTACCTGAAGTCAACATGTAACCCATTTCCGAGTGACCCAGTGTACCGGCTGACTAATTGGCTCGGTTGATATACTAGAAAGAAACTGTACAAATGCTTTTCTTGGCCTATTTCTCATTTCCCAAGTTTACAGTTCATCGTGCGTCTCTTGAGCAGCCTCGCTGCTGCTAGACTTAGATTCAGTTGCAGCGGGGGCAACGGGGGTCTCCTCCTCCTTCTTCTCCTCAACACCGGCCTTGTACTTGCCGTTCTCCTTGACGAACTTGATCAGGTCCTCAATAGTTCGAGAGCCGCTGTATGTGACAGGCTCGCTCTTAGCACCGGCGGGGKAGAGCTTGATGGTAGGGAAACCCTGGATCTCATCAGGAACGTCGTTGGCCGTGGCATCAACCTTGGCGATGACGACCTTGTCCTTGAACTCGCTGTTGGCGTACAGAGAGGCAAGGTCCTCGTACTTGGGGGCGAGGGCCTTGCAGTGACCACACCATGGAGCGTAGAACTCAATCAGGACGTCCTTAGAGTCGTCTAGGACGATCTCCTCGTACGACTTGCCAACGACAACAGTGACGGGGCCCTCCTGCTTCTCGGGGACCGCCTCGGACTTGAGACTGGGCTCGATCTTTCCGGCGATGAAGTCATCGACGAAAGCGCTGATGCTGTCGTGGGTGATTTCCTTCTCTTGATCGAAGGGGAACTTCTGGTTCTTAACAGTCTCCTGAATGGCGAAAGAGGGGAACTTGTCGGTCTTGAGGTTGAGGTTACCAGCGTGAGCACCGAAAGCGGAAGCGTCAATAGTAGCGAAGTTGATCTTGCCACGGTACTTCTCGGCGATGGGCTTGAGAGCATCACCAAGCGACTTGCGCTCCTCGGCAGTCTCGGAGAAGATGTATGCAAGAGGGAGACCGGCAGACATGTAGCCGGAGTAAGTGTCAGGGCCGACCTCACCGATCAGTGGAGTCGAGGCAACCTTGGCGAACTTCTCAATAGCTTCTTCCTCGAACTTGTCGGTGAAAGTAGCCTTGCCCTCATCGAATTGCTTGTACAGGACGATGGCGGGTGCCTTGATGCCCTCAGCCTCAGCCAAAGCAGCATCGTTGGTGGCACCGAAGAGGTAAGAATCCCTAAACTTCTCAGCGATCTTGGTGTATGTCTCGTTGGAGGCCTTGTCGGAGGCGTCGATGTAAGCGACCAAGACGACCTTGTCGGCAGTCTTGAAGTCTTCGAGGGTATCAGCGGTTAAAAGGGAAACGGCGGGTAGGGATTGTTTGATCATGTAGGAGGTGATTCTGCAAGTTCCTGTTAGCAATTGCACGMAAGCCATATTCTATTCGGAAGACTACTCACGCTCCAGCTTTCCTTTGGCCGGTGTAGGGAGTGACGTTCTCCGGGCCACGGAAAATCTTCAGTGTCGGGTAACCCTCGACACCATATGTTTGGCATAGCTCGCTCTCCTCTGTGCAATCGACCTTGGCAAGCTTGATCGACTTGTCCTTTAGTGTGGTGGCAGCCTCCTCATATTCGGGGGCGAGGGCCTTGCAGTGGCCGCACCAAGGAGCAAAGACTGCGGTGTAGCGTTAGTCGAAGGTCTTCAAACAGCTACAGGCCGGTGGAATGGATAGCTTACACTCTGCTAGAACGAGGTCATTGGCCTTGATGAAGTCGTTGAAGGTATCCTTGTTCAGCTGGGTAACGTCCGAAGCAGCGTCCGCAGCAGAGACGCCTGCGGCCGCGAGCAGGCCTAAAAAGAAAGCCGAGTACATGGTGAAGGACCTAGAAAACAAAGAGCACAGTTAGCTACCCTGTATATTCACGGCCGGAGGATACCGCGCAAACAAATCACCGGAGCGACCTATAGTAAAATGCGGTGGGTGAAGCCGATAAGGATATCAAGACATACCGATACCTGTAAAATACCACTGGCTAAGTAGAACAAGAATAATGAGCGGTTTGGGGGGGAACAAATAAGTGAATGCAGAATGTAGAGGAAAGACGTTTTGTATTTCTCTACAATGGCATATGTGTCCCTTTAGTGAGAAGGATGGTAAGTTTTTGGGTAAAAGGCTGAATGGTTCCGAATATCTGGCCACAGTCAAAGTACCTACTAAATCCAGCTGAATCATCAAATAGTGCAGTGCTAACATGCCTCTAGCCCTCCAATAGCTGTGGCTTGCGCGGCGATTAGAAATGCAGGGACCGGGTCAAATCTCCACCGTGGGATAGAGCAGGATAGAGCGGTGGGCGACTGCTACAGATGACAAGTGTTCTCTTTTTCCTGCCCCTCACCACGCCAAGTTAAGGGCGCACCGCCACCCACCCACATGGTATTTTTGGGGAACCCCTGCCCCAAGGGGATTAATGGGACCCACCCAATTCACTTGGCTGGTCAGCTCCACCACGAGGCTCAATTCCATCCCTACAAATTGCCACAGATCACAACCCAGATCAGTAAACTCGGAAGGAAGGGGTTCGAGAATGTTGACCAATACAATGACGGAGGCCGGCAGGCGGTTCGTGAATCCGATGGGACGCGACTACGGGAATCACATTAGTAGACGCGCATTCCAGTCAACAGGCCAGTTGTTAACTTTCTAAAATCGGAACATTGGATATTTTTATTGGATCAAGACACGATCCTGTGGGAAGCGTATAGCGTATTACGTTATATGTCAGCTGCATCATCGGATCCTGGGCAAGGGATGTTTAATAATGCATGCTGCCAGATTTATTAGATTGCAATTCATTCTGCAGCGAGCCTCAGATTGGGCCCCAGGACCCTGAGTGTTACACCGAGATATTACTCACCACATCGTTCTTCGTATGCCAGCGGTAATAAAAGGGCTACAGCCAGCTGTCAAGTTCGCAAACGAGTTTAACACTACATCTTGAAAAGCGGAAGAATGATAAGTAGTCTCAACGGGGGGAATTCAAGAAGTCAAGCCATCTAACTCAGAGGTAGCATTTGACTATCAGTCTGTGTATATTCAACTAATGTCAGAAACAGTGTAGAATCTGACGAACTACCTGACACCGACGTCAATAAACATCCTCGCAACTTAGAACAAGGTATTCAATCTATCGACAGTGATGCTTTTCAGGAGACGTTCCAGACAATGAATGATATCCCAGATAGTCACGAAAAATGAGTGCCCAGGTCAATATGAAGCATGAGACAGTTCCGATTGAGATCAGGGTGTCAATGACACCAAGAATACGAAGCCGTTGCAAACCATCCAGTCTTCAAAAGTTCGCAGAGCAGCGATTTAGTGTATGGGCTCGTTTTGCATGGGCCATGGCGCTGACTTGACTCACGTCGACTCATTTATCTGACGATGTCAATGTTGATGTCGATGAACGCAGTGAGCGGATGTAGTACGTGTATGATGTACCTACTTCTCCGTATTGAAGATAAATACATGTATGTACACGTACATATACATAAGTAAGGCAGGTGAAGGCGGGCAATATCGTGGAAAGAAGCATCCACGAAATACTGACACGAGGTTGTGCTTTCTATCTGATAGGAGAAACTCTATCCGCCTCCTTCCGTTTCACCTCCCCCATTCTTTCATCCCAAGATGTCTGACCTTCCCCTCAGCGTGAATGGCCTCGTAACAGCCAACTATCAACCAACCTTGGTCAAATGTACTTGTCAACCTAGTACTTCTCCATATACGTATTTGTAACTCTACGGATATCTTCCTTCACTGTTTAACTTCAGCATCCAGCCTTGCCTGGTGACTTTCTAGGCCGTCGAAGCCGAGGACCTGAGAATTAGGCTCGACGTCGTTCTAGATCCAGTCAATCAGGTCTTTTTAATCCCATGACGAACCAAATTACAATTTTATTTCATAATCTTTTGTCTTCCTCCCCCGTCGTTGGGCCGGTGTCCCCATCACTTACCAGACATTCCTTTCCCGATGGAGCATCATCGCTTACCCAGGCACAGCTCCAGCCATGGAACTCTTCGTAGCAGTTATTCTCACGGACGCTCGGCTCATGGCCCCTCTCCTGTCCGCCCATTACATAAACCTCTTCGAAGTGTTAACGAAAACTCCGTCTTGTTACCTTCGCCCGGTGCTCTGGAGAGCATGTTGAAAACCACAACTGAGACTGGTGACATCGGAATTTTCAGCATTAGACCAGTACCCCCATCACCCCAACGCAAGGATACATTGTCCGACATTGGCCTGTCGCCACGTCCTTCTATTGACGAGTTGTACCATCGGAATAATGCTAAGAAGCCCTCCTCCTGTAGAGACACCACTTCCGAGATAATCTCAATGTATAGCTCGGAAAGCCATAAGTCGACCACAAGCACGTTAACACCAACATCCTCGGAGGGTATTGGGCAGCGCTCATACTCGATGACCACGTGCGGATCCCGCCACCTTTCCCACCACAGATCGACGACGACACTGCAGAGTCAGACGAGTGGGGGTCCGCTCCAACGTCCACGATCACCCTTCCCATACCCAACTCGTCTAAAGCGTCCTGGAGTTCGCCCAGCGTCTCCAGCACTTACAGAAGGCGGGCGAGTTGACTATAGCCGTATGGTGGAGATTGATCGAACCTCCTATGTAAGCATCTCGTGCTTAATATGGATCTATACCTGCTCATTAAGATATTTCAGAGGACTGCCCATGGGCCTTACAAGCCTTCTTATCCGCCAATGCTCCGAAGGCCCCTCCCCCTAGGTCTTCGAACAGATGCCAATCAGTCTACGGTTTCACTGCCACCGCAGGGCCTATTTCCTCATCGGTATGGGCCGCCGGGGCATCCCACGATCCGGACCCATTCTGCCGCCTCCATAGCGTCTTGGAGCGGCCCATATCGCGAAGGATTAGACAGTTCTTCTTCTAGGACATCGAGCCTCACCTCAATTGTAAATATGTACCACCGGGCTCCACATAGAGTTGGTCCAAGTAGTCTTTCTGCTGCTATGCCTCGCTATTACGACTACACTGAAGGGTTCGAGAGCAGAGAACCTCGTTTCATTACTCCAGTTCAGCCGTTCGCCCCTGTTCCTAATCATGCAGTGAACTTTCAGCGCCCGCTCGTCTTACAGGAATCCGACAACAACCTAGAAGCCACATTTGAAGGACAAGATACGGCGTTCTCTGATCCTGAAAGCCAGGGCCAAGTTGGGGTAGACATAGAAGAAGTCGCACGCGATACTAACAGTCCTCCGGCTCTAAACTGTCGTACTACCCTAGATCAAGCTCCATCTCATCATCAGACCGACTCCGTTAGCTCTAAAAACATATCTACCTCATTGGATGGCTCGCAGACTAACAGAAAATTCGAAAGGGGAAGTGATATTGATCTATTGCCATCGCAAGTTGGTAGAGACTCCGTGGAAACATTCAATCCTAGCCTCGATTTTGAGTCAAAGGATGCCCCAGAATATAGGTACACAGACTATCGCTCGACGGTAAAGCCAAAGACGAAGGTGAATTCACTAGAAAGGCAGGTCCAAGTTCAAGATGGCAGAACTCCGACAATTCGAAGTGAGCAAGGAGTCATATTGAGAGACGATACACAAGACGAGACATGTCGCGAAGAAGGATTGAGTGAAAGCGAGAACATTGACGGGGTTGATGAACAAGTCGCGTCTAGCCCACAGGGATATTCTAGCAGACGACGTTCATGCTCCGAACCCGTTCAAAGCCCCTTAAGGAGTCCCAATTGCCATGGTGCACTGCTTGAGGGCCAGTACGAATCTGCCACAATGAGCCGTGCTAATTCTCACTACAGCAGAATGGATGGTTTGCAAGGTGGTATTGGAATGACAACTCTCAATGGCACCGGTAGCTTTAAGAGAAGCGGCTCATCTACTGTGGTCACAGGAATATCTAATGACAAATGCCATGACTTTGAGGACGGTCAGGCTGTTCCAGCTGCGAGCCAAGCATCAGGGATGGTACAGAGGCAGAAATTCCAGTGTCACAAGAGAAACCCGGCAGTTCCCAGAATCAGCACCAGCAGCTTACCCAGGGAAGATAATGAAGGTTTCCCGTACATTTCTCCATCTTGTTCGACTACACCTATTGTGTCACCGAAACCGATCTCCCCTGCACGCCAACTGAAGCTGAAGAATAGCATCCCTCAACTTATGAAAGCATTACCACCCGTGCCGGGAGATCCTGACTATATCCCTCCAACGCCAAGTCTACGGAGCACATCAAGCGAGGGAGACTTTAGCGAGGTTCTTGCTCCATTCAGGTTTCCTGACTCTTCATCGCATCAGCCATTCAAGGAGATATGTGTCATAAAGTTAGGTTCGACTCCCAATGACGACCAAGAGCATAGCGCGCAGAGGTACGTCCCAAGATTGAGACTAAAGACGAAGATGTCCAATGACTCAGGAGCCACAATCTCTTCGGATACGAGACTTTGCAATACGGATATCGATCACTCTTGGTCTGCTAGAACTCTCAACCCAATTCAACAGGGTAAGGGGTGCGGCACTAACATTCAAGAACGCCCTCGGAATAGGCTGAAGCTTAGGTCTTCGAGAAGTACTACTGCTAGTACTCCTCCGTCCGGTACGGTCCGCCGAAATGCAGCCGCAGAGGCGTCCAACCTTATTGTAGATATCGCACAACAGAAACCGCAAGATTTGTTCACTTTGTCTCCTGATCTCACTCCAGCTCTCCATTCAGCCCGTCGGAAGCTGTCACATCAGCCATTGCTTAACCACACTTCTACTAGTACTACGCCCGATGACATTACTCGAAGCGAAACAGCATGTCAATTTGACCAAAAGACAGCGTCGGTGAATACAGGCCACCGAATCAAGTCCCCGTATGACTCAAGGTCTTTGGAAACGCGTGCGAGTTCCAATGTGAAGCATCCTCCCGACTTGAAGAGACGCTGGTCAAATATTCGTGGCATGTTGGTACGACCATCGGACGCGGCCTCAACGACTTCAGACGCCGTGACTACGAGAGACATAGAAGAGGATAGGGCAGATCACGGTGTCAGCGTAGCAAATGTCAATTTCGCCAACGCAGCCGGGCGCTCGAAGGGCCGAACTACCTTCGGTCGACGGGTGCGGACAAAACTTCTCAAGTGGGTAAGAGATGCGAAGACAGCGGTGCGGGCATGCGCAAAGAGGAATCGAGGTACCTAAAAGGGAGAAACTAAGACTTAACATCATGCCTTTACTTACGTAACCTACCGCACCTCGGGTTTTCAGTGCCACAGTTTCATATTCATTGGATTACGCCGGAAGCAAGTCTTAACTAACCAATTTTTGGAGCAAATTTTGGACCCGTCGCCTCACGGGCTTGGACGGATGGATTTTGTGCCTGTTTGCTGTAGTCAGGTCGGTAGTAATGTGGCTGTCAACTTGGTATAAGCCTTGGCGCAATTGGTCTGTCCCCTGAAGTAGGGTAGGTCACCTTTGGCAGGAGAATGAGGAGCACGCCGTGTAGATGGGGGAGACTCTTTCACCACCGATTGTGTGTGTTGGTCTCTAACAGCATTCCATAAAAGGGACGAGCGGGGAAAGGTAGTGCAATAAGGGTGGAATATTTCATGCTTCGGGGTTGTAGACTAAGATTTAACTCTAACTTTCCTGGCTGTGCATTTCGAGGCTGAAATTAACTTTTCAATGGCGTCTGCTATGGGTGACTAATATTAGAATTAAGATGTGAAGTAGAGTTTGAGGCGTACATCATTGCTTGATGTGTAAACAAATGAGAGATACCTCCTAATGAATTGAACGCCTCTGGAGCATATGAGGCAAGGTTCGGAGTGGTTCAAGCCATCAACCCATATGAGCTAGAGTTCAATAGCGTACAGAAAGTGTGCAAATCTTGCAGTATACTTTTTGAGCTTGCTATTATTATACTAGGACTATTTTGAATATGAGCGGTCTTACGGTGTCGAGGCTATAAGCTCTGAACCGTAACGCCTAGTCTTCGTTTGGTCGTCTGGTGCCCTTCGGAGATAGGATTCAACGGCMCCTATTTGTATAAAGAGTTTGCCCTGCCATATTCTCTCGTTGCCTTTCTCCGTCCATTCTCCTACACTCTAGGTCGAGTCTCTTTCTACTTTCTACTACACAGGTAGATTACCAGCAGGCCTAGAATCGACAGCAGCTCATCCTAGGGCGAGGTCCACATTCCCTAGATTCCACTACCACTGGACACATAATAATTAGGCCCAGTCGGTAAATATAATCCACGCAGGCCTGGACTGTGGTTCAACGAAATAAATCTTCAAGGGAACTTTCCCAAAGTCGCCTACCCTTTCAACCCATAAATAACGACACGGCCAGAAGAGAAAGCAACCCATTCAGCGCCAGAACCAGCAGTTAATTCAAGTTTCGCCACGACTCCGGACCATGATGTCAGGAACAAACCAGCTCCCAGAGCCTAAGACAGCTTCTCCCATCAGGGGTCGGCGACGTGCCTTTTTGCGAAGGAACGGCAGGAAGGTCACCGTAGAGGATCCGTATGGCGACAGTGCGCTGGGGACTAGCTCCTTCTCACGGAGCGTGGAGAATCCGTTTGCCGCATTTGACGGTGATTTCACGACCCCAAGCACCCCATGGCCCGGGAGTTCGCCGGAATCGAATCTGGGTTTAGTTCCAACCTCGGAGTCAGGACAGGACCGAGAACAAGGCGCTCCTAGCTTAAATCTCAATCGTGGCCAACCCCAGTTCCGTGACCTCTTCGAGCTGGATTCAAATGAGCACGCCACTGCCGAAGCCGAATACGGGAAGAATAGAAGACACGAGGCTAACGCTCAAGCCATAGCCAGCGACGGGGACGAAGATAGTTCGGTGATCCTAAAGCCAGCGATGCAAGGAAAGCCGGTCTCTACACTACCACAGCCGCGACGTGTGGCTATGGAACGTGTTGGAGCGAAGTCAACTGTAAATGGAAGCGGTGACATAAATTCGGTTTCCTTCAATAACTTTCTGCAATCCGAATGGTTTGGCACTAGCGGCCCAGGAAGACGTGACGGCGTCCAGGAACAAGGCCAGGAAGAGCCGCGGATGATAGATCGACCAAACGAGGTGAAATCATCCTCACGCAAGTACGAGCCATGGCCCGAGTTCGAGAATAAGACATGCTGGGAAATTCTGGACAAGGTCTGCCCTTGGAAGGTATGGTGTTGTCAGATCAAGCCTCCTTAGAAACCCGACTCTAACAAAGCGCAGGAGGACCACGAAAGCGTATGTCGCAAATACATCGACCAATGTTGGCGGAAGGCGCAGAAGTATTTCAAGCATGATTCGGGCCGTAGTCAGGTCTATGAGTTCAGAGACTCGCCAAAGAGACGTCTCAGCTCAAAGGCAAAAGGCAAAGCATGTGAACCCTATTTGGCGGCTGTGCAACCCCATCCCAGAACAGCAACCAAAACGGGAAGAGAGGCAATCAAGCCACCTAAGAGGGTGCGCTGGGATTTTGAGGACGCCAGCTCATCCTCAAGCACCCTGGCGCCGAGATATTCGCGAGGAGGCGGTGAAATCGCGGGGTACATCGAGAGGAGCGAGCCCAAAGAGTTTCAAGGTCAAGATTTTGATCCGGTACTTTTCTCTCCAGCAACTCAGCTGGAGAAGCCGCCTAAGCCAGGTCATTGGTTCTCGGGGAAATTGTAAGCTTGATAGGTGCCGAAGTCTTGTTCAAAAGCGTGTTGGAAAAATCGATGGCAAGGCCGTCATCACCGAGAAGTCGTATTGTATAAGCGAGGATGGATAACAAGGATGAGAATGTTAATAATAATAGTCTAGTGTAGGTAGGTATATATATTCGAAAAGGGGTATTCAGAAAACTCCTCCGCCTATGATAAATAACCGTTCCTCCTCGCGTTTCGCCCATTGGATGATCTTGTTTGCTCCTTGTGTCATGACGGCTCGGGAGGCGTTAGGTCCTGCGATGCAGTAGAATTCGAATATCGGCGTGATCCACGCGAGTGAAGTACTATCCTCACCAACGCAGTGCAGCACCTTTACATGTGTATGTTTGGCATGAATCGTTGAATGCAAGTTGTGGTAAAGCGACAGGAGCCTCCGGTGAGATATGAGGCTGTCAAATGCAGGTGAGAAAGATGGCATGCAGAATTGGACATTGGCCCTTGACTTGAATAGGAAGTGGCTGACGTGTGTCCCAGGTGCGATTTCGTTCATCTTTGGACGTCCTTGCTGTGCTGCAATTTTAATGAGGTCAAGATGGCCCTTTTTCTTCAATTCTGCAACAACATCGTCTCGCATATGCTGCAGATCGAAGAAGCTCTCCTTGTCCGGACTTATTAGGATGATTGCAATCTCCTCGCCTGCAGCACTCATGTCTCTCTCTGACTCTGGGTCAACATCTAGAAAACTGACATACATATAGAGGTAGCCTCGGTTGTTGAAAGCTGGCAAGCAGAGTGGAATCCAGTTTTCACCACCGCCAGCCTTAACGCCTCCAGATTCGAATAGCATGTTAAAGATAAGTTGAAGGTCGCTGGGATGAAGGGAATGACGACGTGGCCGAATTACACTAACGAGTCTYCCSCCAGCCACTATAAGTCCGTAGAGCAGCTTTTCGGTTCTTGTTCTTAGGAAAGCATTATTAATGGCATGTCGATGCGACTTCCTTAATCGCAAGCATTCTAAAGCTCCCAGGAGCATAGATGGAGACCCTCTCGTGAAGCTGTCAGCTAAAGATGAAAGTAAGCTTTCCGTGCCTTGCAGAGGCTTCCGGAGATCGGTAGATGGCCGATTAGCGAAAATATTGGTTAGAGTTGGGAGCGTTAAAGTAGATAGGATCTGCATGTAGAGGGCGTCAAGCTGAGCCCTCAGCTGCGAGTCGCTCTCCCCAAGCCTGCTTATAGCCACAAAATAGAGGGGTCCCTCCGTTACAATGACGAACCGCGTGTTTCCAGCCGTGAAGCCAAGAAGGGGGTTCTTTGCGCCCTCGTAAAATGAAATGATGGTCTGCACAACGCCCATGGAGGAGTTGATCAATGACAAATCCCCATGTCTGCTGTATATTGGTTTGCCCGCAGATGATAGAATCATGAAGTGTTTTAACTTGGATTTCCACATTTTCAGCCGGTCCTCGTCACTCCAATTCTTCTCGGATTCATCCGGTATATCATCAAACTCGTGGGCGAAATCGGTGAGTACGGTATCCTCCTCGATCCTAATGGTTTCAAAAGGCGGCACAGCTGCAGACTGTGATCGTAACAGTGTCCATGCAGCACTTTTCTTGCCCATATCCCCAACGAGTAAACTCTCCAAATCTCCTGGTGGCCGTAGAGTCGGAGCGAGACTCATTACACTCATAGATTCATCTATGTCATTCCCAATCGAGTTCCCGATGGGATTGAAACCAACACTAGCCATCCCGGTGCTCGCTGACGTGTCCGTGCTCCCAACGTTATTATTCTCGGTAGCTGTTGAGAATGTACCACGTGATCCATCCGGAAATGAGAGTGTCTGGATATTCATTGAAGATACAGCAGTAGTCGTAGTTGGTTTTGACTGCAACTGAGGCCTCTCCATCACGGCAGAAGTAGAATCACTCCCTAGTGCTTGTGAGGGCCTGGGCGGTAAAGGAGGAGGCAGCGGMTCTCCGCCTTGAGTAGCGGGAGCGCCAGATGATGAGCCAGCATTCTCCGTGCCCATTGTCCTTTAGTTTTTGTGAGGGCCGGCCGTATCATCGTCTGTGTAGTCCATAAATTGATTAACTACGCCCAGTATCAACTGGTATTCCCTATATCATGATTCTTTGCCATTTGTAGGTGATATGAATGAAGTCAGGTTCGTCCTATGTTGGTAATAAGGGTCCGGTGTTGTTGAAGTGGTGGGTCGCCTTATCGTTATCGCCTAGACGTCATTTGAACAATGATTTGTTTCGGGATATCTTTAGCACATGCTGGCGGGAGACACCCTGAAGTTGCAGGGGCCTTAGCCAATGACGTGCCGCTAATGCCTGCCCTGTTTCAAGGTACCACCTCCGTACAGCAGGCAGCTGTACCCATTTTAGCGGGTACCTGCAACGTAATTCGGAAATTCAATGCGCTTCAAGTTGCTCGGCTGTGTATCGTGGTCTTTCTTGCAACCATCTCGAACTTCGCAAATCGATGCGCCTATGCATAGATATGCGCACCGGCTCCTCTAATCCTAAACGCGACCTCATGGTCCTTCGACCAGCGCCTCCTTAGTATTACCTACGCCAACTATGGCCCTCGAGCCCGGTCCTCGTCGTTCTATGTCCCCAGAGAGCTCTGGGCCGACTACTCCCACTGTAAGGCAATGGAGAAATCAGTTAGGCGCAGGTATTCCGCACCAAAGCCGCCACTCCACTCTAGCATCTCGCTGACTGGTTGGATCGTAGAGGACATTCCAATAAAAGACAAGCATTACCGGAAATATGCGTCAGGTGTTGAGCGAGCCCTGTCGCTATTTGATACCGCTTTGGAAGAATGGGCAGACTACATCTCTTTTCTAAGTAGATTATTGAAAGTAGGAAAGCCGTTTCCCTATACCCGTAGCTATATCTGAAAGCCCAACTAAGGAATCTTTATTGTAGGCACTGCAAGCACGTCAGGCGAACACAACGACCATCCCCTCGAAAACACTCGTCGCGAAGCGCCTCTCACAATGTCTGAATCCCTCGTTACCTTCCGGTGTACACCAGAAAGCGCTAGAGGTCTACAATTATGTATTCTCGATAATAGGGAAAGACGGCTTGTCCAGAGATCTGCCTCTGTACCTCCCCGGCCTGGCCCCGACGTTGTCGTTCGCGTCTCTGACTGTCAGGGCTCCGTTCCTTGACCTCCTCGAGAACCATGTTCTCCATGTAGACCCCAGGTCATTACGACCAGCAATGAAAAGCATAATATTGGCGCTTCTACCGGGCTTGGAAGACGAAACGAGTGAGGATTTTGATAGAACCTTGAAAATCTTAGAACGGTTCAAGGCTGCTATCCGGCCGTCAAATTGCAGGGATCTTACAACAACAGACTCGACTGGAGATGATTTCTTTTGGCAGTGCTTCTTCTTGGCTACTATCACAAGCCAGAGTCGACGGCCTGGTGCACTTGCTTATCTCGTTCGCCGACTGCCTAGGCTAGGACACACTATCACGCAGGAAGTCCACCCAGGTAAAGCTCAACAGACTGAGGCAGACGCACTTTCGTCTGAGCTCTCGAGTCTTGTGACCTCTCCTGAACCAGGTTTACTTCTCAGATGTTTCGCTGCTGGGCTAGGGGACGAGCAACTTCTTATACAACGGGGCTTCCTAGATCTTCTAGTCACGCATCTCCCTTTGCATTCCAAAGTGCTACAGAAAAGAGTCAAAAGCGATGACCTGGAGCTTCTGCTCCGTGCCGCTGCTGGCGTTGTTATTCGAAGAGACATGAGTCTCAATCGACGACTCTGGGCCTGGTTCCTCGGGCCCGACCCTCCAAACCAAGAACAGGAGAACGGGTTGGAGTCGCCACATTCGCCATCTGAACACCATGGTTATCTAAGTTCTAAGACCAGCTACTTTGAGGAGTACGGTCTACAACCCCTAACACGAGCGTTGCTATCAATGATCAATTCTGCAACTAGCAGTAACCCCATAGAAAGAGCCCGACCGTACCGAATATGCCTGTCCCTCATGGATAGGTGGGAGATAGGCGGCCTAGTAGTACCAGAGATTTTCCTTCCGGTAATAGTCAGCGTCAAAGATTTCAAAACCAAAGCTTCGAGTAAGGCCGAGTTCAATGAGGTGTTACGCAGCGCCGGTATGTTCTTCGATGGTGTTGAGAGCGGGCTCATATATGGCGAGATAATAGGACTTATGGCCCAGGCCATTAGCCCTGGGAATGCGACGGCTGCCCAGCGTAATGAGAAACTAGCACTTGTCCAGTTTATTATGACCCACTTCAATATTCGAGAAGAGGAAATGATATCCCTTCACGCTCCTCTAGCTGCTCTGTCTATCTTAGCGATGCTAGAGGAAGTCAAGGATGAGAAAAGCTCGTCGAAACTCCCAAGCGAAAATGAAAGCTCTACGATATCATCCCAGGCACTCGACATTGCCAGGAATCTGGTTGAGTTCATCCCACAACGGGCATTCCCAAGTAGATCAGGAGAACGAGACTCGGTTGGGTCCATAGAGGCCCCCGTAGTAGCATCCATGTCCAACAGCGAAATGCTTAAAAAAGTCAAAAACTTCTATGTCTCTGATCAAGGGAACCTCGAGGCGACACCGATGCCCTTTGCTCCACGAACTGTTGGGGCTCTCCTAGCTCAAAAGGCATGTAGCTTAACCTGCGACAGCCTCACAGCCACCAACCAGGAGGCCTCAATGTCCATCAGAAGTCGACTCTTGGGACTCCTTCTATCTAAGATACCTCAGGAGTATACTATAAATACCGAAAAGCTACTCTCCGCTATGCAATCGCGACTATCAACGCCAGAGCTATCTTTTGTCTCATTCAAATCTATTCTCTTTCTCTCGACACAGCTCTACACAAGCGAACGGATACCGGTAGCCTATCTGTCAAACCTAGTCGAGCCGTTGGTCCGCCATGCTTGGAGTTTTCTATCTCTGTCAGAACCGAAATATCATGTTGAGACTGTGAGGTGTCTTTGGCAATTGCAGACAGCTCTTACGGTCTCAAACCGCGATATTGAATCCGTCATTGCAGATTTAATGCTCAAGGATGGCACTACAGGCACCTACTCAATACGGCCGGCAGACCCAGGTCGGAGTTTTACTGTTCTCTGGTCCCACACATTGCAGGACAATGCTTCTCATTCCGATAGAAGAACACCAAAGACCCCAATCACTGAATCCAGACCTGCGCATCGATTGTCCGGGATGGACCATTACGATGTCATGCTCACTAGACCCCTATTTTTAATGCTTGACTCTTTACTAGATGAGCGAACTCAACTGTTCATGATGGTGAAGAATTGGCTGAACACTATGGTTGGAATTGACAAGTAGGTTTTACCCTTGCAAAAGAAGCACCAATGTGTCTCTTGGCTAAAGATAGATATCCAGGCTCTTCCTGATCTTCGTAACCAAGATCTCGCAGCTGAAGTTCCTTCGAAACTTTCCCCAGACGGTCAATGCTGTAGCGTCAAGTCAATCTGTTGAGTTCTCAGCAGAGGACGACGTTGATCTTGCACTCTACTATCTCCGTACTCTGTCCAACATATTTCGGTGGGCCCCTGATGCGTTCTGGGGAGTTCTCGCAACAAGGATAATTGAAGAACCTAATCAGAGCTTAATAGCAATAGGTGGGTTCATTTTATTTGAGAGTCCTAGATTTGTCACTAACAGCATCTAGCCGGTACTGATAGTAGTTTGTCGCTCCAAGAATTCTTCCTACGTGTTTGCATGCGTTGTATTGCTGGGAATCAATTTCCCAGCGACAATCAGATGCGGCTCCGGATAGCTCAGCTTCATCGCTGTGCGTTAACTTTTCTCCACCAGATACTACTCAACCCGTACGCAGAAGCATTATCGCGTCTGAAACTAGAGGATGCTTTGATCGACCGGTTGGCCCAGTCACTCAATGGACCAGACCCGTACATCCAAGTGCTTCTTCTCGATGTTGTTTTCGCCACGCTTAGGCTTCGGGATGCGGCACCCGCAGAACTACCGTCGTCTCCAGTTGGAGAGAAGCGGTCTATGAACTACCCGTCTGGTAGCGTGCGATTATCTCAGACCTCCTTAGAGCGCCTTCCTGAGGTAACAGCACCACCGCCCACACTACTCAAGTGTATCCAAGCTGGTCTTAGTTCACCGAGCAGTCGGCCCGTTCTAGACAGCTGGGTCGGTTTTCTTACGGAATGCTTACCCTTCTATGCGGGCTCTATCTTCCAGGTTCTCATACCCCTAGTAGAAACTCTCTGCGGCCAAGTCGCTAGCACGTTCAGCAACCTACAAACCACTTTCAAGCAAAATGGGAAGTCATCTGAGGCAATAAGCGCTCCAGAAACAACCTTAATATCGCTGCTTAATGCACTTGAGCAAGTACTCGCTAAAGCCCATGAGCAACTGGTAGATGAGGAAGCTAGAGCCCAAGTGACAAAGAGTCCTGAACAACCGCAGGGCTTCTTCGGGAATATGGTCTCTGGGGTGTTCAACTCAGATGCTCCTCAATCTCGCAGCGCGACTGCAAACGATAGGCTGACGGTATTACTTGCCTTCCAAGATGCAGTCCGCATGTGTTTTAAGATCTGGTCTTGGGGCCAAGGAAGCGAGGCTGGTACTCTAGATATGAACTCGACTTCCTCGTTCAACTACACATCGTTACGCATGCGCAACCGGGCCAGGCGCCTGCTAGAACACGTATTCGCTGCTGAAGCATTAGAATGCTTAGAGACAGTAGTCGATATCTGGCGGGCCTCACTCACCGATCCCGACCCTACCAAGCACAGAGAAGTCTTCAATTTGCTTCCTGCTTTGGACGGATCTCGACCGAGACATACGATCCCTGCTATCTTCAATGCCATCTACAGCCGGACAAATCCCAGCGCGCTAGAGAACTCAAGAAAATCGACACTAACCATTGAGTTACAAGACACAGACTTAGTAATCTTCCTAGTTGATTACACCAGGTCGCTTGAAGATGATACAATGGATGAAATATGGCAAGACTGTATGATCTTCTTAAAAGACCTGCTCGGAAATCCATTTCCGCACAGGCAGACATTACCAAGCCTGCTAGAATTCGCTGCAATTCTAGGTGAAAAGGTCGACAACACCAATTTTGGTGAACAGAGGAAGATGCGAAGAGATTTGGGAGTGAGTATTCCCCTCGCTCTTCAAGACTGCTAAGAGTATTATTAACAACGACTTAGGAACTCTTCTTGCGATTACTTACGGCTATCTTCACTACGAGACCGGCGTCATTCTCAGACGGAGTATCTACCTCGCAGTCGGACAAGTCTAAGGCTAGCGAAAGTCGCCTTGTATCACCAGCTGATAGAGCAGACGACGTCGTCGGCATTCTATGTAACATCGTCCCTAACCTGCCAAAAATCCTTGTGGAGTCGGATCGTGTCTTAACAGCAGCAAGTGCCATTTCTGCAAATGTGATCGGCCCGTCGATCCGCTCAAAGGCGTTCCCTGATACCATTTCCAAGAGTACATTGACTCTACTTCAAGAACTCACCAGACTTCAGGGCAACCAGAAGACATGGAAGAAAGATATCGGTGATGCCTTCAACGACTCGAGGTTCTTTAGCTCGCCCGTTTCTGTAGTGCGGACCGACTGGCTTCCCCTATTGAAACTCTGGACGATTACGGACAAGGACCGAATGACGGAGATTCTAAGCCGTATAACGCCACCTACAACAGCTGGCATAGTCTTTGGAGTAGGCGCTACTTCAGCAAGACTAGAAGCAGACCGCAAGACGCAGCTCAACTTACGCCGTGTCGCAGCCCTGATCCTCGCTTGCGGTGCAGACACCTTCGTCACGGACCTCCCAAATATTCTCGAACATATCATCGAGCTCTTAGCAGCGACATCCACTTCTTCGCCATCTTCGACTACACGCGCTGATATATACATGGTGGTCCGCGCCCTCGTCCTTCGCACCTCGGCCATCCACCTCGCACCCCTTTGGCCTACCGTCAACGCCGAGCTCCACGCGGCTATATCGTCCGTCGCAGCACCGGACAACAGCGCCTCGTCAGATACATTCAACAACACATCGGTACTGCAAGCTTGCAAGCTACTAGATCTGTTGATTGCTGCGGCGCCCGACGACTTCCAACTGCACGAGTGGCTCTTCGTCACCGACACCATCGACGCCATCTACCGGACCGCCAGTTACCAGCCCGTGGCGCTTGTAGATGAGCTGTCGGAGGAACTAGGTAATACGGGAGCTACAGCATCGGCGCTGCAGACGGAAAGTGCAGCCGCGATAGCCGCTACGAACGGCGAGCACCGGAGGCCATTGCTCGGGGTGCCGGGGGGTATTAACGACGAGTTGACGGTGGATCGGAAGGATGAGCTGGTTGCCAAGATTCTGAGGCCGTTCTTCGGGCAGCTGAGCATATACGCGTTCGAGTCTACGTACGCCATGGGCACGCTGGACACTGAGGCTTGCGTGGATGGGTTGTTAAGCGACTTGTTTGATGAGAGGACGATTGTTAAGGCGTTGTAGTTGTGGTTGTAGGGGTAGTGAAGTGGTAGATTAAAATTAATTATGATTCATTCATAAATAAGCACCTGAATATGTGTCGTGACATGTCCTAGTCTTGGGAGATCAGCCTGTACATTCATGCGTACCTACTCAAATATCGACAGCTCACAAGTGAGCTTTCGCTAACTGATCGCTATATGTAGGTAGGTAGGTGTCCCTAGAATATGATATATTGTAGATCGCCTACCACGGATGCTTTTGTTAACTTCTGAGATATGTAAGCGGACTTTTTCAGACCTAATCCCCTAATGTTTCCCGCCTCTCCCCCATCTCGACCGAGTATATACATGAATCCAATTCTCGTTCCACAACCTCGTGCAAAATTTCCCTACACCATCCCTATGTTCCTTGCTCCATCTTATATACCTCTTATATACCAAAATCCAAACCATAATCCCCTGTTTCCTCCCCCTTCAACCCCCAACCCCCTGCGCAAACCCCGTCGCACTAGGTACGGGTCCAAAAACCCGCTCAACCACATCCTCAAACGCCCAGCGCTGGATCACCGCGCCAAAGTGCAAGCACTCGACGCTGAGCGCCAGCTCCGCCCGCACGGCGTCCATGCGCGCCGCGTCCTGCACCGCGGCGGCGCCGTACGCGCGCGCGATCTCGAACCATGCTTGCACGGGGGCGAGCTCCTGGTCTGGTGGGTTTAGGGCTGATGCGAGGCCGTAGAGGCTTGAGAGGGTTAGGCCCAGGCCCAGGCCGGCGCCGACGGTTTCGAGAGGTGGTGGTGGGGAGGGCCAGGATGTTAGGACGTTGGCATTGGGGTTGGGGTTTGTGGTGGTGGAGTGGGGATGAGAATGAGAATGGGGATGGGGATGGGAGTGCGAGTGCGAGGGGGCGTTGCTGGTACTGCTGCTGTAGTTGCTCTCGAAGGGTAGGGCAGGGAGAGAGGGGGGGCGGGAAGGGATAGATGTAGAACCAGAGGCAGAGGCAGAGGTAGAGGAGGCGCCATTTTGGACACGCTCCTTTTCGGCGGTGATTTGGTCCCATGCCTTGGGCGGTGCACTCTTGGGGTTATAGCATTAGTATGGGGTTTCATCAAAGTAGGATTTATGGTGACTCACTTGTAGCGCGATGGAAGTGGCCATCATAATGTGTCCATGCTCCTTGGCCTCTGGGTCGTAGTCGTGGTGCGAGTAGTGCGTTGGGTTGAAGTGGTTCCAGCATATATGTTCCAGCCTGTATTCGACGATGCATTAGCTTGACATCGTAGATACATGCTTTCCTCTTTAAACCCTCCTAGGAGCAGAAGTAGTACGATATCCTACTAAGGAAATATGGGAAACAAGGAAAGGGGACTAGGAATCGTACGCTAAGATGAAGTTGATAGCATGATCCGTCTGCGCATCTGATAATGGAGGCGCACCCGGGAAGGCCGCCGTGTTAGGAGACCCTTGGCTGCTCGAAAACGCACTACGCGCCGACGCAGATGACGGCGTGGATGTGCGCTGGACCTGGTATACCGGCGTATTTGTTGCGTCACACGAGCTGAGGAGGCTGACAGTGTACTCCGGGGCCAACGGTTGCGATGAATACGTCGTCGTCGTCGTCCCTACCTCAGGCTGAGAAAAGCCGAGGTTCAAATCTACCGTCGACGGTGGAGGGACATTAGCTAGGAGTAGTTGCTTTATACCTTCGTTCTCAGTCCTAAGTGCCAGGCTTTCGCGCTCCGTCTGCTCGATCAGGTCCCGGAGCTTGGCAACGTCCATCTCGAGCTGCTTAGTGTAGTTTGCTTTTCGCTCTCGGTGCTGTATCTGCGCCTTCCGGACCTGTGCCCGCCTAGCCTGAGCCTTGGTCTTGGCCTGGGAGCCAAGATCCGACTGCTGTCCATCATCGCCATTCTTGTTGCGGTTATCCTTGTTAGGGCCTATGTAAAAGTACCAGGAGTTAGCCTTGATGTGCATTTTAAGTGCTAGCAAGGCTATGTGCCTTTTATATATGTCTGCGAATGGGTCGGGATGGATGTTTGTAGGTAATGGATATTCCCTAGCGGGATGGGGGTGGACCTGGTCGTATACAAGAGCCATTCTGCCTGGGGGAGCCAAGACGTGATGTGCTTATAGTTCATGTAGGGTGTGGGAGGTGAACCAGCAAGCAAGCAAGCAAGCAAGCAAGCCATCCATCCGCTTGGTTGATTCATCCCATCCTTATACATATCCCCTTGCTCCTTAACATTTGACATCATTGCACTGCAACGAGTATCTAAAATAGGGGTGCCATGATGTGATTTCTCGTAGCCAACCAATACTACGGCTTGGCGCAGGGTCCTCTCAGCCCTATGACAAATTATTGCAGCCTAGAAAAGGCGTAGTGGAGATAAATATCCGAAACGACAAGTATATAAGTCCCATGACAAATGGACACCGATCCCGATCCCCATTCCCCATTGATTGATATGTCATGAACATACCTGTCGATTGCTCGAGGCTGCTCGACACAAACGTGATGTGTCTCGCCGCCTGCTTGGTGCGTCTCCAATAGTCGGTAAAGGAGGGTCTCGAGCCCACGCTACCGCTACCGCTTCTAGTAGTACGAGTCTCGGCAGAGGCGTTGTTACTGTCGCTCGCCTCCTCCTCCAATAACGAGCTGGCCATCTTGCAGCAGTAGCAGCAGCAGCAACAAGCAAACAACAAGCGGCTATCCGTAGGTACCCCACGACGCAGGGAGATAGGCTTTTCCGGGGCAATGGTAAGCACGCGATAGGTTAGGAAGGATTTCGCCGTTGGTGGTGCGGCTGTCAGAGAGAGACGAAAGTAAGCAAAACGTGGGGCGGCTTCCGGGGTGGAGAGCGTAGCGATTTGGAATCTCCGTCTCCTTTTTGGAGTATGCTAGCAAATTCTTCACTTAAGGATCTAAAGGCCCGAGCCGCACGTGCAGGGCTGCGAGACGATGAAGGATGCGCGGCGCGACATGAGAAATAAAAATGAAATAGAATGATTTATAATATGTACGTCTCCATGAGAAACTGCTCAATTGTACGCGCATTGATATGCAGGCTGTAGCCCTGTGAGCCATTAAGCCATGCATGATAGTGATAGCCTCGAGGATAAAGGGGGTGGTCGCATGGCAGGCGGCAAAAATGAATAATGGCATCCAGAATCATTATCAAATCAATAGGTACCAGCTATCTCTCATTACGCCGTCCGTAGATACAGGTATCTTCCTTTTTGTTCGCCCTTTGCCCAATGCCGACGCCGACCAAATGCATCCGTACGTACTATCTAACATCATTATTTATTCATCCTCGCCAGCCTCATCATCTGTCGCTGTATCCTCCTCGACTTCTTCTTCGTTCTCGCCGTCCTGTTCGTCCTCGTCGCTATCGTCGTCCCGATCATCCTGGTTAAGCCCGGGGATAGGCCGCCACTGCAGATAATCATCTTCAACCCAGCGCTTGCTCACCGGCAGTTGATATGGATCGAACGGAAAGAAAGAACCCAACTGCTGCCAGCTCTCGTCATTTGCATCAAAGGACAAGTCTCGCAGAGCACCTCCACTAGAGTATGCCCCAACCGAGAACTGCGACAAACGAAGGCGCTTATTCGACTCGATCAGCGGATACACATACATGAACCGGAATCGATGCGCTAGCTTCGCAAATTGTTCGACGATAACCGGCGAGCAGACCTTGAGTGGGTTCAGTTTTGAATAAATGTTGCGCCTCATGATATCTTTAATCTCTGCCTCCCATTCGATCTCCTGATCTAGGTACGTCGAGAGATCGTCTTTGTCAACTTCGTCAGGTACTGCCCGAATAAGGTCTTGCCATCGGAAGCAGAAGATATACATCAGTGCTTGCATCAGTGCGTAAAACGGCGCGTATCGACGAACGTCGGGTCCGCGACATGTAGTCTCGTATAAAGCGCGCATTTGATCTAAGTGGAAGCCAAGAACCTCGAAGATCTTGACGACGATATGACCCGGGACATGCGCCCCACGGGCAACAAAACTCGCCAGATAAGCAGACGCTGCTTGTTGTAAAATAAGAGGGCGCTGTGACTCAAATGCGATATTAATACAGGTGCCGCAGAACGCATCCATAAGCCTCTCGGATTTCTGGCCAAAATGGAAGATTAGGAACTGGGTATGTCGCGACTTGATCGTAGGGAGAATAAGATTGGAGAATTCAGATAGTAGATCCTCAAATGCCTCTAACGCCTCATCTGAATCTGGGTCGGCAAAGCTTGGTGTATAGAGCTCGAAGAGGGTATCCAGAATAGAATCCATCTTCTCGATGTTCTCCTTTGCTGTCTTGACGCGGGTGTACTCATCATCTTCGGACTCGTCACTGTCTACTGACTCGGCGTCGCTTTCATCCGAGTCGTCTTCATCTTGATTGCCGTTCTCACGGGAGGACTTGAGAGCCATTGCTACCATTGCAGCAAGCCTATCATCCATATCGTCTAGATCCATCTGCATTTCCACGTCAATTTTGACCAACTTGCTAATGATCAGATCAATGATTTCGGCGTTCAGCTCGGGACAATATGACCGCAGTCTTAGAAGGTTATCAACATAGGCCAGATGCATACGTTTAGATTCGTCATGGAAAGGATATTTCGTAGCGATAAGGTGCTCCAGAACGGGTTTGGTCGACGGGAATAGTTGTAGTAGATACCGAAGGGCGACGTGTAGTCTCTCTTGAGCCTCATCCCGGCTGACGTTAGGGTAGTTCGGTACGGCCCAGTCGGAAGGTCGAGAGTCGGTAAATCTTTCAACGATGGCTGATAGAACTTGTGTGAGACGGGCGCCTTGCGCGCTGACGAGAGCCGCGAGAAATTGTACGTAGATCTTGGCAAATTGGTCATCTCGGCCAAGCCATTGGCATTGCAGGACGCTCTTGACGAGGCCGTCGCATGATCTCCCCAGACGCGGAGAGAAGCTGGCAAGTGAGACTAGATAGACCTTAAGCTCTTCGCGTCGTTTCGCCGGCAGAGTAGGGTCCGCATCCTCATCTTCGTCGTCGTCGGATAGTGACTGCTTTCCAGATAAAGTCTCCTTCAATATATCGTAATCTTCGTCGTCTCCTTGATCGTGACGGTCTAGAGCTTTCCTGATTTCCTTTTTAATTTCATCGACCGACCGTGCGCCAATCTCGTGAATCTCGATATTGTTCAGGTCGAACTCTACTCTCGGGCGCTTCCGAGGACTTTGCGAGCTCTCCATGTCATCATCGTCGAGCCCAGCTTCATCGCTAGTCCTTCTAGTGCCGAGTAAGGACGAGGATGGCTTCAGAATAGGCTTGAGCGGCGCGGCTGTCTTCGCCGCAGCCCGGGTAAGTTGCGGGGTGGCGCTCGTCATAGCGGGAGACATGGGAGCTCTCTCTGCAAAGTGGTTGTCGTATGCCGAATCCGAATCGCCGAGGGTTCTATAGTACGGTCCTCCGTCATACTGAGCTAATGCTGTTTATGGATTCAAGATGGCGAGATTGGCGCAGCCTGATGAGGCTGTAATAGGGAAGAGTTTTCGAAAAGCAAAATCTGAGATAACAAAATTTGGCCTACACACAAACATGCACTAAAAAACAGGGGTCTCGATGGGAGGGCTGGAGGGGCAACCCGGCCACTAATTGCCTGGTCTGTGCGTGGGCATTCCTTGACTTGGCTTGACGTGACTGCCTCCTGCCAATCAACTCTCTTAGTTTGCTGACTTACACAGGAGCCCATCAACGAATCAATTTAGACCAGTTATGGGCAGTATATCGATCGGGATTATCTTAGTTCATTGTTTCCGCTGGATACCTACATGTAAAGAGGCCGTGAATCTAACGTGCGGGACGAACCAAATCTCCGTCCTGACAGGGCACATATGCACATAATTTCCCTTTATCGTGAGCCTACATGTCTACTCCCAGTTAGTGGCACGGCGAAGACGAAGCCTTGACAAACTGTTTACAAATTGCGATTGTTTCTCAGCCTAATGAAAAGGTGCTATATAGCTTGTGGTGCTCTGGGCATTGGGCTGTTCTCCAATGCTTGTGAAGCCAGACTAACTGCCGAACTAAAACTGACGCAGATTCTCAAGACTGATCCTGAGAAACGCAAGAGAACCGAATATGGGGGGTGAACGCCTTGGGGGAATCTATCGAAGTAAAAGCGCAGAACCAATATCCTTTTTACGCGAAGCCCTCTTCCATCACCGTCCTAGGGGAAGTCCGTCATATACAGAGGCAAAAGACGCACACTGATCCCTGATCCGAAGAAACATGTCGTGGGATCAATGCGCCGAGCCCTCATAATCCCAATAGTTATACACACGCGAAGGTAGTATGGGCCGTCTCATAATAACTGCGGGGTACAAGTGAGTCGAGGCGGTATCAACCCGGCCATCTCGTCTACGGACGCTAGGCGTGAGACTTAGTAGGTCTCACCGGCCGCGCCGTTGTGACTGGGCTGGGTGTAGATGTAGCCTTCACTTGATTCACCGATACCGCCGGTTCCGTCGCCTCCTTGAAAGCCTGAGGTGCCTGCAGTACCGGATCCGCTGGGTGCACCGGCTCCGTAACCCTGGCTGTTCGGCCTGTTCTGTTGGTTCTCACCTCGGTTTGACTGAGACTGCTGGTCATTGGTTAGCGCTGCTCCTTAGCGAGGTCTAGCACACAATATGCGCAAGCCTCAAAGCAAGGGACGACGGGTGGAAACAGTACCTCTCGGTATTTGGATAGGTAGATCTTTAATGCTTCCGCATAATTCTCGAACCCCAGGGAGGTCATGGCGAATAGGATGTCTTCACCGTTGACCGTCTTCCTCTTCTCCTGGTGGCATTTCTCCGATGCTGTGCACGGTGTCAGTCTTCGCTTACAGGACGGATATGAGCAGGGGTTAGATGAAAATAGAAATGAGGGAAGAGAGAAAAAATAAGAATTGGCACTCACCCTCGCTCGTGATGAATGAGATGAACTCGCTCACGCACTCTTGCATGCACTCCTTTGCTTCCTTTGCAATCTTGGCATTCTCGGGCAGGGCCGTCTTCATGATGCGGGCAACTGGTGCAAAATTCCGTATGTTAGCATCGTAAATATCATATCTGTCGGCTTTGGAAGCGCGAGGCGCTTCTGGCGACTTAGACGACGAATCGTGAGACATGGACGCCTTCTGCTGGATGCGCGGCTGTCTCGAGCTAAGAGGGCCATAAAGCACCAATTGACGTACGCGCCGCGGTGAGAGCTCCGCTTCAGCGACAGTCTTTCGAAGCTTGCAGGCAGGAGAGTCGGGCGCACCAAATCAGAGACAAGAGTCTTCGGAGGGTCTCAACTCACCATTGGCTATGGGCAACCACCTGTCCTGCTCTTTTACCTCAAACTCATAGGCGAGGCCAGAGCCGTGTGGGTCCTGAGGGTCGTTCATTTGTGCTTCATCGTCGGGTGATTGTACACCTGGCTCGACGTCCTTTGGAGGAGATTGGGGGGAATCCGACATATTTGGCTACCTGCAGCGGGTGGTAGCTTCTTGTAAAATTTTCTTGGACTGCCAGCTCGCACAGCTGGTTACAAGGTAGAGATGATGTGTCCCTGCCTCTGACACGTTGCAAGTGGTAGGGCTTGCAACTGAGCGCGGCTTAGCTGCAGACGAATGCGTCAATCCTGCCCTGTCGCGGGTCCCAGAATTATGACCTAGAGCTATTTACTTGTCCCGCCGGTAAGCCCTGTCGCGAACTTCAGGCTATGACGGAATCTGCAGTGGGCGGCAGTGTGTATGGATTATGGGATTGGGATGGGGATTGGGATTGGGAAGCGGATGCGGATGCGTATGCAACGAGCCTGGGCTTGGTATAGTGTAGTATGCTGGTGGTATGCTCCGTTGCTGGGTAGCGTGGTGTAGTGTAGTGTGGTGGTGTTTGGTGTACGGTACAAGGCGGACGTGACTTTTGTGTGGATGGGATTTGATGGAGATTGTGGATGTGGGAGTGGAATGGGACAGGATGCGATCTGAGGTACGAAAGTACGTAGTGATGTATGTACGGACCCGGCCTTGGGAAGCGGGGGTATTATTGCGGGTCTTTTCGTCTTTTTGCTCCTTCAATGTTGCTCAGAAGACGCCGAGGGTTGCGTTACTTGGGAGACCCGCACTTTCCCTTCACAAACACTCAGTCACTCAATCACTTCAGTCGCTTCAATCGTCTTACTTCCGTCCGTTGTAACTTGTTGTAACTTCGTAGCTTCCTCCAAGTTCTTAGCGCCGGGGCGGCGGCTCCCTAGTCCTAAGCAAGATTGTCCTGCCGCTGCAGTTGTGCAGATTCTACCGTGCATGTGTACATGTACATGTATGTACGTAGTGGGTGTTGTACCTAGAGTTACATAATCTGTATTGTCCGCACGGCGCTACGTGGGGTTAATGTGTCAACGGCTGTACTTCGAGAACAAGAGATTGATGTTCGTGGCCAACAATGGACAATGCAGCAGCCCCAGTTTGTCGTAACCTGCTCAAGTGCGGGCATGGAAAGGTTACACAAAGACGGAAAGGGCTGGATTTGTCTCTGTGGCTGAATGCCTTGATCAAAACTTAACAGACCTGGAGGCTCGGCTCAACTCAACTGGACTACTAGAGTGCGGATTTGTTTACGACAGCTAGCTCCGCCGAAGCTGGGGGCGGTTTTCTGGAAAACTCCCAGGTCGAGGTTGGGATGCACAAAAGTGGATTATGGCTGGTTGGCTGCATAACGCATTATCAGCATGGCATGTATAAACGACGTCTTTCCTTCATTCCCGATTATGATTACGTATACACCTCAGATACATGTATAAAGGCAACAGAGGCAACATTAGCAAAACACTTTGAAGTCAAGACGGAACCAATCCCGTCTTCCTTACCCGCTCTCTGGGTGCTCAACCAAACATGCTCCGTTCCTAAGGATTACATAAATGAGATCTATGTAGGTTGGATGCATATGTATACGCCTCCTCGGACGCAGGGTCTGCGTGACCAAGTCTAGTTGCAACCTGAAGGAAGAAAATCGGACGCATGGGCATGTATGGATATGCCATGTACCGTAAGTAGCTGGGTATGGAGATACTTTCAAGGTTGAATTACGTGGGGTACATGCAGGAAACCCTTTAATGGGAGCTGAGATGTACCTCAGATATCTAGGTAGAATCAAAGAAGATTGGGCGTTAATAATAGAATTAATTAAAATTAATGAAGTATGAACAGGTGGTTGGTTTCTGTAAGGATGAGAATAATAAATATTGGAAGGGGAAAGCTGAATTAGTCTAATCATCTAGAAAATAGGAAAGCAACAACGATGGAAGTGTTCCAATATTGGATACATACTTACATGTATGTACCTGCTGGATGCACCTTAATTCCATGTCTGTATCGATAGCCACCAAGTACAACTTCTACATTTATACACGCTTCAACACGACACCGGACCTGTGCAACAACCTTCGCCTACTTTCGAATAGGATCAAACATCCGCAATTCATGCCCCCAAGTAACTCGGCATGATCATGCAGAGCCACAATAACCCCGCACATCACTCGATTATTGAAGCTGCTAGATACATCTCCATGGCATCATCTGCGCCACCCTAGTCTATGGTACCGACGACCAAGCCGGCCCACGCATTTCATACATAGAGCGGTGAAGGTAAAACGAGCTGAACGCATGACGCTCAAAGTTCAGGCCACCTCGTCTTTCACTATCGGCGTGTTAATAGCCGGCTCCCAAACGTATATCGTCGCTTACGCCATGTGGTCGTGGTCGTGGTTGGTGTGATATCTAACACGCTCACCGCGGAGACGGGACATAAAATGGAGGGTGAAATCCATTGCTGATTTGACAATCCCCGAAATAAACATTTGTCCGACATATGTGCTTACCCGGCAGGAACGGGAAGTGTAGCCTGGCTTATGGCTCTTCGATCTTGGGGGCCAGAGCATCTGTTTGGATAACGGTTTAAACATTCAAGATGAAGAGGGCGATGACTGGCTCCGAATTAGGTCTGGCCGTTCGTATTAATTCGCTGAGTCGGCCAATTGTAATATTCAGCTTAGGGTTGCGGTTTTGATTGGAAGTAAAATCCAATCCTATTTCAGAAGCTCTTCCTCTCCCGGAATGTGGAGAAAGGAATGATAGGCTTTGGAAGCCTCTCCATGGCGTATAATCGCCGTCATCAATCGCTAAAATCCTGGTAGCCCATCAAAAGGAGTTCTCCCTGTCTTGGCCGGCCAGCCCTGCAAAGCTTAGTGCGACATACGACCATTCAAACGCAGTTTCAAGCCGTATATCTGAGCCCCTTTGCGCCAAACTCGCATTGGAGGTACCTACCGTAAATGTGTGTCCCACGAACCTCTAGGTACCTACATACATACGTACGATCCCGTGGATGCCCAATCGTCGGGAGCAAAAATAGCCCTGTAGCCGCTCTATCTGCTACACTTAGAAGATGTTGTGTGTATATCCCCTATCTACATTTCGATCTATGAGACACTAAAATAAGACTTACCACTGCATTGGGAGAGCAATTCATTGGTGACCTCTACATGGAGAAGTATTGGCAGCTTCTGTTCTCTTTCGTCCGACTCGGAAAAGGGACGTGGGATATTTCCCCCTCTTCCCCTCCGGATCAACACCCTGCTGACCTTGGGCAGAGGTGCAGCCGTGCAGCCGTGCGAAGCTCACAGGTACCCGTGTGTAGTTCCCTATTCAGGCCGATTTGAGATTTTACTTTTATTATATCGAGCTACCTACATGAATTCCGCCCTGCCAGCCTGCCCGTAGAGTTCCGTATCACCTCGACAGCATCCCAGCACTTGCAGACGAGTAGAAGTTGGGTCGACTTTACAATTGGGATCGTAGTAGTCTTTAGCGTCACTCCCCTCCATCAACTTATTACATGCAAGTCTCATTTGGGTGAGTTACTCAGTCTAGCAGGATGGCCGATGCTCCTGTTTCAAAACAGGCAGATCACTAACTGTCATCAGCGACACGTTGTCACTCAACTCCGAGCATCGCCGGCTCCCCATAGAGTCGTCATGTGGCATGTGGAGCTCGAAATGCATGCTGGGCACCCCCGCCCTCGGAACATCTGCCGATAAACGAGGTATATGATAGTTCATGATCTCTATATTTCATTTTCTTATTTTTCTGACACGGTGCGAAGGTGCCATGTTGATGTTGGACTAGTGTATAGAGGGTGTGCCTCACGGATGCAGGGTCAGCGTAAGCTGCCCTACTTGGTCAGATCATTTACGACCAGTCAGAACAGCCACTCCTTCACGCGGTCTGCCCTCCAATCATTGCCGCTTGCAAGCCGTTGATCTTGACAGCCTTGATAAAAGCTCGTCGTTGGGCACTGAGACGCCCTTTGACGCTAGGCTCCACCACCTGCAGCTACAATTGTACAGCGCATCGACACCATCTTTCCGGTTCTCGCCAGAGCTTCGCAGACGGCTGAAAGCGAGGGCTATATGGTACCACTCATCCACCTCGACGTCGTGCAACAAGTCAGTCTAGCTCGATCTCGATCTTGCCTTTCTAACAACAATCATGGAGTCCAAACGCCAACACCCTATGAATCTGTCATAATCATCAGATGTTGTCTGACTTGGTAATCGTCCATTAGTCTGACTGCTTCTGGGCGTCTATCAAGAACCACGAGAGTACACCCATCTCTACGGTAACCCCTAATGCCAGATTCTGCATCCACTCCCGTCTGCCGCGGCACCGAGGTTGCGTCACGACTGGACAACCTGGACGTTGTTCTTCTTCTGTACAAACAGCCATGTAAGCCAACGACTTTTCATAGTCGACCCCGGTGGGGTCTATCGAACTCGAGTTTCCAAGTTTGCGGATAGGACCTACCTTCCACTTTTCTAGATCATCCTGCTTGATCTTGTACTGCTTGACTAGATCGTCCAGGACCTTCTTCAATCCTTCAGCGTTAGTCTTCAAAGCGGGGATCACGTCTTTGACAGTCCGCTCCACTAGCACGCCGTTGATCATGCGGAAGCACTTGCGGTCCCCCGGAAGCGGTTCCAAGGTATCAAGAACAAGTCTAGTAAGAAGAATCGTCAGTAAGATGAGCGGTGAGTTCGTCAAATGAAGCGGTGAGGTTCATGGAAACATCTAGTCTGTACGCTAGAGACAAACCCCAAAACCCCTAGTAGGGCTGAGGCAATGCGAGCGTATAGTCATGCCAGGGAACTCGTGGATGTGGTCCGATGATGTCAGGGGGTGAGGCAAAAAGACGAGAGAAAAAAAAAACATCACGAACTTGTGCTCCTCGGCTTCCTGCTCAACATCGCCAATTTTCTGGGCTAGCTGCTGCAGTGTGTTCTTGTAGTTCGAGTACGTCGTTTGCAGCTCTGTCAGGATATGGTTAGAAGCCGGTCTTGGTTCTTATGTAAGTGATCTTCGTATTCAATTACCTTGCTGCTTCTTGGCGGATATTCCCGCGCTCTTTGACGCCATGGTGAGTACTGAATTTCGCTACAAAAAGGGATCACTTGGTAGGTGAATTCGATATGAGAGCACGTTATCTCCAGATGAGATCGCTTTTATCTGGCAGCCTTCGAAATCAATCGATGTTGTAGAGACCAACTAGAAAGTGATTCATTGGAGGGGTTTGGCGGGGCATGTGGAGCCTATAGTGTGGCCAATGCACTGTCTAAATCCGGTCCCGTCGCGAACCTTTTCTCGGTTTGCGACTTGAGAGTAGCCACTGACCAGTCAGACCACTTCCTACAACTTCTTCGGGAAAGCAATTCTGCAGTACATGTAGTTAAAGATGCATCCTCACTTACATACAAAGGACAATATTGGTATGTATATACCCCCTTATTACTCACCAGAGGGTGACTAATGGACGTCATTCATAGCCTGCGAGGAGGTCATGACCGCCCTCGAGGAATGCCACGCTAGGGGCTTCCTCTGGAAGTCAATGGGCATGTGCAACGATGCCAAACACCAAGTTACTCTATGCCTGCGAGCCGAGCGACTAAAGCGAACTGCGAAGAACCGAGAAACTGCCAAGGCCAAGCGCGAGAAGATTAAGCAGGCGTGGACCGAGATTGACGAGAACTCGTAACGAATTCGTGACAAAACCCGGCAATATTCTATACTATACTCGAGAGAGGGTTGAGGGTCGTGGTTCCTCCAATTCATAGCATGGCATGGCGTTCTAAAAGGCACAGAGGAATTTGGCTTGGCTCACACAGGCAGGCATTTTGCAGAGATAATTGAGCGGCGTTCACACTCTCCTACGATCACGATTCCGAAAGCCATTGCAGGTTTTCAATTCATTCAAAATTTGCGCTAGTTCCGTTGGCCCTATTGCACTATACACTACCACTACTGCATGAACATCAATTTCCATATCCTCTCAGCCAACCCCCTTCACAGATTCTTTCTGAAGGCATTGCCGAAAATGAGCAGGCCGAAGATGGAGATCAAGCTCAACACAGTCGGGACCGGCTTCCCACTTCGGAGAGCCCGAGGGATGGAGGCCCCCCCAAGCACGACGGAAGCGAGAAGAGCAAGCTCAATGCCGTAGGATTGGCGTGACTGTAGGCGATATCCTCCCAGGCCGTCTTATTGCGTCATTGTGTCAGTTTAATACAAGTCGCAAACTAGCTGATGCTAATTGGATAGCTATTAACGTACACAATATACCGACTGTCCACCCAGCTGCAACTGAGGGAACAGAGCCGGTTTTAACGAAGCCTATTGTACCGCCGGCTGCTGTGAAGGCCCCTAGAGCATATGCGATACCGTTGAGAGACTGCGCCGGAGCCTGTTAGCTTTTGATGGGTAGTTAAATGCGCTAAACTTACCATTGCTTCTGATATAGGTTAATTATCAGGTAACTCGAGGAGGTCTGAATTTCTTTGTAAGGGTATATCGTTAATACAGTAACGTCGTTAGAAGTCAAGATGGTAGGGCTACGTAGACAAAGGGAAGGCTTCATGCCTCAGAAGTTCGGACCCCCGGTGCCCTAAATGCGCGAAGCGCCGAGGGGCACGGTGCCTTCATTGGACGACGATGGCGTAGTGTGGCTGAAGCTCTAACACACTAGCCACATCTACCCCATGCATGCCAAGATACCTAAAGAATTGTACCTACAGTAGACCCCTGTGATTGGCTGTTCTGTCGTCGACATCGCCTGGGATCTTTTTGTAGCTTTCGTGTCCCTAACACGCAATCTAGGGTCCATTAAACTTAGACGATTTACAAGCAATTCGACGACAAACCTTCAAGCCAACTCTCCCACGTCGATTCACAACGGTACAAGACTCAGCAGAACTACGATGGCGCCCAAGAAGTCCGCCGCTGCTGCCAGCGCTGCTACACCAGCGGCGCCAGCCCCGACAACCGTTCCTACAGCTAGCACCAGCAGCGTTGCCAAGACCAGTGCTAGCGGTCCTCAGTCGATCGACCAAGTCGCGTGGAATATCGTCGAGCACTACCAGAAGACGACACCCCAACGCACGAAGCTGATTGATGTGTTCATGGCGTTTCTGGTGGTCGTGGGTGGCTTGCAGTTTGCTTACTGCGTGTTAGCGGGCAATTACGTATGTCTCTTCTATACTCATTTACAAGAGAATACTAGCACAGGGTGATGCGCTTGATAGCTAACTTATATCCGATGAATACAGCCATTCAATGCTTTCCTCTCGGGCTTCTCAGCGACAGTTGGGCAATTCGTCCTTACCGGTATGTTCTCTTACCATAAGCTGTGTAGAGAAGGGGCGGTAGACTAGACGGAATGCTAATAGCGAGAACAGCATCCCTACGCATACAGACCACAGAAGCGAACAAGTCTGAATTCCCTTCAATTTCACCAGAAAGGTATATTCTCCTTAGTCTTGACGACCGTATCCTCTCAAATACACCCATCTAACCTGTCCATACAGAGCGTTTGCAGATTACGTCGTCGCCAGCCTGATTCTACACTTCTTCTGTGTCAACTTTATAAACTAAGCAAAGGCGCACCGGGTGTGCTTAGAGTAACGAGCAAGGACAGTCAATGGTTGTTGGACCCGGCAAATGAGGCGTGGAATATGTATATCTAGAACAAACAAAACGGTCACGACTGGGTAGAGCAAGCAAAAGCACAAATGAACAATGCATTTTTCGGAGCCCAATGGTACATTAGTCCTACTCTATGCAGTGATACCACGTCTAGTCCACATCGTCATCCCCACCGCTTGCCTGCTCAGCCTTGGGCGGCGCTCGCGGAGGACCACCGCCTACTTTAGGCGGAGGCGGCGGTGGTGTCTTGCTCGCGGATATAGTCCCATCTAGCTCTTTGCTCTTCTTTTCTTCTTCCGCGAAGTAATCGTCCATCAACCTCTTCGGAGCGTGATGCCTCTCTTTCTTCTTGCTCCGTGGTGGCGCGCTGCCGGCTGGCGGRGGKGGKGTAGAGCTAACTAGTTGCGCGGGGACAAGGAATTCGTTGGATGACGCAGGGGCAAACGTATTCGAGGCATCGGTTTGTGGAGACAGCGTTGTGAACTGGTCCGCGCCAGCACCGACGTTGCTAGTAGAATCGCCGTCGAACATCGTCTCTCCAGGCGCATTCACAGGCTCACTCAGCGGCGCAGGAAGGCGATGTAGCGCGCCGTACCCTAGTACACATCCCAGTGCGCCCTCGCCGCCCCATTCGCGACTCGGCACGATTTCCACCTCCCTCGTAACGTTGTACTCGTTGTTGTAAACCCACAGCTTAAGCGGTCGTCCGATATAGTCATCAACTAGTTCCCCCAGCCCGCTCTCGCCATGCAGAGTGCCGTCGGGCGTGCCTAGTATGTAGTCGCTGTACGGCAGGAACCCTGCAAGATCAGCGGGAGAGTTAGCCGCTACATCCAACACGTGCCAGACGTTCGAAGCGACTGAGAGAGGAGTCCATTGGAGGGATAGTCCAAGCGAGCGCGTGTCGGCCGGTACGGGGACGTGAAGGACGCGGGTGCGCTGGCCCTTGGCGCTCCAGAGGCCGAGGGCGACGCTTGCGCCGGCGCAGTTGCGGACTTCTTGGGCGAAGAGTCGGGGGTCTGGGTTGTCCTGTTGGGTTGTTAGTAAATTGCCCACCTCCACACTATCAAATACCATGTCAAGAATCGTACAATCATGCGGCCATTGATCCCAACGATGAAGTCGAACCACGGTTCCACAGCAAGCTCGAGGTTGGTGTTGCGCAAGACTTGGAAGCCGTACCCGTGGCCCTCCTTCTGCTGCGGTCGCGCGTCGCCGTCAAGGCGCGATAAGTAGCGATTTAGTGCGTTGAACATGATATGAGTGTCGCTATCGGCCTAGTTCGAGGGTTACGTATCCTGGGTGTTTCTTGGACCGATGTCAATACTAAAGCTAAGCTAAGGTACTTGAGCCATAGCCAAGCATCGAGAAAGCTGTCATTAAGGTTCCTGGCTCAGCCTTACGCCATTAGCCATTAGACGCTAAACATGATCAGTGGTCAAAGCGTCAAAGTATAACACTGTGGGGCCGTCTGCTATTGCACCAGACGTCTAAAGAGACTTCAGAATAAGGTACAACCTTCCAGTTTCGTGCAATTCCTTCACCAATACAACGTTTCCGTGAAATATATTGGTTATTAATTCATAAAACTCCAAAGAATTACTTACCCACCTTCAACTTGATTCCATTAGGCAGTTCATGCACGCCGATCCATACATCTTTCAGGATGAAACGAGTTAGCAAGCTTCCTCTTACAAGCGAATGCCACCACTGGACTCGCCTAGGTGAAGTGCCTTGGGATTTGCAGAAGTCAGTGGCGCCAGCTTCATTCTTACTTGTGATCTTGAGAACTTGACTTACCCGATTTAATCATTTAGGTACTGGCAACAAAGATACACTATTTTCCCTTACTACAATGAAGGCATCTACATGACCCACGATGCCTGGTATGGTGTGACTCCCGAACCAGTTGCAAAGTGAGTTTCACGTTCCTAGTCCACCTTGGGACTCGGTAATCCTTCTTGTGTGACATTCCAGCCTCGACACGAGCTGACCACGTTCTAGCCAAATCGCACGAGACTTGAGTTCTATTATTAGCCCATCAAAGACCACGGTCATTGACGCATTTGCCGGCGTAGGAGCAAACTCGATTAGCCTTGCCCTGGCTACAGCTGAGGATGGCACAACCCCTCGCTGGGAGAAGGTGGTCGCGATCGAGCTGGATGCAGCCACGCTTGCCTGTGCGCAACATAATGCATCCCTGCATGGTGTGGCTGACAACATCGTCTGGGTCCTAGGCGATAGCTTCAAGTACATGGATGCTCTTCTGAACTCTCCAGACAAACTTGAGGACGATTTGCGGGTAGATGTAGCCACCACGGCCGTGTTTGCCTCTCCCCCATGGGGTGGGCCGGGGTACAGTACTGATGAGATATTCGACCTGAACACTATGGAGCCCTACAACTTGGCCGCATTACATAACGCCTACAAGACTATGGATCATGCCCTTTACCTACCACGCACAAGCGATCTCCGTCAGATCGCTAAGTTGGCCCCTGACGGGACCAAAATCGAAGTTGTACAGTATTGCGTCGAAGGAGCAAGTAAAGCGATGGTAGCTTATATACCCGCTGCTGAGCACGAAGACACAGAAGACACTCGAATGGAGACATAGTACCAACTCGCGACTCGACCCATGCACGACGGAATGAATTTCATAAGAGCTCAATTATGCTTCATATAAAATTTGTCCTACTACTCAATGGAGTAAGATCATCCCCGATACGACGATTTGGACGTTCTGGACGATCCCTAGTTCCGTATTGGAGGTTCCCTGCGCCGAGTTGGCCACCTCTTATGTAGTACTCGCTCACCACCCTCTGCTCCTCGGCCACCATGCTTGTATTTCTACTCCCTCGTCTCTTCTCTAGCCCATTTCTTAAGAACCTGACGGGGTGTGCAACGACCAACCCAACAACGGCTTCACCAACAAGAAGGCTGTCAAGTCCCGCGAATAAGGCCTGATTCTTCGCCGTCCAACTGTTTAACCCATCGCCCAGTACTATCGTCTGATAGAGTGCCCTTGCAAATAGGCACATGGTGGAAATCAATATCATTGCCAGGAAGAATTTGAAACGGTATGCCATCGGTACGAAGCCGTGTACCGGGTGGAATGTCGTATATCCGAATTGGCTGTTAGCCACGGCGGCTCGAAGTAATACAATGCTGAAAAGAAATAGAAATGAGATCAAAGAGACGGCTTGTATGGCGGTGCCAGCGGCGATAATTGGACTGCCGACTAGGGCATGATGGCCCAAGCCCGTGTCAGGGGAAAGGTCTGAGAAGGAGATGATGATTCCGACGAGCTGCAGGACGAATCCGACCACGTCGACCCATATAAAGAGAGGATAGCGTGTGATGTCTATTAGCGAATGTTCCACGCCTAGGATATTAACCGCCTCGGGTATGGTGAAATATATGCTTTAAACTAGTCAACATAATCGCTCAAAGGAAATGGGGATTTTGTCCCACTTACGCTGCAGAGACGAACGCCGGGGCGACAATTATGAAAGCCGTCGATGTTGCATATAAGGCGACGTTCCACGGATCGAACGAGCTCGCAAGCCTAACACCGTATCCAATACTCTCGAAGAAACATGCTATCGAAATTGGGATGCTGAATTCTAGCCATTTATTCGTTTCAGCTAGAAGGAATGAGTAGAGCAGACAGGCGACCAAGGATCCAATGTGAATGATCAAGAATATCGCTTCCGCCGCCGAACTCGGTGGGTAGCCGTACGGTGATGCGGCGACTGGGCAAGTATCAAAATTGCACGAAGCAATCGATGGCATCGTGAGCAGGATGGGATGTACCGAGTACCCGTATATCAACGTCTCAAGCCATTACAGGAGACGGCGTACAACAAGCAAAAGCGAGAATCAAGTGCACATCAGAGACAGGACGGTGATGCAGGCCCTATTAATATGTAGCAGATAAGCTTCAGACACATCTGGCGATTCAGGTTAGATCCCCTGCGAGCTGCTGAGCCACAACGAGTTGGTACAGTCAGAATGGCCTCTATATCAAGGAGCCGCTTCGAAGGCCAAGGTCGCAATCATTACTAACCGTGAGGAGCTGAGTTTGAAAGCAGCCCTTTTATTCGAAACAGCACCATCGAAGCCCAGAGCTGTGATCCTACTGCAACGTCGGGGCTGTTAGAGAATCCGGATTCGGCCTGAGACCTCAGATCTGCCCACGATACTCGCTGCAGTCCGGTTGTACCTACATCACCAGAGACACGGACGAATCAGCTGAGGATCGCTCGTGCGTGACGATGGAATACGGTTAGCCCAATCACAGCGACTCGGTAAAAGGTATCGAAAGAGTATATTCTCCACCATGCTGCAGGAACCATTATGGGGTGGCAGTGCTTACAACTCTATTGTTAGCTGCGTGGTGTAACAAATCTGAGGCTTACCAGCCACTCGGGCTACTGCCGAGCAGCATCCATCAGCTGCTACAATTGCCCGGCCAGGTTAAGGTGGTATCTCAAGACCAGGTTGGCAATATTCAACGACATGCACCGACCCCAATGCCTCCTTTTCTCGCGCTTACAGTGTCTAGATCGATAAAAGAATGACGATGATTACCAAGACAGCTTTTATTCGACTAGGTAGATACCTTTAGCTATGCATATCGTTTTTTGGCATACGAATTCCGAAATTCGGCTGTCGAGTGCGATACCCGATGCCCCCAACTACGGCCCGGGATGATTCTCCAAAGCCAATTTCTTGACAGGATCGTTTCCGATTACTATCACGCTTCCTCCCGTCTCAAAGATAGTGATTAAATACAAAAAGAGAAATCACCATTGAAATTAAGGAACTGCCCACAATCAGTTGGAAAGGAAAATTCATATATATTGCCAACGCGTCAGGAGCATCCTCTTTTGTAATTGTCAGTGGACTAGATCTCTCGTCGACTCCCCATCAGCAATATTTTGCGAACTAATGCAGTGCCGCAAATACGGACAGGTATGCCTTGCGCCAAATGCTTACGTCTCCCAAGCTCCACATTTCAATATTGGTCTCGGGTGGCGGGCATCCAATAAGTCCTCTTTTCTTTTTTTGATTCCTCATTCGTCAATCGCCGCGCCTGTACATTGGAAAGAAACTTCGTATAGAGGATGCAACACATACGACACGGGCATAGTCGCGAGTGTGAACTCCCTATACCCGCTGCCGCGGCCGCAGCTATGTAATACACCAAACTTTAGTAGGTCGACCTAGAGCGGCCTACGTCTATGCTCCCGCGAATACCAAGTTGCATACGCGCCCAATGATGAATTCGGTGGGCGTATGCCAGGCCGCGGAAAGCTGCATAACGTACCTGCTTTAGCAAGACTTGGAAACCTACTTGCTAGGCACAAACGTAAGCTGCGGCGTGGGAACTAGGTACGCGCCGCAGCTGAGTGAGCACGTGGGACCCCCGTTTCGAATACATAAAAGATTCGCCCTATAATGTGGATGTGGCGTTCGACCCCTGAATTATAGTGCGAAGTATCTACCAACTAAGAAGTCGCTCCGGTTCACCCCTATTACGTACATAAAGCCGGGGAAGCACCAGGAAGCCACTGTTCAATTGCGTGGACGTTGGCAACAGGAAATAGTACCAGCTGCACGGAACTTCATTCCGTCTTGGTCGGTATTCGCCGCCGCCGCTCTATTGTCTCGGCTGAAATATGTTACACGGCATGGCGAGATGAATAATTGTAGTATTCGGTCCTCCCGGCAAGCCAACCGTGATTTTCCCTAGGGTCCAACATGAATTAGAGTCGCATTCGATGGCACAGCGTTGGGGCTTGAGCTTCAGAAGAAGAGTATATATCATGAACATCCCCCGAAGGCGTTCTGTAGGCGCTTCGGCGAGACATCACATCTCGGCGCCACTATCTAATATTGAGGTTGACACGACGTATTAAGCGAAAGGCCCAGTCCAATTCCATGTATGCGAGCTTCGGTCTGGATCTTTGCCATCATCAGTTCATCCTCACGCAAGTGGAAAACTCTAAATGGATCCTGCGGACAAAAGGAGCATTATCACCCGACTGATGGCATAGGTTACTTGGTACAAATTTGAGAGCAGCTATTGATCACTCAATATATGTTTAGTTAATGTTACAGTTGCTAGAACTGTAGGACCATACATGATAGTGCAGGTCTACCTCTAAGCTTGCTTACTTGTGTAAACCATTCTGATGCTGTGTATCCCGCCCCTATTAGCATTCCTTGCGTGACTGAACTAACTGATCGGCTTTACCAAGGAAGTACGGGGGGTCATAAAAAGCTCTCATTTGCTCCTACTACCATACATACAGTCGCTAGCTTATCCATTCCCGGAATATTCCCTTATTCCCTTCGTATGTGAACTGCGATACATGACACATAGATAGACAAACACGTCGATGAGACCCTACCGATATATCTAGATTACATCTGAAAGTCCTCCCTATAGAGAAAAAGGTAAACATCAATCATTCTACGGAGATTTTGTTTAGACATTGGGCTTAGCTCAGGCAAGAAAGGAGGGCGCATTTACAGTACTACGGGCGTATAGTCTCGAAAAATACATCACGCCCGGCTTCGACAAAAGTCCCATTAGGGGAATCAGGCGCCATCTTGCAAGGTCGGGACGATGAAAGTCAAAACACAATCATTTTTAGTCTAAGATGAGGGTCTTTCACTTAAGTTCAAAATATAGGTATCTATAGGGTTTAAACGTTGCTTGAAAATAATTAGGCATTTGGGAATTGGAAGCTGGATTCGATGACTTTAGAATAGGGAGGTACGTAGCGACAGGTCTCACAGTTGGGGTTAAGTTCCAGTGAAGTTTAGAGCCGAGATATTTCTTAGTAGAGATTATAAGTAGAGCTAAGCTTAGCTCTCGTTATTTTCCTGAGAACCTCGGTTGTCCCGCAAAGCGTGTGAAAGGCTTTGCCGCAGATGTTCTACAATACGCCGGGTCTATTTGGAGGGCTGATTTCTTCTGACCGAGGAAATAGAAGCAGAGAAATCCACGCGTACCTCCTGAGGCGTTCACGAGACGCTTCTCATATCTCAAGCGGGTGACATACCTCTAAATGTATGTGCGGCTCAGTCTGATCACGTCAGCTTACTTCACCATATAAAGCTGTGAGACATACCCAAATAATTAAGCTATATCTGAAAATACCAAGATGACAGCGTATCACGTCACACATGGCACGTTTGAGAGCCGAGGAGAACCTAATTCGAATCCTTCCCGATTTGCTACGTGGGTAATACAAAGCGTGCACACGCTGATTACGGAACTTTTCTCAGACAAGATGTAGAGAGGATGCTCTCGAAAAGCACCAGGCACCAGCCCAGGAGAGGGAATCTAGCCACTTCTTTCGGCCCCTAGTTTCAAAAAGCGATGGTAAAGACTAGAGTTTAGCTAAATACAGAGTCATCGGCTATGATATGTCTAGAAAAGTATATTTGATGTCAGGTCTATAAATGGTAAAAGATAGCCACTTTTACGACTGGCAATAGCAGTGTAGTAGCTATACAAGTAATATATAATAGCGTAAATACTATCTATACTTTTAACGATATAATAGAATCGGAATACCAGTTTTCCTGCCCTGGGTAATAACTCCATGTTTCCATCTCGGTTATCCAATCCGCCCTTTTCCAGCACTCCAGCGACAATAACATCGGCCACCAACTCGGATCGGTGTTTCCAGTATTACAAATCGAAGAAGGAATGTCCCATTATCATAAATCTTCCTTCGCCCCGGCAGCAGAGAATCCAACACTTCCTCTACCCAAGGCGACTGTCCATCGGCCAATCCAAGTTCGGTGAAGAATAGATACTAAATACTAAATATTAGATAGGTACACCCTGTCACAAGTCCTAGCCAGTGTACGCCCCCATTCCAGGCGGCGTAAAGTCAGCACCCTGTGGCCAGTTGCCCAGCTGACCCGGGTCTCCGCCAATACGCACGTACGTGCCGACGGCAGGGATGCCATCCTGTACCACATACATCTGGTACCACCCGGGCGGGGCGATGTGCACCCTCGGCGGCGCGGTTACTGTGCATGAGGTACCGGAGCACGACATCTCGGGGAATAGGGTGCGGGCGCCCATGGAGTTGCCGTGTGTGCTGGACACGGCGCCGAGCAGCGAGACTTGGACCGTTCCGGTGGGCTGGTCGCCTAGCTCGAAGGAAACGACGTCGCCGTAGTTCCAGTCCTTGTTCGTGATCGTGAAGGACGGGCGCGGCTTGTCGCTGTAGAGATATGGTGGCGTGAAGACTTCGACGCGGATCTCCTGTGGATGTTTGCCGTCTTCAGGGTCGGAACCGGTGATTAGCACGCGGCCGTCGAGGAGAGTGATGGCTTCACTATGGTAGAGACGCGCAACGGTGGTGTTGGCCATGACGGATACGCGTTGTCCGACGGGCTTAAAGGGGTCATAAAGAACGGCGTTGTAGTTAGGGTCATCCGCAAGACCAAAACCGGCGATACCTTCGTGGGCCCCGTTCGCAATTAGATAGGTACCGTCTGGCAAAGGAGCCATGCAACTCATCACGCGCTTGGAAGGCATGCGCTCAAGCGTCCACGTCGGGTTGGCCGCCTCGGGGTAAGTGGATACACAATTGTCCAGGGCTTCATGGCCAGTAGTCGAACCACCACACAGAAGCACGCCAAGAGGGTCGGTGTAAGGAGCAAATTGAGGGAGGAGAACAGCGGCGCCTTCGAGAGGATATGTCCGACCACCGAGATCGTCATTGACAGCACCAGGCATATTGGGCAAAGTCTTTATAGTGTCGAAGGTAACCTCGTCCAGGATCCTGGCCTCATTCCAGTACGCAACAAAGATACCACCACTGGGAAGGACTGCCAAGAATGGGTACAAGTTGTTCGGATCTGTCCGCTCAAGCCAGTCCATATAAAGATAGGGGCCGACTTGAGGGAGAATTTCGAGGGTGGGTTCAGGTTTGTCGTTAGAACCAATCTCACCACCCACGACCAGTATAGATCCGTTCGTCATGACCATGGCACTCGGGTACCATCGTCCCCTTTGTAGCTTGAGTACGTTGACATTCTCTTCCCAGTCGTTGGTTCCCTTGACACCGGCCGATCCGTCAGGCGCATATAGACGGATACCATATGTCGAGTCGAGAGACCAGCCACCCACGGTGAGCTGCCGTCCAGCCTTGTCGGGAAGAATGACACCAGCAGAGCAAAAGATATCCGTCTTGACATGCATTGTCCTCCAGGCAGCGTCGAAATCGTCGAGCTCTGTTAGGTCGAGTTCGTAGGCGCCGGTGCTGTTTGCAGCGCCGGTTCCCCATTTCTCCAAGAAAGTGACTTTTCCAGTAATCGACTGCATCGTCATCAATGGGGTGACGACACCGCCGACCAAGTTGGAGTATGTGCCGGCGTCATTCCCCTCGGGATAGTGGAAGATGTAGAGTGGTTCGTCCGTCTTATTCCAATAATACATTGACAGTCGAGCACCGCCTCCACAAATCGCAGAAGGATCCCCAGCGCATACAACATTACATTCACTTTCCGGCCTTTGAGTGGACCCCGAGGCGTCGACGTCCATTGGATCACCACAATAACATTCGTCGCCGTACTCCAAGCCACCGGCAGCGTAGCCAAAAGAGGCACACTTGCTCAGACACTGCTCAGGGGTCATAGTGCCAGGGAAGCTAAGCGCCCAGAAAAGAGTCCGCGAGTTATTAACATTGTCTTCATAGCAACCTTCGTATGTCCAATTCGCAACATCGGTTCGCGGAGTCGGTGGTTGGAAAGTCGGGGGKGGGCCGTTCGAATAGATACTCAGATATCCGGCGCCGCCGCACATGGAGCTGCTATCGCCTCCGCAAGGAGTTGAGCATAGTGATGTATCGTTAGAAGGCTGTCCGCCGTTGTAGATGGCGTTGCTGCAGAAGCACTGCGTGTAGTACTCAGTGCCAGATACGTTATAACCATTACCATAGCACGTTTGCGCGCATTTCTGCCGGGTCAACGCAGGATCGTCAGGGGCTTCGTAGGTCGGCATGATACGGCCGTTAGGTCCATCTTGCCAGCAGCCCTGGTCGGTCCAGCCATCTGGGAACGTAGTGGCTGCCGGCGTCCCTGAGCTTGAACTACTAGGCGCGGTGGAAGTGGAAGTAGGCGTTGTCACATCAGTACCGTTCTTAATATAGACGGACAGACGATTGCCGGCGCCGCAGTACTCCAATGGGTCTCCAGCACATAGCATATTGCAGTCGCTTGCAGGAGCCTGAACGGAGCCCGCCTCAAACTTGTTGCCACAGTAGCACTCACGAGCATACTCGACACCGAAGTACGCTGTCCCTTGGCCGCTACAAAAAGCTTGGCAGCTTTCTAATGTCATCGAATCATTGGCGTAGGTGTATAAGCTGAGGGCCCGGATGTTAGTGGCCTCGGTCTGGCAGCCATACCAATTGTAATCGCTTATCGTCAAAGGCTGTGAAGGCGCAGTGGGAGTTGCAGAAGCGCTGGAGGCGCTGTCTGTCGGATCAACAGCTTTAGCAGTTATCGAAAAAGCCGTGGAGGCGAGGATAGACGAGCTGATAGTCGCGGTTAAGCTGAGGGKGGAAGATATTATGGCCACAGAACCGGAGCTACTGCTAATAGGTATTGTAAACTTCATATTGAAGTCGTACACGTTCAAGCGGTTTGATCCACCGCATACCTCGGAATTATTTCCCTATAGTATCCGGAGTTAGCAGTGGCTAGCTCACAAGATCTTGATTATGGAAGCCAAAATCCTTTGCAAGCCCACAGCTCGTGGGCAAGCCTGGAGGCGTCATGGGGCCGGAAAGTAAATATAAAGGGAAAGCCGTACATTACAAGTCATATCACAACCGTCGTCGGCCGGTGCAGCGCCATTTGAAATAGTGTTACCGCAATCTAATCCAAAATAAGCTGATCTAATCTTACCCGCATGCATATAGGATGACTTACAGCATTCACCACCGTATTCGGTCCCGGCAAGGATGTAGCCAGCTGCACGACAAGCGGCCGTGCAGTTTGCCGCATTCATCTGCGCGCTAGGAACGGAGGCGCCATAGGTCAAGGCTCGCCCAGTAGTTCCCTCACTAGGGCCTCGTCAGTGACCAATAAACTCGGTTGCCATACTAATGAAGCTTCAAGAGGTTATTGCTTCTATAACGGCTAATGGTAAAGACTCACGCGTAGCAACCGATGTGCGTCCAATTTGCGATACCGATATTTGGCTGGGGACCGGTGATATACGGGTTGAAGAACAATGTTAAGCGGTTTGGACCACCACAAGCTTCGGTGGCATTGCCGGAACAGCTCGTCGAGCACTCTGTTGAATCTGCAGCCTCCTCGGCACCAGTGGCCAGCTCACTCCCACAATCTGGTGGTTGTTAAGACATGCTTTGGAGGCGTGCCTGAACAGGGGATAAACTCACAGCACTCGTCATAGTATTCAGCTCCAGCATATGCATAGTCCCTGTCATCACAGAACTGTATGCATGCTTCTAATGTCATATTGTCTGACGTTGTCGTTGCCGCGTCGATTGTCCGACCGACGTCGCTTAGATACATTTAGCATCAACGCCGAGAGTCTCGGAAATGACATTCCACCTACACATAGCATCCACTATATTGCCACGTTCCATTGAGCTGGCTAGGTCCCGGGACTAGCAAGTCAGCCGATGAAGGATAGACCAAGGCCAGGAACGAAAAGGATAAAATGGCTGGAAAGGCCTGAGTAGACCACATTGTGAAAACCTTCCCCTTGAGCAGCCTCGAAACTCTTCCCGGAAAGTCAAAGGGGGCTTATCGGGGGCCTGGAAGGGTTGACCTTGAACAAGCCCCAAATGGAAGTTTTGAGATGATATGCCAGGGTGTATATATAGCCGCCACCATAATACAAGATACTAGGGCGCGTCCAAAAAAGGGATGATGGAGTAATTGATGTTGTATGTTGTATTAGAAAAGGATTTGAATCTAAGAGCTACTGGAACAAGTGGGATTGAATACGTCTTCGCAGTGCTTCGCGCTTTCTCTTCTGCGTACCTGCCACCATCTCATCTCCCATGGTGATAGATTCGGCTGGACCTCATTGCAACCCACGCCGAGATACATCACAACAAGGGTCTGCCCAATCAAGGCAAGCGGGCAATAAGGACAACAGCCGCATTTACGCTATCGCTTGACAGCATTGTTCATGGTGCTGACGGGGGTGTAAGTCATGCTAGGGTTCGCGCAAAAGAAAGATATTCCGGACCACAAGACAGATAAGTCAGGAAGCGAGAAACACGAGAGCACTTCCCTGAGATCTGGACCGCGGGGACAAACTTTTCTCTTCCCTTGTCCCCTTCCTCCCGGCGTAGATCTGCTGATGATGAGCCCAAATCTAGAAAGTGACATCGGTTTAGACTAGCCCGACTGCTTGGTAGGTTCGATGAACAAGATCAGACCCAGGCTCAAAACCCACCGAATTCTCGGGGACTAGCCGATGGTGGGGGCGGGTGATCGATACGAAGTTCAGGGGTAAGGATAAAAAGGGTGGACCTGCGCATGGCGGCAAGGGTATAGGTTGGTTATCATAAGATATAATATCCTTTCAAGCGCCGTGTAAGGGGCATGGAAGCCCGACAGAAACTAGTAATACACTTATTTAATGTATGCAGTTGCAGGGAGCTGGACACCGATTTACCATGGTAAGCGAAAGACCAAGGGTAAACGAAATTGTTTTGTTGAGAGGAAGACTTCGAGATCTGAGGAAGTGCCAGCCCAGCGGTAACTTTAATAATGTGGCTCCCAAGGGGCGCATCCACCTGCCCAGGTCGTCTATCGTCCGGCGTAAACCGTTGATAGTGCCATCAGCCTCAGCGCCACTCAAGCCACCTAATATACTCCATGTGGAAATGGGTGCATATCGTCACATTGATGGAGAGTTGCCTACCTTCACGGCGTCATTGTTCGGCTTCTCTGGTGCTGCTGACGACGTAGATACGTCAGCAACGAGGTTGTTATTTTTCCTATCCGGAAAGGGGATATGATTGGATGCATATCTCAGGCTGGAAGTATCCCCTTATTCTCATGTAAGAGCTTGGTTTCACCAGAAAGCGCAGGCACTTCTGCGCATAGAACTGCCTAACGGCTGTCAGGCTTTTTCCTTCGTTTTTGCATTTCAAGCAAACACAGACCGTTAGCCTAATGAAAAAGCCTCCGAGTCTGGTTGGTTCAATCTTGTCAAACATGTATACGAGGTCGGCTGCATATGTGTTGATAGTAATTCTCTTTCCTATCCTGTCCAAACCAATCACAGCGAGGCTTACAGGCTGACAGGGTCCGCCAAAAATTAAAGCTTGTGGATCCTTCGCCTGTAGGATAGCTGTAACTGCAGATAACTTTTTTTTATGAGGTTGCTTTTGCTGCTAATTTTGACTTCGAAAAGACAACGCATGCATTATCGCTAAACACTGCTCTGCGCTCTTCACTAGTGAAGCTAACTTGGAGACGAATTTCCACACGAGCTTCAAAAATTAGAGAAGGTCCGAAAGCGATAGCCACGAAGGGTCTTCAAGCGACATGATGGGATGCCACCATTACAAGCAGGCTAACAGCAGCTATTTGCTCTTGCAGATATGCCGTCTGTATGTAGAGCTAGTTTGCATCGATCTCTCGTTTTCGGTATGTGAATCTGATGATCAGACGACATTAGCTTCCGTCTTATTGTTACACCCCGGACTTCTGGTCTCCCATGCTTTCTAGGACGGCTGCCACCTTCAGGAGAAAGCTTTTATGGAATTGGTCGGAATTGGTCACAGGCTACGCCCGAACACGGCGGCAATAGACCGAATCAATCTATGATTGGGGTCTGCGCGTTTAACCTCGGGGCGCTTGTCTTTTATAAGAGAGCTTCATTGGTGCGTTCCAGTTGCAAATGTCTTGATTCTGTAAGGCTAGGGTGCCATTCGATGCAACTATGAACTCAACCCAATTCGAATCGAATATAGGTAGAGGCTAGGCCAAGGCACCTTTTACGGCTTTGGATATCCATCCAACCTATTCATATGCCCGTCCTAAATCCGAGCTGTATCGTATCTCACTAAGCGGCCGAGACCAGTGGTCCAAGTGATACTAGTGATAGGAAGCAACTGCATTAGCCAATTTCAAACGAAACGCCCGGCGCCACTAAAGGTGGCATGAACCGCTCGCAGCTGAAGGTGTATCCAAACCTGCACTTTCGCTGCAGGCAAGTGGTCTAAGGCTTAAGTAGCTGAGTATACATAGGGGCATGGAAAGGGACCCCATGACTAACCAATGTTGATATGGTGTTGCATTGCAGTGAGGAACGGCTGACAGTCGAAGCATTTGATCTCTGTTAAGAAGGCCCGAAGGTCTTCAGCCCCAAAAGATGGTATGCTTCAACCATGTATTGTCAATTTTCTATATCCAATGAAGTTTGGAATCACGTCTGTCTGCAAGATGTCATGCTTTGGTTCATCCATAGTAAGGTGTTTACTCCAATGGTTTGGGGGCAGCACCCGCGGTTCCTGATGGCGTGTTGTTCGTTCAGCTACAGCAATCGCACTAGCTTCGAGAACCGCAGATCAGTACCTACACGTACAGATTTCTGGATGTCCGAGCAAGACAAATTCCGGTAGGACCATCCAACCTTACCTACAATACTAGACTAACCATCAATGGTTATTAGGAGATATGAGATAGCTTTCCCTTTCTATGAAAGGTTAAAGGATGTTAGTTGCAATGATGGCATTATGAATCATAATGTAAGACTGGGGGCAACTAATAGTGATACCAAATATGGAACAAGACAGAGGCTACGTCGTTTTCCTCTTCTCTCAATTTATGGTTAACAAGCTGCAGAGAACCGTAAAAGGCCGTTAAGTAAATAAGAACTTGCTAGAGTTTCTAAGAGAAAGAGAGAGAAAACGGTAATCTGAAAAGGGAAACTTTGGGATGTATTTACATGGGGTTCCAAGATTGCGTGGTGCAGGTTCCGGCAGTGAAGGGTGCAGTTGACGGAGCCCTGAAGGTGCATTCCCCGGGTCTCGTTTATCCGGTTTCCGAACTCCATGTGGCCCGTCCGCAGGCTTGTAAAGTTCAATGCCCAGTTGCCCAGGTACCAAGTCGCGTACACAGCCCACTAGCCCCATATCGGCTAGAAACAGCAGCTAACAGATGACGGATAGCGGGTAATAGCCCTATGATCCTATGATCTACAGGGTCTCAACCCCTGCAGAAGGTGGATAGTGCCCGTCTGTAGCCTCTGTAGCCTCTTCAACGCCGTCATCAAATCCGAATTTAGCAATTTATTAGCGTCCCTCTTTAACGTTGACTCACATCACAGCCTTGCATGAGCATTCACTTTTCATCGCCACGCGCGACTTTGCGAAGTTTTCTTGTCGCCCAACTCATTAACCGGTAATTAATGAGATTCTTCACCATTCATGCACACACTTTCTCTATCTTTTGCGTTTGTTTACTTTAAAGGTTGAATTCGGTACGGCGGCACAGCATTGGAGTTGCGCATCGGTATTCTGTTAGCCAGCCATTGATTTCCTAGCCTTTGCATCCCCTGAAGTCGCTGTATTTCAAAAAGCGCATTGCATATACACTTCAACTACTACTCGCCCAACCCGGTTAATCACTATCCCTGGATTTGTTGCCGCTGCACGCACTGTTGGCGTCTGCGGACGGGTCCGTCATCATGGAGAATTCGGGTCAACAGACTTCGGAAACTCAGTCACATTCACCAACAAGGGGTCGGGGCCGTCAGTCCCGAGGGAGGTCTTCCGGAGGCCGTCGAAATCGAGGAGGCCGAGGAAGCCGTGGAGGTCGAGGGGGTGGGCACGAACATGGCGCTGGCAGAGCCGAAGACCCAAGCTCTGCTACTTCTTCGCCGACCAGCCGAGGTGGGAGACCGCAGCGTGGAAATAGGGGCTCAAGGAGAGAAGGCAGTGAAAACGTCCGAATAACAACATTAGCTACACCACGAACCTTTGGAACTCACCTAACCAACGCCAGCGCCAGCACCAGTGGATCTGACCCTACAAGTCTGCCCCGCTTAAATGGCAATGCGCAAGAGTTTGTACCGGGCCAACCGCTGTCCGGAAATAGCGGTAAGTCCGCTACAAGACACAAGGCCACCGGCAACCATGGGCGGAAGCCATCAAGGTCTACGGCACCAGACCTTTCCACGCGGATCCATGAAGATATAAGTAATGGCCAATACGAATGTGTAGTGTGCACCAACGAGGTTCTACCAGATTCGAAAATATGGTCCTGTTCCATCTGTTGGACAGTATTACACATGCATTGCGTCGAGAGGTGGTATTCTAATAGGGGGAAGAACGCCACCGAATCGGGGCAACAGTCGTGGAGGTGCCCAGCTTGCAATTCAAAAATGACGGATGGCCCCGGATTCTACCACTGCTGGTGTGGTAAAGACGTTAACCCTAAGTCAATACCAGGACTTAGCCCACATAGCTGCGGACAGACATGCTCGAAGCCGAGAGCCACCTGCCCGCACCCCTGCACAATGAAGTGCCACGCGGGGCCATGCCCTCCATGTCAAGCAATGGGACCGAGCCAGCCGTGTTTCTGCGGCAAACATACATCTACCAAGCGTTGTACTGAGACAGATTATACCCACGGATGGAGCTGTCATCAGATCTGTGGAGATCCACTCCCCTGCGGTGAGCACGATTGCCAAAGAGAGTGTCATGCAGGTCTCTGTGGAAGTTGCGAGGTTCCCATCCTTTCTCTCTGTTACTGTGGACGAGAAGTCAAAACTGTTCCTTGTGAACAACGCTGTGACAAACGAGCATCTTACAACTACGGCCAAGTCACAAACGGTGTCTCCGAAGAGAATGATATAGGCAGAGATTGGTTCTCGGGTTCTTTCGAATGCAATGCTACTTGTGATAGAGCCTTCGACTGCGGAAAACATCATTGCAAGAAAGGCTGTCACCCCCAAGATGAGAACGCAGCACACTGTCCATTCTCTCCAGACGTGATAACCAATTGCCCTTGCGGCAAAACACCTCTGGTTGAGTTTACAGATGCACTTAGGACAGACTGTGAAGACCCAATTCCTAATTGTAAAAAAGCGTGCAACAAACAGTTGCTTTGCGGACATTTCTGTAAAGATATCTGCCACTCAGGACCGTGTTCGCCCTGTATGCAGCCGATGGAGATAGGCTGCAGGTGCGGTCGGACAAAGACAACTTCGGCTTGCCACCAAGGAGTCCTCGAAAAGCCTGAATGCATGAGGATCTGCCATGCACAACTCAATTGCGGGAGACATGAGCATGGTGAACATTGCTGTCCAGGAGAAAAGAAGGCAGCAGAACGAGTGGCGGCCAAGAAGAAGCATAGAAATGCCGGGCTAGCAAACGATGAAGTTGAGGCAGAGCACATCTGTACTCGCATCTGTGGACGACCTCTAAGGTGCGGAAAACACCAATGTCAACAACTGTGCCACAAAGGMCCCTGTCCTTCTTGCCCTGAAGCCATATTCGAAGACATTAGATGTCACTGTGGCCATACTATTCTTCAACCACCACAACCCTGCGGTACTCGACCTCCAGACTGTCGTTTCAATTGCAGAAGAACTCGCCCATGTGGGCACCCTCAGGTGCAGCATAATTGCCACCTTGACGACGAACCATGTCCACAGTGTCCTTTCCTAGTAGAGAAGAAGTGCATCTGTGGCAAGAAAACTCTCAAGAATCAACCTTGTTGGTTTGAAGAGCCACGTTGTGGCCTGCCTTGTGGCCGTAAGCTCAAGTGTGGTGCCCACGAATGTCGTCTACCCTGCCACCGTCCCGGTGAATGTGAGGATGCCAACATGATCGGGTCTCAGTGCAGTCAGGCCTGTGGGAAAACCCGCTACTGTGGCCACTTAGATCTCGAGAAGTGTCACGCACCATACCCATGCAAAGAGGACAAGCCTTGTCCAGCCAAGACCTTCATTACCTGTGAATGCCAACGTAGGAAACAGGAGGTCAAGTGCATGGCAACCAAGAAGAATCCGTCACCCGATCGAGGAAGACTTGCCTGCGACGAGGAATGTCTCCGCTTGCAAAGAAATTCCCGCTTGGCCGAAGCTCTTAACGTCGATCTGCAAACGCACACCGACGACCATATACCTTATTCTGACACAACCCTGAAGCTCTATAAGGAGAACACCCAATTCGCGCAGACGTACGAACGAGATTTCCGCCTCTTCGCTGCAGACCCAGCGCAAAGATTACTTAGATTCAAGCCAATGAAAGCACACCAGCGAGTATTCCTTCATTCGCTTGCTCAAGACTTCGGATTCGACAGCGAAAGCGCCGACCCAGAGCCTCATCGACATGTCTGCCTTTTCAAGACTCCGCGATTTGTATCGGCACCAATGAAGACCCTTGCACAATGTCTAACGATCAAGACTTCAGCACAGCAAAGTCTCTCTACGCAACCCTCGACATCAGCCAGCCAGGCCAGTACAGCGAAGCCACCTTACAACGCTTTGCTTTTGTCTGCGCCACGCTTTGGTTTGACTATCGAGGAGCTGGACGACACACTTCGACGCGAATATGCGGCTTATCCAGATGTTAAATTCCACACAACTTTCCTTCCGGACGTGGTCATTATCAAGGGGTCAGGTCCTTGGAGACCCCAAGAGCTCGAGTCGTCCTTACGTTCCCTGCAACCAAAGGTATTGCAGACACTAAAAAGCACAGGACTTTGTGGCAATGTCTCTCTCTGCCATGTTGACGAGAAGTCAAATATACTACGGAGCGACAAGGATGATGACGGTAGCCTGGCTGGAGATGGAGATGGCTGGAGTGCAGTTATGCGCCGCTCAGCTCGCCCAAACCCGGCTTCCGCTCCGGTTGCTGAACCAGCATCACAACGCAACAGGTTCGTTGCTTTGAAGAAAGCATCCAAGAAGACCGAGAAGCCTGTTGAGGAGGATGTAGAAGATGACTGGGAAGCTGCTGCGGAAAAGCTTGGTGATGACAATGAGTGAAAGCGGTAACTTTTGATACGACGCATAGTTGGAGCGTCTTTGCATAAACTGCATCTACGATTATAACGACCTGAAACGTTATTAACTGAATACATTGCATAGGGCGCTGAAGCATTCAAAATGAGTGTGACTATTCAGCCATGAGGTCCACATTGACTGGGAAAACCTCGAATTATCTTGCTTATACTGGGATACCTAATGTTCAACGAAAAGTACTAGAATTTTGAGGACCCCTTTGGCTGCCACCACCTTGCTTGAACCTGTCTATAGCTCTAAATTACAAGTTTCGCCTAGAATAAAGGAATGAGTCAACTGCCTTCAGATCCCATATATGATGCATTTCTCCGTGTAATAGACCAAGCTTAAGTAAAAAGGGGGATTCGATTTTCGAAAACCCTCATTTCTTGCATAGTAAATGACCCCAGCCCCGATTAGATGCCCCGCCGTAGCTTACGTAATGAAATTCAAACAGATATCCGTCATAATGCAGGGTCCTGAGTTTTGGAGCTTTGCATCCTCCCAACTAATACAGGTGACTTGACAAGATGAATAACTTCGGGGTAATAGAGCTTGCCACCACCAAGACGACAAACGCCCCCGGCTGGGCCTACGTGCCGGACACGGCGCCCAACATAGCAGCCGCGGCGGCATCGTCGCTACAACCCGGCAACCGCAAGCGAGCGGCGCGCAACCAAGCCACCGCCAGCACGAGCGTGCTCTACGCCGACGCCGACGCGCGCCAGGAAGCCAAGCTGCGGAGGGAAATCGACGCCCTCGACCGCGACAACTACCACCGCGACGTGAGCATCCCCATCGTGTCCAGGACCAGCAACAAGAACGTCAAGAAGCACACCCCAAACGTCCGCAAGATCCTCCAGTCCCAGAAGACCTTCGCCAACCACCTCGATGACTTCGAGGCCTTCCAGAGCACCGAGAAACCTGGTTCGAATGCACATACACATACCCATACCCATACCACTCCAGCGATAGGCGATGCGGCAACGAGAGCGAGTGCAGGCGGATCGAAGAAAGGCGGCGCGGCAGCACAGAAGGAGCGAGAGCGAGAACAGCAGCAGCAGCAACAGCAACAGAAAACCAAAAAATCCTCCAAATTCACATCGCGATCCGCCTCAATCTCCAAAGCCACGCCGACAGTAAAACAAGAAGAAGACGTCGAAATGGCCGACGCGCCTCCCCACGACGACACAGGCGCATCATCCTCCTCCGAGCCCAATCGCCCGCACAGCTCCATCCTCACGCCGTACACGCGGCCCGGGTACCCGCCCTCGCATCCGCTCGACACCGATCCGCTGCTGGTGTCGAGGGTGCCGCCGCTGCCGACGGACGCGCAGCTGAAGGAGCTGCTGCGGGCGCCGCCGCTGAGCTACGCGGAGGCGAGGGGCCGCTGGACGGAAGATGATCGCAGGTACCCGCCGCGCGTGTTCTGCGAGGTGTGCGGGTACTGGGGCCGCGTGCGGTGTATGAAGTGCGGCGTGCGGGTGTGCGCGCTCGAGTGCCTCGAGACGCATCGCGAGGAGTGCGTTACGAGGTATGGGTTGTGAGGAGCTATCTATCTAGGTAGCCTAGGTAGCTGAGGTGCTGGGGTGCCGTTTGGCTGGGTTGCTCCTTTTCCAAAGCCGAAGACGAAGATTGCTCGTCTAATTGGAATGGAGATGGTCAATGGAGAGTGTATGAATAGCGAGTCATCGGAGTCTGGGGACTATACATAAAAGGAGCGGAGTTCATTCGTGTATAGGGGGCCAGGCAAGGCAAGGCAAGGCAAAAGTCATTATTATTAACAAGATACCCAGTCACAATAGAGAGATGGAATCAGCACTCGAGATGATTGCATGGGAAGATATGTACAGCTTTGATTTGCTTCCTATCCTATCAAAGTTCCAGAGGTTGTTTATACAAATCAGTCATAAAAAAGGATACCGTACGAATCCATTGAACGCCCCAAGTCCCGAAATCCGCCAGGGTTCTTAAAGAGACCCTAACAATAGTGCCGACCTCTACCGTTGGATTTTCATTTTTTTTCTAAAAATTTGGAGATGTTCTTGTCGTTGCTTCGTAACTATGGATTCTCGAGGGTGAAGTCTACGTCACCACTTGAGGCACCGCCAGCGCATGTCCCGCTCATGCTGCCCGTCGGACATATGGCTCGGGCAGCGCGGATGCACTGTTCCCAGCGGCCTTTGGAGATGTTGATGGTGGCACCAGCCGTGGCCGCTTTCAGTGTAAACTGAGCGCTGCCGGATTTGCCAACTGTGCTCTGTGGCGAGCCTCCGCACTTCTGGACCGAGCCCGCAATGCTACCGCAGATAGCCAGTTCTGCTACGTTTTGGTCGTGGAATACGATATTTCTATTCGGTCGTTTAGAATTGCACATTATGTTGGGAGATTGGGAAGAACTTACACGTTCCGGTCAATACACGTCACGCCCGACACCGCGGCTGGGTTCACTGATGTCGAGGCTCGCATCGCTAGGACTTCTAGATGTTCGTTGTCCACCGAATAGTGCGGCCATACTGGACTAGCAAAAGAGAGGCTCGCGGTGGCCAAGAGAAGAAAGGAGTGAAGCAGAGTCGTAGAATGCATTTCGGCGTCGAGGACTCAAGTATGGCAAAGAAGAGATACAGATATGAGAGGAAGGTGCAGGTGAAGAGTCAAAGGAATGTTGAAACAGACGTCTAGTCTATGTAGATATTTGGGAAATGAACCGTGACCTGCACTTCCAGCTGAAGAGAAAACAGAGAGATCGTAGAGACCAACAGCAAGTCAGGCAAGGCGAAACTTAGACATGAAGCTGCACGTCAAGTACAACAGGTAAAAAGCCACCGGGACAGCATGGCTTAAAAGCAGAGATGGGACGAGGATCGTCCAGGCACAATGGCACGGTCTATGCGCATCAACAACTATTTCCAGGTCCCAGTAGGGACATCCTTGCTGGCGCCCGCAGGCGGAGAACCCTGACCCCGGTATCCAGGTCCAGTTACTGGCTCGTCGATCAATCTGTGACGAACGCCTCGTCCCTAAAGCATCTAATCTATGTACCTAGGGTGGAGGCAACGGCGCAGAAGGGCAAACTGCCTTGCGCGGACAAGACCTGACCTAACAGCTTGGCAGTTTTCAAGACAGAACCGCATTACATGACTTCAATGTAAGTCCTGAGAGTGTAACATGCTACAACCTTTTTTATAACTCAGATATTCGAAGTATCAAGGCTCCGTAAACGCCGTATCCTGGAGGATTACATTGACGTATTGTATTGGCTGGCGTCACAACGGCCAGATTTATTAATCTCTATCTTTGTGTAGTAGAGGAGCGGCAGATCCCATCCTCTCCAGCCCTATTCAGATAAGCGCTGATGATCACATCGACGACTTCCCCGTGCCGCTCCTTCAAGGGAAGATGCGAGAGTCCAAGATGTTGGTGGGGGCCACTGAACATGAAACGGTGGTACCTTGCTGATACAGGGGTAGCGGCCACAAACGACGTCGCCCAGAGGTCCAGATATCGGGCCACGCCCAAGTTTGTTTCCATGTTTCTGAAACCCGCAATCCCCGATAGGCTCGGATTTCTCTTGCCCCTTCTAGAATGTGACCTTTCAAGGAACTGCCGGAGTCGTTCATCACCACTCTATTCGTAACCTCATGCCATCAGTGCCGTGATGGCTTACGCCACCCTATCATAGCTGGTAAATAACTGGACATGGGAGGCTGAGAGGCATTAGGGCCGACAGTATCAAGATACGCAGCTTGCCTTCCTAAAAGTCGAGTAGCAAACGAATGATACGGTTTGCATATGAAGAATGTGTCCAACATCTGACGATATCCTAGACGTATATGTGCCTCCAAGGGCTACCTACGTGCCTTTTCGTTGGCCACAGACGCCACATATTCCCGAATCACCCGCATTTAGATACAGGCTATCCTGACAGGACGAACTCTTGCATTGCCAGCAATCTGGCACCTTGCTGCGATCCAACACATGGGAGCAAACACCACAGATAGTTGCTCCTAGGCCGCTATCAAATGAGCACATGGGGCAGATGCCTGTAGTTAGATCTGGAGCTTTAGTAACGTTAGATGAGCTGGGGATATTGCGCATCTCTCCTGATGGAGATTTCTCGGTGGCATTCTTCGATTCTTTCTGATTACTCCGTCGATCTGTTGGTTGAGTTGCTTTTGGTCCGATTCCAAGGGAAGATACAGTATCGTCTTCTTCACGCTTCACTGTGATTGTAGATTGGAAAAGTTCCCTGAGCTCGTTCTGTGCATCTTCGTCTTTGGTGTCCTCGTCCTCGCACACCTTGACCAGGTTATGGCCCTTCCGATCTACGAGTCTCTGGCCGTCGATATCCACAGCTGCTTCGTCATCGGTGTCGCTGGCAGTCTCCGACTCGGTTTCTTCCTCTTTCTTAATGTCATGGACGTCTTCGGGCTCCTTTTTCTCTTCAACTTTCTTCTGCTGGTCGAATCGAGCTAGAGCCGCTGCGGCTCTGAGTTCTCTGCCTCGCTTGCTTGACGCCACACGGGGTTTGCCCTGGGTTTTCTTCCCCTTCTCCAGCTCCGACTTGATCTCCTCGTCTTCCCCAAGAGCGACTCCGTTGGCACCGAATTTCTTCAGGATCCTCCGCTCTTTTCTCTCCTGGTAAGATAGCTGCTTCTTCTGCTTCCGCTTTCGTCCTCTTGAGCGGTAGGTTCCTCCGCATAAGTGCTCCGGCAAATCCTTGTCGGATATAGCCGTGTTCCTGTCGAACTCTCCGGTTTCTAACAAGGTACCTCTTCCCCAAAGACCCTCGCCGGTGTAGCCGCGAGACCACAAGGTCCTCATCTGATCTGCGTACTGATTTCGAACAGCCCAAAAGAATTTGGAATGGTTCATCTGCTTGCAGTGCGCCAACCTGGTCGAATAGTACACGGTTAGCACCCAAAATAATATGCTTACACAGTCGTACATACTCATGCATCATCACCATCTGGACGTAGTTGAAGGGTAACCATTGCCTAGTAGTCACCGACTTCAGCACCAGCTGTATGACTTCTCCTGCATTAAAATTACGGCCAACGAATTCTCGATTTGGCTCATATTCCTCAAGCGATGTGACCAGGATATGGTTTTCTCTCATAACGGGTACTGGCGGATGTTAGCGAGTTGAAATTCAGCTCCGTTTGACGCAATGTCTGGTAAGCAACGGTTGGGCTTGGTACTCACAACATTGTGCTGCGATCCGTTCCAAGAACTTCTGCGCGGTCTCCTTGTCCGGGCCTTCTAGTGGCTTAATGAAGACAATACGTTCATTTGGCTGCGACTTTTTCGCATTAAGTCGCTCAAACCCAAGAGGCATCGTGGGCCCAGGTACTATATAAGTCTCAATCGCGACGAGTGCGAGACGTGTCGTGAAAAAGAGCAAAGAAAGGGATGCAAATGCGGCTTTAGTCGAAAGAGTCGCGCCCGAGACGCTGCTGTTTCAATTCGATTTACGATAATCACTTCGCAATGGGTAAGGAAATATTGGGCGGTTAACTTTAGGAACGTCCAAATTCCAGACGAAGTAAGAAGCAGACAACTCATTCACAGCTTGGCCGCCTCCTGAAGCGGCGATTCAGTTCCAGTCTTTATGGTTGTAGTTATAGGTGGTTATAAAAGCCGATAGGGCCTTTTTAACAGCGATACAGGGGACAGGTACGCTATGGACCCCACCATACCGCCCATTATCTTAGAAATTTCGCCACTGCCAGGCCCCCCAATGGGAAACCACTGCTCACCACTTTTCAATTTACCATTCCAGGTCTCAAAGCCTTGAGCCAACCCATTTATGTCAATTTTAGATAGCGATAGTCTTTGAGAGTATAATAACCTACCTCTAGGTAGATATACTTAGACTTACCTAAAAATTCACATTTTGATAATGAAGATTGAGGCCTCACATCACTTGCAATCGTTTTTGATTCGGCGTCGAACTGTACCTTAGGTACTTGTCGCTCTCTATTTTTTCAAGAGTATATAGAACATCAATGTTAATCATCTCCTCCGTCCAGCACCGCCTGGCACTGAATCACCCTTATCAGCCAAAGAGACGACTTCGCCAATGCCAGCAGCTTCTTGCTCATCTTCCAGAGCAGTAATCTCTTCACGGCAGTCCCACCACTTTTCTTCGCTGAGCTCAAACGCTTTCGTCTTGATCTCCTTGACCGTCAAGCTCTCAGGTTGAATGCCTTTCCATCTTAAGCTTGTCATGAGGATTTCTTGCCACTCATTAGAAGTGCGGTTGAAGAAGTCCCTTCTGGATTCAAAAGGCTAGAGCAAATTAGTCATATGCTAGGACATAAGGGGTTTTTAAGAAACATACTCGTGGATGTGGTAGACCATCATCAACACTAGTTGCAGTCGTATCGGCCTCTGACTCGTCGTCTCCGATGGAAGAGCCCACAGTAGATGCCGTATCAGCCATTGACACCTCGTCGACTTGCTTCTTCTTGCGTTTGCTAGGAGATATGAGAGCCTCGGGTTCTTCATCAGGCATGTCAATATCGCCTTCTTCGTCATCCTCATCCTCATCTTCATCCTCGTCCTCTTCGTCTTCATCTTCGTCGTCGGAGCCCTATAATAATGTCGTGTCAGAATCAAAACCACTAAACTTCGGTACCCGGTGATAAGATGAAATAAGGAAGCTCTTACAACCCAGGTATCATCCTCCCTCTTGAAGATCTGCTTGCAGCCATCCATCTTGCCGAGATCGATAGCGTAGAGATCGTCAAATGTGTATTCTCGGTCCTTTGCCTCGTATGTTCCGCCATATATGTACAATATATCATCTTGGACTGCTAGCTGAGCGTTGAATCGTGGATGAGGTAAGTCCATAGTCACCGGCATTTCTCGTTCAGGCTTTTCAGGCTCTTCCGGCTCTTTCCCAGATTTAAGGTCGATGTCCATAGCATCTGCGTCTTCCACAGATGATCCGGCTTGCAGAGCCGCGAGTTGCTTCAACAGCTCCTCCTCATTTGCTTGAGCTCTACCACGTCGGCCTACTCTCTGCTCTGATGGGGCAGCTTTCTTCTGTACCCGCGGCTTACGGAGTGTTAGCGGGAAGAATCTGTTTCTCTCTATATTCCACGCATAGAGCTGGTTGAAAAATTCGCTGTCCATTCCCTCTTCGCTTTGCTCGACATCATGCACTCCGCCGAAGAGTATGCCGCGGCCTTTATGGTAGGCCATTGTTGCTCCGGCGCGGCGAGGGTTAGGTGCATTTGCTGGCTTCTTCCGCTTCTCCCATCTTACATTTGGAGGCGTGTTCGGTGGGGAATCTGCGGTAGGTTGGGTTATCCGCAGGAAAAAACAGTCTTCATGTACCATGGGTTTGAGGATGTTCCTCTGTCCCTGTGATGCTCCTTTTGCTGACTTATTCGCTGAGACAGTTGCTTTCACTCTAGAGTAGCCGCCAAATAGTACAGCACCTTGCTCATGAGGGAGAAAAGTGAATGATGACCTAGCGTCCGGTTTTAATTGTGCTGGTGGAAGAGTAGGACTGTACCAGAAGAAGTTCTATATCTTGTGTCAATGACGAATTTTCCAGGCATGAGGCGTAAAATCGAGTGTATACCTGAGTGTCATAAAGCCATAGATCGTTCAGATATTTTGTTTGATTCGAAGTATCTTGAAAGCCTTCAACTAAATGTTAGTAAAGGGATTTGGATATGAGATCCAGTACATACCACCGAAGAGTATGATATAATTCTTGTAATAAGTCATGCGATGTCCACTTCTTGCTGGCGGGGTCTTGCCCTTGGTTTCTATTCGCGTCCATTCTCGGGTACTGGGCTCAAGTCTCCAGAAGTCATTATAGTGATAAAATGTACCCTGCTTAGGACTATATTGGTGGTGGCATTATTGTTAGTATGAGATCTAGGTAGATGGCACCAATGCCTAGATATGGCAATTTTATATCACAAACCTGCTGAACTCGCCGCCAAATAGGAAGACGGAATCTTTCTGATTCCCTCCCCTGCACCAAGCATGACCAGATCGTGGGAGGGGAGCATTTGGCGATGTTACACAATGCCATTCATCTCTATCAGTATAGTAGATATTGAGATCATTGTAGAAGCTCGCAAGAGCCCCGTTCCATGTCTCTCCGCCGAATAACAAGAGCTGGTTACTATTCGACGGGGAAGCTAGGAAGGTCGAGGACGACCGGGGTTTAGGAGGGGCTTCAGAAACAGTCTCCGTGATCTTGACGAACTCCTCTTGGGCCTTCTTGTACTCGGCGAGAACCGCATCCAGATCCACGTCTTCAGCATCGCTCCCATCGACTTTTGAAGCCTTGACCTTTTCTTTCTTCTGGGCTTTCTTTTCTTGTTTCTGCTTCTTCTCGGCGGCCTTTGCCTTTTTGCCCTCAGACTTTCCTTTCTTGTCTTTTGCCATGGTGCAGTAATCTCATACGCAGCACCACATGGACATCAATGATTTAATAGACTGATGTCGTCCCAAGGGTTCAATGTTCAAGGGGAAGGAAACAGAGTGTGTATAATACTTTTTTTCAGGTCGCAAGAGCAGCTGCCTTTTGGATGAACAGAAAATGTCCCCCCTTCCGCCAGCTGGCAGCCCCTCCCCCGCACTAAAAATGTAGCTTGTAACTTTTAAGGTTACGTCGTTTCTCTTATCAAATCTTATAGGGCAGTCAAATCCCGATCAAGCTTTGCTGTGTAACACGGCTGCGCGGCCAGCGGCACAAGCGAGCATTCGCTTATCAGGCCAAGTAGCGCGACCTTGAGGTGAGAGGGAACCCTTCATCGCATCGTGAACCTTTTACAACTACATATACACATCTGCTGCATACGACGCTGTTGGGCTGTTGGAGCGAATTCTTCTCGGAACCTCCAACGCGCACACATGATGCCTTTCAATTAGGCAGTTGAGTTTGCTTTCACCCACTTTTTCCCCTTCGTCCTTTTCCTCTCATGTGGGTAGCGAGATGGTCCGATACGTGCGGCCTTTATATTGGCATCCGCATCCACTTAGGGGCAAATAGCGACTCTTTTCTCGGCCGCGTTGAGTAAAAAAAACTACTACCAACACCTACTAGCTCCACTTTACTACCACGCTCGCCCGTGATAGTATCGAAATGTTCTAGCAATAGCCCAGCCCGGGTTTCGTCGTCACTCCTGTCTGTTGCTGTCGCACGCAATCGCCAATTCCCAGAAGCCCCTAGCGAATTTCAAGCTGGTCCGGGTTCTAGGTAACCGTCTACAGTCGCATACTTCACCAATCTCTCTGGACCTTCGAGCCGGAAACATGGCAACCACAGAAGTAGAGACTATGGCGACGAAACCCTCGCAAACTCCAATTCATGCGAAATCGGCCGTGATGGAGGCGGTGGAAGATATTGTTTTCGGATCTGTAAGCTAGCTCTCTAGCTCTCACCAAATAGCTTCTTGCGCCCCCTACCTAACAATCCTAGATCGCCGGCATCGTGGGTAAATATATCGAGTATCCTTTCGACACTGTCAAGGTCAGACTACAGTCTCAACCTGACAATCTCCCTCTTCGCTACACCGGTCCGCTCGATTGCTTCCGGCAATCCATCAAAGCCGATGGCTTTCTGGGTCTATATCGTGGAATAAGTGCTCCGCTTTTCGGAGCAGCCGCCGAGACGAGCAGCCTCTTTTTCTTCGAGCGCATCGGTCGCGAAGTCGTGTACGCATCGGGATATTACTCGCGAGATCGCGTTCTCCCACTATCAGCACTGTGGTTCACCGGTGCATTTGCTGGCGCATTCACCTCCTTCGTTCTCACGCCCATTGAGCTGGTCAAATGCAAGATCCAGGTGCCAACCTCAATTGGCGCAGATGGGAAACCAAAGGCCCCTAGCGTCCCGTCGGTCATCCGAGACGTATACAAACACGAGGGCATAAAGGGCTTCTGGCATGGACAGATGGGCACATTCCTTCGAGAATCCGGCGGCTGCGCGGCTTGGTTCGGCTCCAAAGAGACCACTACTAAGATGTTCTATCTTCTCAATGACCGATCGGCCAAATCGCAGTTAGAGAAGGATGCATTGGCGACTGAGGCATTGCCCTTGTGGCAGCAAGCTGTAGCCGGCGCCTCCGCTGGCATGTCTTACAATTTCTTGTTTTTCCCAGCTGATACGATCAAGTCTCGCATGCAGACTTCACCGGTTGGCGGTTCTACTCAGAATAGAACCTTCTGGCAGGAGGGAAAGGCCCTGTGGAATCAGCATGGACTACGGGGCCTTTATCGTGGGTGCGGGATCACAGTGTTGCGGTCCGCACCCAGCTCGGCCTTTATTTTCATCGTTTTTGATGGCTTGAAGCGGTATCTTTCGCTATGAACAATATTCTTGATGATGTTTGCACGGTATACCAACATACTACGACGTATGATATAGAGGGGGATAGATGGTTCAACTGGGGGTTATTGGCGTTTTAGGCGTCCTCATTCATACCTACCTAGGTTCCCATAGATTTATCGAGTGATGTTGTGATGTTTCAGCGCGGTCATTTACGAGAGCGAAACGAAGAGGTTTTGCACGTGAAGTCAATATTACTAACACGACTAAAGTGTGTTTATCGCATCGAGGTCTATCTTCTAAAATAAGGTCTACAGCTACTAATTTAGAGCACGAAGTACCTTAAGCTATGACATCCTCTTCTTTAACGTGGCCTCCGAAATATCCCAGTTATTTAAGTAGCCAGCGCCTGCCGTCAGGTAAGTCGCGAATCCAAGCCATGCCATGTAAGGGACCTGACACCAACCCGCCACGCTGTCAGCGGCGAAATACAGGTACGTTAGGTAGCCGTTGAGCCCGACGAGCGAGACGATGTCAACCATGGCAAGGACAGGTCTTCGGAATCCGAAGAACAGAGGCATCCAGAGGAGATTCAAGCCGAGCTGCAGAGAGTATACAGCGCGCATATGGTCTGAGGAGGCTCGGTGAGAGGCGCCTGTCACAGCGCGGTGAGCCGCGTAACCCATTAGTCCGTAAAGGACTGTCCAGACAGGCCCGAAGACCTGCGGCGGAGGACGCAGAGGCGGCTGCTTCATTGCGAGATATGTGGTCTGCGTCTGCTTGGCTGGTTGTGTGTGGGATGTTAGGGTCGTGTGCTGAATAGCTCGTAGAATATAGGAGAGAACTTACGCCGAGAGCTGAAGCCTACCGATGTGCCCAGTGCGATGGGAAGGAGTACTGAGGCTGCCGGATTTGCGAAGACATCGTAGGGAATCGCATAGAGACGAGAGTAGAAGGTTGTCATTTTGAAGGACTATGGGGAGCTTGTACTCGCATGCCCTAGGGGAGAGATCTTGTAATGTTGAAGCGACTATATGTCCCTTGGTATGTAGTGTTTATGAGCTGTAAAGCTTTAGTCTTACAATGACGTAGAGGATTCAATACATGTTAGAGTTGGTGGAGCTTCTACGGTTGCTTTTGACTTAGAGGAATTGAGTTCGAATTGTATATTTAACTTTGTGTACCTATGTCTCTATAAAAGTCAATGCCTTTAAATTTAATTAACATAAAGGCATTAGATACATGTATGGTCTGATGAGGAAGGAAACAGGTGCTTCCCACATTGTCCCCCGTGTAGCTACAGCAGCTCGCAATGGCATCCTCATCTGCCGTAGTAATAAATTTTTATATCATTATGCGCATATCATTGTAGCCGATACCTTCCTAGGTACAGATGGCCTTCAACCGGACCGGACACTACCATCCCCGATTGGACCGATTGGAGCACGGACCCATTCGACTTACCCGCCACAAATGCTGACTAACCCCAGACGCGCTCAACTTGACACATTCGGGGAATCTTAGCCGTCCAATCGATCAGCCACCGGCTTTGTCCTTAGTCGGTGGTCATAACCTCATTTCTTCCTCTTTACCTTTCTTCACAAACACCAATAGATATCCTAGAGATCTTGGGACATAGCGCCCTCTGGGAATATCTGCCGTCATCCTTACAGTTCGTCTATCCCCGTTTTTTGACCACTTCCTTATTGTCAATGGCCTTTCTAGCACCAGTTGTCCCCCATTTTCCTCACGAACGCTTCCCTCCAGATCCCGATTGATCTCTCATGTCCCTATTATCAACCCTTCGCTTCTCTCCATCTACAGTCTTCTCACAAAGCCGTGACAAACTTTTATAATCTCCCTTGCTCCCACTTTCGGTTTGCTTATTGCAGAGCTCACGCTCTTGCCCCATGCTCAGCTTCTCAATTTGGCTTGCCGATAACATTCCTCCCTCTTCATCTTGCTAGACCATACCTTCTATTCTTCTCATTGCTCTCCCCAAACATTGTCAAGATGGTTTCTCTAACAGCAATCGCCTCGTCAAACAATAGGCAACGGATTCCTTCGCAAGCAATCGGCTTTACCTACTACCGTGTGACACTTGCTCCCCGACATCGAGCCCATACATATACGCCGCTACGATCGCATCGGTTTTTAGAGTCAGCAGGTCCTTGAAAGAATATCGAGCCAAGACATCAGGGAGTACATCAAATGCGCGCTGCATGATTCTGAATGAGCACGATGGACTCATACTCGTACCGCGACAATCCTGGGCGTTCTCCCCCTGATCGCAGTTGGAGCAGCCGTGATGACCGGACCAAAGATGAGACTCGGGATAACTTTTATCGCGGTCGTTCACCTGGTGCGTCTCCTATTATCTATTTGGCCTTACTTCCATCATAGTTTCCATTACGCGTCATATAAGCCCTATGAGTTTGTCTCATTCTATGTTTGCTTACTAGGGTGGCGGTTTTATCTGGCCTGGCTTGCTTGGCTTGGCTTAGAAACGTGAACTAACAATTATAGGCCACGACCGCAGCCGACGTAACCGATCGCGCTCACCTCCGCCCGTAGATCGATACGAGCCTAGGGGACGTGGTAGAGACGAGTACGCTGGAACTCGTGATCGAGATGATCGACGACGCATCAATTCGCCGCCGGCGAACATCGATCGCTACGTTCCAGGCCAAAGTGCCAACCAGCCCCCTCAGCCAACAGTGAACCCATTGACCGATCCTGTGAAACTACCCTTCCAAGTTGGGTTCTCTTACTTTGGCGAGTGGTGGAGAGCCAATGAGAAGATCAAGGAAGAAAAGGAGCGTGCCCGCACGGGTCGAAGACGTGAACCCGAGCGCCCACGCGGCCGAGAGACGCAAGAAGATCGTGACAAAGAGAAGGCCAAGATCCAGGCTGCCTATGATGCGTATAAAGAGGAACTTCAAGCGAAGATGGCGAGAACTTTCGTTGCTGAACATAAGAAAGAGCAATGGTTTCGCGAACGCTACGTCCCCGAAGTCCGGGATGCTCTACGTAAACAAATCAACGAATTCCGTCGTGGCGCCTACAGCCAATGGGAGCAAGACTTAGAATCAGGCACCTTTGACGAATTTTCTCTAGAAGGCATCCCTAAGAGTGAGAGCAATGGTGCTGGTGGGGTTGTTGAGAAAGAAGAGGGAGAGGCAACTGCAGCAAACGAAGTTCTTGGTGTTGGCGATCTAGTCCCTGCAAACGGTAGTGATCTCCGAGATGAAAACCTGTATCAGCCTACTCTTCTGATCAAAACTATCGCGCCCCACGTTAGCCGCCAGAATTTGGAGTCATTCTGCAAAGAGCATCTTGGGGAAGAAGAAGGCGGCTTTAAATGGCTCTCCCTCAGCGACCCTAATCCTAGTAAGAGATACCATCGCATGGGCTGGGTTATGCTGCATCCTTCATCTGAGACTGCGGCACCTGTTGAACGGGCCGACCCAAAAGACGAGGATGATGAGATGAACGAGACCAAGCCTGAGGAACCCGTAGCTACATCTACCGCGGAGAAGGCTCTAGAAGCCATCAATGGCAAGACAGTAAAGGATGAGGTCCGAGGCGATTTTGTTTGCCATGTGGGGGTCCACAACCCTCCTAGTAACCCTCGCAAGAAGGCTTTGTGGGACCTCTTCTCTGCCCCTGAGCGAATTGAGAAAGATCTTAGTCTTGCTCAACGGCTTGTCAATAAGTTTGAAGAGGATTTCGGCTCAGACTTCAACGCCACCCTAAAGATCGAGGAGAGGGTCGAGACTCTTCGAAGTGCCGGAAGTCTTCAACCAGCCGTCCCTGCAGCAACAACCAAAAAGACTAAGAAAGAGCGTAACCTTGATTTCGACGACGCTATGGATGAAGGCGAAGAAGGTGAGATGGGCGAGTCTGACGAAGAGGGTGCTGTGGACGACGAAGTCGATGATGAAGATCTTCTGGTGAAAAAGAAACAGCTCGATCTCATGATCGAGTATCTGCGCCGAGTCTTCAATTTCTGTTTCTTTTGCGTATTCGAGAGCGACTCGATTCACGAATTGACCAGAAAGTGCCCTGGTGGTCACCTGCGCCGGCCTCGTAGCACATTGTCATCTGCCGCTAAGAACGTTGCTCGTGCCAGTGCTAGTGGAGAGCCGTTCCCGTCCAAGAAGCCAAAGGAAGTAAAGGACGAAGAAGAAGGCGAGGCTCCCGAGCCAGACCGCAAATTCCGCAATGCCTCTTCCAAATCTGAACAACAGCTCGAGCGTGCCTACAAATGGGTCAAGACGTTTGAGGACAAGATCATGCAGATTCTCGAGCCAGAGTCCGTAGACATACGTAAGCTTGGCGGCAAGCCAACTGAGGATGCCCTCAATGATGAACTCTCCAAGTTCGTCAAGCAGGAAGACGAACATAAGTGGAGGTGCAAAGTTCCCGAATGCACGAAGCTCTTCAAGGAGGAGCATTTCTGGAAGAAGCATGTAGAGAAACGCCACGCTGATTGGCTAGAAAGCATGAAGCAAGAGGTATTAAATTTTGCTAAATAATGGGTGACATAAGCTGACAGTATTTAGTTCGACCTAATCAATGCATACGTCCTCGACCCGGCTCACATTGCGCCGTCAAGGACTGATGCCAACAGCAACGGCCATTTCCCMCCCTCGAACGGCCAAACGCAACAGGGTACTCCCCGTGGGTTCAACCTTCAGAACTTTACTATGAACAACATGGTCCCGCCGTTCCCTGGTTTCCCGGGTATGCCCGCCATACCCCTATTCACAGGTAACCATGGTGTACAAGCCGCCGGCCAATGGAACGCAGGAGGCGAGGATCGCGGCACCGGACCAATCCGCCGCGGCGGTGCGAACTCAGGAAGGTTTCAGAATCGCACCGGGCCTTATGACCGTCGCCAGCAGCAGGGACGCTGGGGTCAGGATGGTCAGGGCGCAGGTCGTGGACGAGGAGGAGCCGGCCGATGGGGTGACGGTGCTGCTGGTGGAGCAGCTGTTGGACCCCGTGAAGCCGTCCAGGGCCGTAGTCTAAAGAGCTACGAAGATCTAGACCACGTTGCTGGTGGAGGTGGTGGCGAGCTGAACTACTAAATTGTCGACCCAGTCAAAAGTCGTTTTGACCACAAGACCCTCATACCCACTACGAGATGCGGATGCTAAATCCCGAGGGTATAATGGTCCTCTATTCCCAGACTATTCATAAATCCTAGTGCGATATCTACGGCTACAGCTGGGCAGTGGGGAGCATCTGGTTCTTTGTTCTGCACTCTGGAGAATTGCCCTCGACAACGGAAAGACGTGAACTCGTTGCGTCCATCTACTCTATGTTCCTTGCTAAAATTAGATTAAACCACTTGGTGGACTTGTTGCTTGTGCCCCATCGTCATGTTGCGTTTACTGGGGATGGTTTCTCGCGTCTTACCGATGCTTTGGGCGATGGTCACTACCGATTGTACAGTACACAAACACAGAAACTTCACATGCAGTGGTATTGAGTGGCAGTTGTTTCGTCAAGGGGGCGATTAGCTTTTTCTGTAATTTAGTTGATTCTCCGCGGAGTTTTTACGTTAATCAATTGAGAGGTACCGAAAAATGAACGAGAGTATTCTAAATGCGTAGGCTTTTCAGCTGAACATGAAGCGCCATGTAATTTCATCCCCCCTATTGGAAGCACGGAGGCCTATAGTATCTACAACTAAGATCGATCATCACCAGTCAGATAATCTCTAGTAAGCCTTGTCTATGATTAATAGCTATGGTAATCGCGCACCTAAACTTTCAACCTTGGGTTACACGAACGTATACCTAAGCCATTGTTACATTTTCGGAATTATTTAAATTTGCAGTTTTCAATGCTCAATGCTCCTAGGCGTCTGGCTGAAAAAAGCGGACTTACTTTAACCTCGGTCCATCCGCTTCGGCGAACCGGGGACGGACACCGCCCTGACCCTAGGTATATAGAAGCTGCATTATACCAGCCACGATGACGTTTCCCTCGGGGCCGGGTTGGGAGATGTAAAAGCCCAATTAGTTCAGGAGCAGGGAGGCTTGTTGGCTGTCAGAGTAGAGATTCCACTTCGTGTCTGTCCGGCGCTGCATAGACGAGTCGGCGATGGTTGTAAGGTGTCTCGAAAGGCTTGGCTCGGAAGGGKGTTGAGAGATATAATGGGGGTTATGCGGAGATTAGTCCGTACGCAACGGTAGGTAGGCGCAGCATCGGTGGCAGTATATAAGTGCAGCGGGATGCAGCGTTCTTCCGGCGACTTCACCTTGTCTTAGCTGTCGGCGAGCAGGAAGCAGTTACTGTTTTGGATAACCAACATATAGGCATTCATGCACATTTTCGTCGGAGGTAAAGGTACCTAGAGTAAGTACATATATGCAGCATAAATCGCCGACATGCTGTGGGATATTGAATATCCAGTATTAAGAGCTTATGTTAAGAAGCGATACGTCAGATATATTCAGGTGTAGTGTGACGCACATATAGGCATTTTTTCATACATAATTTGCATCCAATATATAGGTAAGAAATGTGCATAGATGCGGGCTTCTCTGAAAAGAAAAAAAGGGGGGGATGGTGGGTTAGGTATCCCCATAGGTGGCCGAGACAATATGCTTACAGTCCCCCGCTCTCCATTCGCATGATGCTACCGAGCAGGTTGTCCATTGGTTGCGATGCCGGAGTCCGACGTTGCACGGCAAACGCAGAGAGCATATGAATATAAATCGGTCGGCGACCCCGGGCCTTGACTTTCCCCGGATTATTGCCCGACTACATATCGTGATATGTTGCGAATGATGCTGATCCCTTCCAGTATTTCATGTATCCTTGCTCATTCAGACATGTGTGTCCGTTGAATATGCATTTTATATGACCCCCCATCATTTTAGGGTTGATTTGGAAGGTATGTGCGTATCAGGGATGCTCCTTTTTCAATCCCCCGAAGATGGACTGGGTCGTACAAACCTCGGGGGACTAACTCGATTGCTTGTTCCCGAGACGCCGTCGTCCTTTTCTCCCGGGTTTAGCGAGGTAGGGGTGAAATGCAATGGCAAGACAGCGCGACGAAACGACAGTTTTTCGCGTACACAACACGAACTCTCGTTGGATATAATCTTTGCTGGTGCTCAGTACGGCAAAATCCGTCCACCGAAGGGTTGGTCCTTTCTCGCGTATATCATAACGAAGCTTTGCAATAGGCAGGCTAGTTCATGATCATAGCGGCGCCCATTCCTCCGGCAAACATAGCAGCCACGGTGACGAAACTCGGCACGGAGAGGAGCGAAATCCCACTGATGCCGTGACCGGATGTGCATCCGCCCGCTATCCTAGACCCGATGGCAAGGAGTATGCCGCCAAGTACCGCTTTATTTGGTTCAATGATGACCTCGGGTTCTACACGCATAGACGGCGACGCCAGAGAGACGATCAATGCCCCGGCCACCATACCCAATGTAAGAGCAATGGTACTGTACGACTTCGGTCTTTCTCCTCGTCCCATTACCCACCAGAAATAGTCGCCGATCTCCTCAAAGGAGCTTGAGGTACCAAGGAGGGACTTTCGTGTCACGATAGAAAGCAGTTGGGCGCCAGCAATTAATAGGCCGCCTGTCACCGGACCTACCAAGCCGCCGGACTCGGGAGCAGCTAGATAGATTATTGCCGCAATGCTACCCGCAAACAGAACTTCGATGGTAATGAGGATGCTTGTCTGACTTGTCCCCGCCCACTGATCTAGGGTCAGGGGATGTCTTCCAATATCCTCTACCTCTCCGGCCGACTTCGTCCGATTACGAAGAACCGGCCGCAGGAAGCCTGACCATATTATACCGCCAATTATTGCTCCCCCAAGCGTGAAGAACCCGGAGTGGATGCGTCCGCCGATTTGCGCAAAGACGGATCCAGGGCAAGAACCTGAAATGGTCATACCGGCACCTAACAAGAAACCCCCTATTATGTTCCCATCGAGAGAACCGAAGACGCCTAGTGTCGAGTAGTTTCGCGGGCTCAAGTGGAGATAGCCTAGTCGTTGGAATGCATTGACAAGGAGACTGCTCAGGGGTTAATGATATTTCCCTAATCCATGATCTTGAAGGTAGAAGAAAAATGTTCTTGGAGACACGGGAATATGATCTTACGTGCTGGTGCCTGAAGCAGTCAAGAACGTTGTGACCATTTGCCACTTTTGAAAATTCATCTGCTCGACAATGGCGTCGGGTTGATGGATCGCGGCCGCCGTCAGGGCCGCACCGAAGGCGGCACCAGATAGAAAAGGTCTAAACATATTCTAAATACCGTCGTTCTAAGTAACCAAGGTTGAACAAATGGTAATAGACTGCTAGATAAATGGCGGCGAGGGATAGCCAGAAGCCAGTTCGACCTTCAAAGCCCGGTGACAAGGTTTTATGCTTTAGTCATCTTGTTTGGTTGTGAATCGCCGACTGAAGAATCCACCTGTCTTTGTTTTCATCAGATAACTCCTCTGCTCGGGGACAGGAACCCTGGAGACAGACCCGCAAGCATGATATGGATGGGTACCAAAGACATGGGAATTTAGGAAATTTGCATTATCCATGTCTTCCGGCCGCATAGGTCCTCAAGTCGATCTCAACGGTCGGCGACGCTAGTGAATCGTATATCTMCCATGCCCTGCCACGCCAAGTTGGCCTTCTGTCTATTTTCCTACATCCTGACTGGATAATCGTCACCCTAGATGCCATTAGTTGGCAGTTCTATGCCCCTTTCCGGACCGAGTACGCCACGCTATGCCGTAAGGGGGGCGGCGGATGGTTGCACGCGGGGAGCTTCTATATTACTTCGAAATCCTCCACGCAGCGGGCCCTAGTCATCGAACACGTTAATGCATGTTTCGAGAACGTGGTTGTGAAACACTAGGATTTAAGCATCAGAGCCGGATCGTCCCCTAAGGCTGATGAGTAGACGGCGATCATTAAAATATAGGGTCTCGGGGATCTCGCATGGATCGTTGTCCGTGCGCTCGCCGACGTACATGGGGATCGCGTGGCGGTGTTATGGGGCTTCGGCTTTCAACCGAGTCATGAATATCCCGTTTCAAATTTGAGATAATTCCCCTTCATCTGCTTTTGGCTTGTGATACATGTATACTTTATGGCAATCGTAAGATAAATCAGACATATATATCTCTGCTGAATTTTGACTTTTGGCCTGCGTTGGAGTTCTGTAGAATTCCCTGTGACGGTACCTAGAACTCACCGTCCTTAGGCTATTGGCCGGCCAGCGGCATTGCGCAATCACAGGTGCTCTGTAAGGCAAACTCACGACCCGAATACCTGGTAACATAGTTAATGCTACAGCACACACGTGCTAAATTAGCTTGAATCAAAGGGTTAAGCCAACCGAGTTTGGGGCGCTGTATGCGCCATAGCTGACCCTTGCTTAAAGAGAGCTCGAAGTGGTGCCATATCATAAGCCACCCGGGAAAAGCGCCTCGGAGAATAAATGGACTAGTTTTGAATGCAACCCTTTGAAGACTTCAAATGCCCATCGCTATTTTTGCTATTTTCGGTCTTAGAGCTAGGTATAGGCATTCGCCCTCGCCCTGGCCGAAATCATCAGAATCAGCAGTCTTTGTTTCGACCTGAAAGGCACCTGAAAGCGCTCACCCTCGTAATGTCTCGGTATCATCATTGGAAAAAGGAATAACATGATTCTATAAGCGAGCGAGTATCTGCTGTTATTCGCTGCCACGATCTATTCATGGTTGGCTGAATCAGATCTGCATGCTTTTCATGTGCTTCCCATGCCCTCCCCGCAACACAGAATATGAAGTCTGTTGGAAGGTACACACAATATTACTTTAATTCCGAGACAATATTCTAGAGCTACTCCTACTCTCTTCCTTCCATTCCCATTTTCGAGCAGGCGCATCCATTCAACTAGACAAAGTCCCTTCGATCGAAAAAGTTTATGTTGATATGATAACGAAATAAGATTTATACGTGCCTGGATTTGTGTAACAGCAGCACAGTGCCTGCCCAACCACGATTATACCAAGATCAGTAATGCCGAGGTTAGCCTTGAAGTTTCTATAGGGCAATGCGGGGATAAGTTACCCCAAGAAACTAGCGGATTACCTGTATGACGTCTCGCTAGCTTACAAATGATTCCATTGTATGAATATCGGCATGCTTTCAGGTTATGTATAAAGGGGTAAGATATTCAATTGTCTAGATCGGGTGTAATTGTCGAGTACCTACTAAGGTAATTGTAACCTAACCGGCACACACGTGAAACTCGCCCAAGATGCCGCAAGCTTTAACCATCAAGAAAGTAGACGGCAAACCCGGCCAGGTGTATTACCCGTAAGTGTGACCCTTCMCCCCCTTTCTTTACCGTCCGTAACTCACACGCAACACACAGCCTCCAGCTCACCCAGGTCCCCAAGCCAGAACCAGGCCCCAAGGAACTCCTAGTCAAGGTCCAAGCCGCCGCGCTCAACCACCGCGACGTCTTCATCCGGCAGCACCTGTACCCGGGGATCTCCTTCACCAACCCCTTACTGGCAGACGGATTCGGCACCGTGGTCGAAGCCGGGCCCGAAGCCTCTTCGTTCGTCGGCAAGAAGGTGATCCTGACCCCGTCGCGCGGGTGGACGTCCTCGCCCGACGGGCCCGAGGACCCCTCCAAATTCAGCGTCATCGGCGGCTCAGTCCTATACCCCGTCGGCACGGCGCAAGACTACGTCCTCGTGGACGCGGACGAAGTCGAGCTCGCGCCGCCGCATCTCACGCCTCATGAAGCCGCGGCCCTCCCTTTGGTAGGCGTAACAGCGTGGCGGGCGCTCGTGACCAAGGGCCTAGGTGGTGACACCTCTTCCGCTGCCGGCAAGAACATCCTCGTGACGGGGATCGGCGGGGGCGTCGCGCTCGCAGCGCTACAATTCGGCGTAGCTCTCGGGTGCAACGTGTACGTGACGTCGGGGGACGCTTCGAAGCTAGAGAAAGCCAAGGGTCTCGGAGCCAAAGGCGGGGTATCGTACAAAGAGGCGACATGGGAGAAGCAGCTGCAGGCGCAGCTGCCGTCGACGCGGCCGTACCTGGACGTGGTGGTGGACGGCGCGGGCGGGGACATAGTCCCCAAGAGCGTGAAGCTGCTGCGCCCGGGCGGCGTCATCGCGGTGTACGGGATGACGGTGGGCCCCAAGATGGACTGGACCATGTCGGCCGTGATGAAGAACATAGACCTCCGGGGGAGTACCATGGGGTCGCGCGCTGAGTTTCGCGATATGGTCGAGTTCGTGCGGAAGCAGCAGATCCGACCGGTCGTGAGCCGGGTTGTGAAAGGGCTGGATAACATCGAGGCCGTCGACGGCCTGTTTGAGGATATGAGGAAGGGAAAGCAATTCGGCAAGCTCGTTATAGAGATCTCCCCGTTGGAAGATGAGACAGGCGCAAAACTATAAGTAGAGTTTGGCCCGATAGACATTTGGCAAGAAATCAAATGTCATTTCAGACTCTGAGTAACTACCTAGGTAAACATAGGCCGTGATGATCAATCTAAGTACTTGGCATCAGAGACACGAATTGACCGGGCTCAGTTTGCGATCATTGTTTGACTTATGCTTCCCCCCTTTCGACCCTCGCCTAGACGGCGTATCACTAGACCTCGAGCTATTCGCTGGGGTGGTTCTAGTAGTAATAATACACTGGCATGACATTCTCTTGGCCTGCGGTTGCCATCGGGTTGATCAAGACTTCTCCATAAGCGCCAACCTCGTTCTCGACTTTTGACGTAGATGGGCCCTAGCCGCGAAGGTCTGCCCTCGATCCTAGAAAACCCCTCGCCTCCTTCACTCTATCCCCACCAGACACATAGAGTCGGAAAAAAACAATTCCCCTCGCCAAACGCCGGCCTCCTTTCCTATCATAATTGATGTGCCGAAACCAAATCATGCTAGCGCGTAACTAAGGTGCCGAGAAGGAAATAGTCGATTATAGATCACATCATGCCTCGCCATCGAATCGACCGTGACCTTGTGCGTTGCCACTTTTCAGATTGGGAGAAAGACTAATGGCGATCTTCTTCGGTCCACCACCGGCATCACGAGCACCAGAAACAGTCTTTTTCTTCCGAAGTACACCAGAAACACTCGAACCGTTAGAACTAGCGGAAGAGCTGTTCCGACGTTTATGCTGGACCATCTTGCTCAGGTCATCTTCTTCGTCCTCCTCGCGCCGTCGCTTCTCAGACAAACGCTCTGGCGGAGGTGCGGCATCCCTAGGACTTTCGTCCGCCTTTCGAAGAGCATCMCCTTGCCGCTCTTCGTCAGCCGAGATTGCCCCAGCTTCTAGGTTTTCGTCTCCTTCTTCATCAGAAGCGTAGTCGACTAATGGTTTGGTGCTTGGCGACTCCCCATTCATGGATAATACCCGGTTTCCGGGTCTTGTCTGTAACTCGTCCTCATCGTCGGATGTGTTCCAATATTCTTCCTCGGCCTGATCCATGGCTAGGTGTTCCATTAACGCCCCGGTCTTTGGATTAATGATGTTTGCCCTTTTTCTTGGCTCGTCCTCCACCTCTATGAAGTAGTCCATGTTGGCACTGAAACCTCCGGTTTGGTCATAGCGTATCAAAAACGTCCTGAAGAGGTCCAAGTAGGCCAGCCCTTGTACCTTATCTCGGTAGTTCTCGACGATGTGCTTAACAAGCTCCTTAATATTTTCCTTCCTGATAAATTCGAAGAACTCCAAGCATGCAGAACTGAGCAGGTTGTCCCTCGGCATGGTTTTAGCGAGGACGTCAAGAATTGGCCCGATGACTTTCTTCTCTATTACATGCTTGGCATAAAACTCGTCTTGCAGGCTGATCAGCTGACGAAGGAATCGCACAGCAACTGCAAGATTAAAATTAGTACGTAAACAAAACCACGACTTTGAGATACCTACCAAGTTTGAGAAATTTCTCCGGGCAATGCAGGAGTTGGCTGATGCGCAAGACGATATCGTTATTCAGGACGAAGAATTTGCTGCGGTGTTGGTGCTGTCGGATAAAGAAGCACAGGATTTCAATCAGATAGCTGAACATAGAAGCCTGCTGAACTGAGAACTCCATGCTCGCCCGTCCCTGCAAATTAATTAAAGGCTGAAACAATTTGGTGGCCGAGTTTTCATAGAAACTATTAAGGAAGTTATCCTGTTGCGGATCTGCATTTGGCGGTATTCTAGTCGCAGCCCTAGCCGCGTACTCGCCGTTGGCTTTCGCAAACGCTTCTGGTTGCACTGGCGGACCCTGATCAAGGAGCACCTTCAGCGCATCTGATATTTGCGACTTGACACCCAAGTCAACCTCCACCAAGAGCAGATCGATAAGCGAGTCCGTTAAAGGTAGCTGCTTCTCATGAAGCTGCCGGTATATCATCGACCGAATCATCTGTGGGTCATGGTCAATCATAGACACCAATATGTCAGTAGCGCCGACTCGGACCGCCACGTCTCCGTGACGTAGGCCAAAATTAATGACCTGAAGGAGGCCATGAGCAAGGAAATTGTTGTACAGGGTTTGCCGAGCTGGCGGTTGAAGGTTTTTGGCGATTGCGCAGCATTGCTGTATGAATAGCACCGCCTCCTTTTTACGCCTCGGATCGGGCTGGGGAGACTTAAATATGTTGAACAGCTCGGCCAAGAAAGTCGCATTGGATTGTAGGTGTTGTACGATGTCCACCTGGTTGAAGAAGATGAGAGAGTTCAACACCGAGAAGGTATTATCATCTAGTATGCGTGCCAACACGACGTCTTTTAAATATTGAAGCCGGTATGTTTGGTGTATCTTCTTTAATATCTGGGAGTCCTCGATACGAACGACCTCCTTATATCGGCCCTCGCCTTCTAACCATTGTCGATGGTTAGCCTTGTGGCTCGGGAAATCGGGGKCGTATTCCAATGCGCCAACAACGCCAATCACACATTCGTCAGATACGGCGTGCTCAATGATACTCGTGTCGTTGAGAAGGATGATGATCTTCATGATGTTGCAGAGACGATGCAGGTCATTAAGGCTTTCCAGGTCCTCCGCATCGGAAACTAGGGGAATCAGCTTGCCGATGAAATCCTCGTTTAGGACGTATTTCGTTAAAGCATCGCGGCCGTTAGCCGTTCCACTATACCCGCGCATTTGCGATTCAATCTCGGCAAGGTTAACCATCGAAGCTGGCGGAAGAGAGATGGGATTCGGCGCATCCATAGCGAGGTCATCGGATAGGCCGTCATCTACACAGAACCATATTAGCAGCTTGCCGGCTGGCAGGGACTAGTTACACCCATACCTGGCGCGGTCACGGAATGGTATTGTTGTTGGACGCCATTAATAAATTTCCTACGACGCATTTAGCTCTTAGACCTTTACAGGGGCGATTCAAGGGGAGGGCGAGAGTGCGGAGGGCTACATACCATATCATAGCGCAACCCTCGGCTTCTTGGAAGCTGAGGGCCATATCTACGCCATTACCTGGATCAGTCCAAACTATTAAGGTGTCTAGAGAAAGGATAGTTAATGGTTACGTATGTCCTGGCAAGGTTGTGCTAGGTCCATAACATACCCTGTTGTTTGTGGAAGCCATCTTCTTTGCAGATTCTGGTGTCGAGGATCACGCGATCAGGTTGGTCTTCGGATTCAACGATTACTCGTGGATCTCGCTGCTGGCCATCTTCAGCCTACAGATAACAAGCCATTAGCGATTATAGATCAAAAGAGCAGTGGGAGGAAGAGGCAATGCGACGGGAGATAAGGTCTGCGCAGAGCGCGTTGCCAATGGAGGAGTGCCTACAATGTTGAAAGCGGCAGTACAGAAGCCAGTGCCACGATCAAACCAATCGTTATTGCGCAGCTCATAAACTTTAACTCGTTTCTTGTCCGTCGACGGATGAGGCACGGGCTGTGCCGCCATCGTCAACGGTGCGTCAGACTCGGAGTCGGCAGCCAGTCGGTTGTACTGCAGGAGGTCGGGTGCAAGGTCCAAATGCTGTTGAAGGGATAGTTCGGTGTCGCTCTGGCTGAGAAGGGTGAGCGCAGCCACTTTTTCCCTGATATTGGCGCGCTAATTGACGGGCGCGCACGCGACAAAGTATGTGCGGAGGGGTGGTGAGGCGAGAAGATGACTATCAAATTAAAAAATGCACGAGCGGGCCGAGAATGAAGACAAGGTGTAGCGGGCGATTGATTGCGGACAGGCAAAGATGGGGCTTTGTGGCTCGTGGKGGGCGGGATGATGGTTGTGGTTTGAGATGAGTGAGGCGACGTGAGATGTCGAGAAGGTCGGGCTAGGCAAGGCAGGATTGTCTTCCCGTGCGACAGGGTCTAGATTGGATTGTCTTTTTTTGGGCAAGGGAGAAAGCTCGGCTCGCCGCTCGGGGCATATATGGGGGGTGGGGGGGGAAGAGGTCCTTGCTTC